>OZ024743.1:309863690-309881190 GCA_964016885.1 Eledone cirrhosa | reverse complement strand
GGTTTTACAAAGCGAGACTGATCAGTAAGGGCCACTAGGAGAGGTAAATATTTATATTATATTTTTTAATGTATTTTAAAGAATTGATTGAATTTTACTTGTTCTGCTTATCTTAATATTAAAGTTCTGGTGTATCAAATTAATACAATTTAACAACCTTGAATCATAGACAACCTATGTATTTCTAGGGGTACCTAGTATCCTTGGACATATTAACTTTATTCATTATCTCCGTTATGTTGAGAACAAATCTGTTGTTCTATTTAGCTGCTATTTTTTTTAGTTGTAATTGTAGACAGCAAGTCTTTGATTTTCCCGCTTTTACTTCGGTCCAGTTTACATAGGGGTCACTTTTACGACCTTTCAGACCTTTATTTGCTGGCAGGAGGTCATATATTTTGTCGTTCCTGCGACGTTTAGCCCTAGGAAAGGAAAATGCTTCTCTGGTGAGCTTTGGTTTTCCATCATAAATCCATCGGATTTATGAGGTTTTACAAAGCAAATCTAATCAGTCAGGGCCACTAGGAGAGGTAAATATTTATATTATATTTTTTAATGTATTTTAAAGAATTGATTCAATCTTACTTGTTCTGCTTATCTTAATATATATATATATATATATATATATATATATATATATATATATATATATATATATATATATATATATAGAGAGAGAGAGAGAGAGAGAGAGAGAGAGAGAGAGAGAGAGAGAAATTTCGTATCTCCAAAGAAATACGGTTGTAGGAAGCCGTAGCTATGCAAACACCAGGGGGCTAAAGCCCTTTGGAGATGTCCAACAGAAGCAAGAGAGACAACCGTCTATGCATTTCAGGCTTAACTGGCCATCGTCGGGACGATCCCTCCCATCGCTTACGACTGATGGACTAGAACACAGCTGAGAATATATTGTTTTCTCGTCTGTGTAAATGAGGTGATTAATCTCATTTGCATATAAAGCTGCATAATTTGGCTCAACTTATAACAGAAAAGAAACAAGATTTCGCTTCAAACATAGCTTTATACAATATGTATAGAAATTTCGTATCTCCAAAGAAATACGGTTTTAGAAAGCCGTAGCTATGCAAAGACCGTGGGGCTAACGCCCTTTGGTGATATCCAGCAGAAGCTAAGGGGACAAACGTCTATGCATTTCAGGCTTAACTGGCCTTCGTCAGGACGATCCATCCCACCGCAAGCAATGCTTGAAGCGAAATCTTATTTCTTTTCTATTATAAGTTGAGCCAACTTATGCAGATTCATATTCAAATGAGATTATTCACCTTATTTACGCAGACGAGAAAACTATATATTCTCGGCTGTCTTATAGTCCAGCAGTCGGAAGCAGTTGGAGGGATCATCCGACTGCTTCTCGATGACTCATCTATGGCCACACACAGGCCATGCGGGGGAGGGTAGTGATGACCTCTATCACTGAGAAACGCGGGAAACTGACGAAGGTGCATGCTGGGGGAGGGAGGTAATGACCTCCAACACTAAGCCAAATTTCCTCACGCTACTTGATTGGAAACCGATGAATTCTCAAATACACAACTAAAAGCTCAGACAACGTCAGTGGCCATCGTTTTGCCTTTGACCATCTATAAGATGTGCAATGATAGGTTCTATCGTAGTATAAAAGTTTCAACCAAATAAATTGATTTATGTGTGAGGTGGAGCCGAAGTTTCGAATTTGAACGAAATCGGTTGAAAAATGTGGGAGCTAGAGCGAAAAGGTGGTATTTTCGAATATTTAAGCGGCTGCCACGCCATTCCTCAACAAAAAATCCAAAATGTAAAGCCACATTAAGACGTGAAATAATCAGATCTAGCGTAGTGTAAAATTTGAACAAAGTAGGTTGATTAATTGAGTCTAAAAGTGGAATTTTTGAATACTTAAGCGGCTACCACGCCATTCCCGAACAACAAATACAAAGTATAATGCCATTGCAGGATGTGCGATGATAAATTCTATTTTGCTTTAAAATTTGAATTAAATCGGTGGCAAAATGTAGGAGCTAGAGCCAAAAATCTTATTTTTCGATACCTAAAAAAAGATGCCCCTCTATCGATTTTATCTGTAGAATTACCCAGGAATAAAAAAAAAAACGATACGCTGATATATAGAAAATACTCCTCGATTACTAATCTATGAGCCTGTTAAGTTTCATGAAAATCTGTCGTAAGATGTAGGCCCCTATAGGTAATACACAGACACACACACGCACATACACACACAGACTTAATTTTATATATATATATATATTAGAAAGTGAGGCTTTTTTTACAAAATGAAAATAACCGAGGTGTACTACACGTGTGAAAGTATAAAGAAACAAAGATGAAATCGAAAATGCAACTGGAGTCTTATTTTTTTTTAAATATATATATTTATTTGGTTCCTTTAGCGGTTTCGCAGTTGTTCTGCTTTTCAAAAATAGAGTTGAGATGGAGGGTCTGTGGTGTTTCTCTCTCACACACACACACACACACACACACACACACACACACACACACACACACACGTATATATATATATATATATATATATATATATATATATATATACGTGTGTATTTCATGAAAATCTGTCGTAAGATGTAGGCCCCTATAGGTAATACACAGACACACAGACACAGACTTAATTTTACATGCATACCCATTCTTTTCCGTTACCCCCTAAGAAGGAATATGACGTCACTTTCAGCTTATATCTGGAGTCTCAAAGACAACCACACCCAATATAAGTTACACTGGGAGATCCTAGTTAGGGCTAGATCGTATAACGGAAATAAAAGACCATGTGACCTCTGCGCCGCTGAGGCCCTGGAAATACTCTACGCCACAGACCACATCTTAAACAAAAAATCTGAGGCAGTTTCGGCTTGTAAACATAAATTGTACAAAACTTTCCTGTATTACAGCCCCACATTATACCCTAACGGATAGTACGATCTATACGCGGATATTTTACGTCTTGATGCGGTAGCTAAGTATATGTTATGTTTATACCATTACTTATTTGCATAGGTAAGTATATATTACCTGTAAGTTTTGTGAGGGTACGTATACTTTCTCGTACGTATATTTGATTGTATATGTTATAGCGTATATTATATATATTCTGGTACATATGGTTTTGGTTATGTGTATACGTGAGTTTTGCGTTTATGTGAGTATGCGGTTTCGTACGTATGTAGGGTGTGTGTATACGTGTACTTCGTGTTTTGGTTGACGTACGTCTCTGAACATATGTGTATTTACTTGTAGGTATGTGTGTGCGCTTGTTATATACGTAGTTATTTATTTATATACGTTTACTTAATTATTTGTATACACGCACACACACACACACACATATTTATATGTGCGTGTATTTGTATACCTATGGCGAGTGTTTTCGCGTATGTTTGTGTATGTACGTATATTTATGCGTATATGTATTTATTTAATTTCAGTTACCTCTCTATTTTATTTACTTTATTCTTAACTCTGAAGCCGAGAATCGTTTGGTTTCCTACTTAGAATTTTAGTCTACGACTTTAGTTATACCATTTACGTGGTTTTGTCTTTGCGTGCAATTGTTCTCCACGATCCACATATGACGTATTATCTTCGTTTTTTTCGTTCATTGCCAGAGAAATCTCTATGAACCACCTAAGAGAATATTAGTCTACGACTTCTTTTATACCATAAACGTGGTTTTGATTTGCGTGTAATTGTTTTTCACCGCTCTAAATAATGACCTATTATATTCGTTTTTTCCCGTTCTTTGCCAGGGAACGTTTCCACGAACCAAAGTATCATCTTCCTGTCTTCCCCCGGTTGCAACGTTTTTTGAAATATTCACTTCTGCGTTCACAGATTGACTTTGCTTGTTTCAGAAGATCCCGTTAAGGGTGAAAGCAGCGATTCTTTGCTTAAACTTTAATCTGTTATTTTAATAAATATTTGCTCTACGGTTCTTATATATTTTATATATATTTATCCTTATCGAGCCCTCTTTGGATTTTAGTCTTCAAATTTATTATTATTATTACTATATATATATATATATATATATATATATATATATATATATGGGATAACAAGTTATCGTTATAGGTAATCCAGTTAGAGGTAATCCAGTTAGAGTACTCCGCGTCGTGGATGGTTTTAACGTACGGCTTTGTTTGACTCAACAACATTTTTTCCATAGTTATGCAGCGAGTTCGCAGTAATTTCTATGCGGGTTATACTTGGAGTATTAATTGCCACCTACCAGATAAGTGCCCACTACGGAATAGATGCCTAGATTCGAGCATGGTATACCTGTGTACTGTGAATTCAGGCAATTCTACTTGGCACTACATAGGTTCCACAGCTGGGGAGTTTAAGAAAAGGTGGTACGTCCACACACACTCTATGAAAAACCGTGCACTCGAGAATTCTACAACGCTGGCCAGTGAAATCTGGAAGCTTAAGGACAAAAACCTAGAATACAAGATTAGCTGGTCGAAATTATCGGCAGCAAAGGCCTACAGCAACGGTATGTCCCACTGCGGGCTCTGTAATTTAGAATTGCTACATATTTGAAGGTACGATAAGATGCTGCTTAACAAAAAAAATAGAAAGATTCATTTTCTGTAGGCATAAAATAGCTACTAGATTTACAAACTTCAAACCACCATGATTCGAACCAGTAATCCCAAAATTAGTACTGAACCCCTTAGACTTTAACATATGGAATACACACTTTCACACCGCTATTAGCTATCATACTGCCAACCCATCACATGACCATACATCTCTGTACACTTATTCCACCCTCTCTCCATCAATCTAATTAGGATAGAACAACCAACAAAACATCTACAACGAACGTTTATCAAATGACCTGTCAACCCATAAATAATATACATCAATTAATCTCTATTTTATTGTTTACTATTTTACGGATCCTCCACACAAATTTATCTACATCTAAAATCTGGCCTCTCATGTTAGCACCAAAGAACACTTTCTCAAGAACTACTAAAATCTAACTCTAAGTACACTATCTCACTCTTTCATTTCTTTTATTTCTTTGTATTTTCCATTTCCTCATTTCCTTTTTATTATATTTTAATGTACCTTACCTTTATTCTTACTTGTCACTTTTTACATCTGTAACTTCTCTATCTATTTACCATACATGTTTTGTTATTGATGTTATTGTTTTAATTATACGGTATTTTATTATTGATGTTATTGTTTTGTTTGACGCTACTCCTCTATATAAGTCTTGCTTTAAGTGAATTATTTTCATATCTGCTTGCTCTGATGTGTTGACCAGTGGTAGAAAATGTATTGGAGATCGATTGACGCAACCTCAAGCGATTAGCGAACTCTAGACACACATGACCAACGAAACAATTGTCAGTACTTCAAATAAAGCCCTTATTGTACAGCTAACTATGTTACTCTTATTTTTTAAATTTTATATATATATATATATATATATATATGTATATATATATGTATATATATATATATATATATATATATGTATATATATATATATATATATATATATGTATATATATATATATATATATATATGTATATATATATATATATATATATATATATATATATATATATATATATATATATATATATATATAAGTGTATGTATATACATCAATATATTTATGTATACATATATATGTATATTTGTATATATATGTATATATATATATATGTATATATGTATATATATATATATATATATATATATATATATATATATATATATATATATATATAACGGAGGAGTTGTGGCAAGGAACCATATGTACCATAGCGCACCAGAGTACTCAATACTTAGGGTAGTAGAGTGGGTAATATGAGAAAGTATGACCCCGACGGCAGAGCTCAAGACGTTTCGACTTTAGTCCAGAAATAGCCGTCGAAACGGCATGAGGTCTGCCGTCGGGCTCATACTTTCTCCTATATATATATATATATACTATATATATATATATATACTATAAAGCAAAGCATGCTTTACTTTATAGTATTTTGCTCTGATCATTTAATTTATTAATTCTTCATTGAGCCACATCGTGAATGGTTGCCAAAACACATATATATCTGTGACTTTGTTTAATTGGTGTATGTGTAAATATTTAAATTTTATATATATATATATGTATATATATATGTATATATATATATATATTTATATATATATGTATATATATATATATATTTATATATATATATGTATATATATATATATATATATATATATATATATATATGCATGCGTATATCTATATATCTAAAACAGAGAAGGTCTGTCGGTCTGACTCTCTAAAACTCGAGAGCCACTCTACCGATTGTTTTCAATCTTTACACATGTAATACTTATGGTCCTGTGAGTGTTTTGAGCAAAGAACATTTCAAATTTTCATTAGGTGATTTAGCGATCTTTCTCTATAATTCTTAGTCTTTCTTTTTAGATAGATACATAGATATAACGTTGCGCCCTTATAATATATGCCTGTATGTCTGTGTGTCTGAATTACGACATTATGATGATATATATGTGTGTGTATGTGTGTGTATAGGTATATATTGTGTATATATATATATATATATATAGTGTGTGTGTGTTACTTCTGCGTTCATAGATTGCTTTTTGTAGTTTCACAAGATCCCGTTAAGGGTGAAAGCAGAGATTCTTTGCTTAAACTTTAATCTGTTATTTTAATATATATATATATATATATATATATATATATATATATATATATATATATATATTCATTAGTTAAGCAAAACAAGACCACAAACTTCACAAGGAAGAAATTATTAAAAGATTGTCAACATATTTAGTTTGATGCAAAGAATGTAGAGAATAATAATAATAATAATAATAATATAATATTAATAATAATAATGCCCGTTTACAATAGTTTCGCTACTCCGTATAATATTTCTGGATCAGATGACTATGTATCATAATTGATC
This sequence comes from Eledone cirrhosa, assembly GCA_964016885.1. NCBI lineage: Eukaryota > Metazoa > Mollusca > Cephalopoda > Octopoda > Eledonidae > Eledone > Eledone cirrhosa. The sequence goes on along the minus strand of OZ024743.1, from coordinate 309,874,194 downwards.
TGGTTCAGTTGAAAATAATTAACATATTTAAAAAAACAGAGTGGCTTATCGGAACTCAAAGGAATATAAATTAAAATAATGTTACATCATATAATGTTCCATATATTAGTTTTTACTATGGTGCCTTTGTTTCATCAGCTGTCAGCCTTAATCAAGCAGTACTCATCAGTCGAGGCTGCATTGTGTGAGATCTGCCTATGGGTAACAAGATGGCTGCCAAAGGGCATATTTACCTTACTAATTAGAGGGTGGTTTCAGGGGAAGTAACTTCTCGAGAGATTAGAGATTGTGTGTATTTTATAGTTAAGCGCTAGTATTTAAATTATTTAATTGAGAGACAATGTAGGGGAGGTAACTTATAATTATCGAGTTGCTCATAGCAATTTAACTTATTAGCTACAATTATTGATGGGGCTACATGACTAAGTTGGGTCAAAAACTCTATTGGGGAAGGAATTAGCCCTTCAATGTTGACAGCTAATGGTTACCTCAGTTCTATCGTTATTTGGTAGAGGTCTTGATAGAGTTATGTAATACGCTTCCCTGACACAGAGATCACAAGATTTCCTTCGTCCATTGAACGGTTGTGCCCTAGCTACGATATCCCATTTTAGTAAGTGTTGAACTTCGTTTAATTTAAGGTTTTTAATGAGCCGAGCTAGCGATGTCGAACATCTGTTGCTAGGATCTCGGAAGGAAAAAGAGTGCGCGTTATAGCGTACCTTAAAAGGGTTAGAGGTAGACCCGATGTAAGAGCTGGTATTCGAAGCAGTCTCAACTGTGCACCTATAAACTATGTTGGGTGTCAGGCAGTGTCCATTTAATGGGCATGCATTGGGGTAGCGGCAGTTGCAGTTGTTTCTGCGGTTAGTGAGAGTAGGGTTATTTAACCTAAGCATTGGTCCGTGCTAGAAGGATTAGATGGGGGAGGTGTGCTACTAGAGTAATTATTGGTGTAGTGGCGTGGTGTATTTGATAGGAGTGGTGGTACCGCGGTGTGGGAGTTATAGTGTTTTAGCTTATGATGGTTACTGAACGCGATGTGGCTAGCTAGGTTAGGTGTAGTGGAGAATGAAATTTTAATGTTGTTTTTATTAAAGAGTCTGTAATATCTATGGTTAGGGGGGAAGTGTTTGGATAGGATAGAGAAGAAGCGATTGGGATATTAGTGGCTAGATTAGATGAGAATGGTGGGTTAAGCCAGGTGATATTTCTAGGCCTATTCTTTCTAGGGGTTCTAGTGGAGTTGCTAGGGGCCTTCCTAGGGTTATTATTGCCTGGGGGTTTGTTATTTGTCATCCCATTTCTCATTCCTATTCTCGGGTTGATTCTTAGTTTGCTACTAGGAGTGGGGAGCAGGCCGCTGCCACCATTAAAGTTCCCTGTATAGGTGCTGTTACTGCTAATATTCCGGCGAATCTGGCTATATGCTAAGGTATTACTAGTTCTAGTGTTAATTTTATTATGGTGAGTTGCTGTGTTATGGCATTTTGGTATGTAATAAATTGATTGTTTATAACCAGATTCAGAGAGAGCTTTATTATAATATTGTGCGTGGTTTATAAATATCTCTTCATTTGCTGATAGCATTGAGATCCTATAGGAGATAGATTTGATTACTGCTCTGATGACTGCCGGTGGCTGGTTAGAGTGTGGGCTAATATATGTGAGTATTTCGCCTGGTTTATGGTAAGGGTTATAAGGTTATTGTTGAGATAAAGGGTGACATCTAGGAAGTTTACTACTTTATGTTTCAGCTCGATGGTGATAGAGAGACCGTTATTTTTGAAGAATCTATGACATTGTTTCTTAAGCAAATCGATTCCCCGATTAGTGCAATTGTGGACTGAAAATAGGGCGTCGTCCCTGTATATTCCACCTTGCATGGGTTGGATTTCGGCTCTGATGTTACGTAATAGGTAAATCCCAACTAAATCGGTGACTTACGCGGAATCGCTTCAGCCCATCGTAATGTCAAAGTTATCTGTTCTATCTTTTCTAGTGCAGAGTGCTCCGTTGAATTCAATGATAGACTGCCTAGCCATGAGTATGATGTTAATCTCATTATTGGTTATGTCCGAGCTGGTGGTTGCTAGGGCTAGTGCTTTGTTGAGCAGTTCCGGGGTTATTGACGCGTAATAGATGTCTATATCAAATTGGATGAACCTCATAGATTGCTTGGACCTTAGATCGGAGAACCATCTGATGACTTGGCCGGTGTTGGACCACAACTTGTATGGTATCATCCCGTAGCCCAGGGATTATCCTATCCTATCAAGGATGTTCTTACTGATGCGGCCCAGGTCAGATGTGGTTGGGCTTATGAGTCTAATGGATGGGTTCTCTATAAAGTTTGGCTTGTGGTCCTTGAGAGAGAACCTTAGGGTTGTTGGTACATAAGGGTGGGTAAATCTATCCAAATGCAAGTCCTTAACCAAAGCCTGGGCTTTTCGGTTAAGTACGTTTACACTGGAGGGTGTAGTTTTTTTATAGTTTTTGTTGAGTTCTTTAAGAAGGAAAGAGTTGTAAATTTCAGGAGTCATGGTGTATAGATTTTTGGTTTTGTCACCCTCTAATTAGTAAGGTAAACATGCCCTTTGGCAGCCATCTTGTTACCCTTAGGCAGATCTCACACAATGAACCCTCGACAGATGAGTACTGCTTGATTATGGCTGACAGCTGATGAAACTAATTAGTTGGGAGTGAAATTTTAGTAAGTTAATTTTATAATTTTCTTATTTTACGTCTCTCATATTATTGTTCTCCAACCCCATGCATTGAACCACAAAGTTACTAAGACAAAACCTATATATTTGCTAGCATAAGTATGCATCTGTGTGTATATATATGTTACTAGATATACTAATTCTTTATAATTATCTCCAAATTATTTGTCGAGCAAAGTTGGCCAATACTGCTGCTATGGTAACCGTCAGGCTGCTGTCTTCTTAATAAAACCACTTTCCACTGATTGAACTCGATGTCACGTGATTGATTCTTTTGAATTTGCCACCGAGGCAGTAGGCAGTGATTTTCTCAATGGCTAGGAATTTAGTCCACGCTTTGCTTTTTCTATCCACTGAATTATTTTTGTATAAGTTCCCAGTGTCCACGTATTGCCTGGAAACTTAGCTGAGAATAGACTTCCCTGATGACGAAAGGAATCTCTGTACACTTCTTCGGAAAGTATGTTTATTACCTTTCAAAAAGTAATTAGTTGGGAGTGAAATGTTAGTAAGTAAGTTAATTTTATAATTTTCTTATTTTACGTCTCTCATATTATTGTTCTGCAACCCCATGCATTGAACCACAAAGTTACTAAGACAAAACTTATATATTTGCTAGCATAAGTATGCATCTGTGTGTATATATATGTTACTAGATATACTAATTCTTTATATATATATATATATATATATATATATATATACATTTCCATCCTGCTCTCAATTTCACCGCCTCTGTCTCCGATTCTTATGTCGCTCTTCTAGATATCTCTCTATCTATTAATCACTCTCACCACACCCTCTCTACTTCCAATCTTATCTCGACTTCACCCCCTCCTATCCAACCCACACCAAACACTCCATACCCTATTTCCAATTCCTCCGTCTTCGTCAACTCTGTAGCCAGGACGACGATTTCGAAACCCACTCCCTTCGCATGGCTTCCTGCTTCATCTAGCGTGGATATCCCCCCACCTTGATCCATGCTGTCTCACCCGCGCCCGTGAAATAGACCGCACAACAGTCCTCTCACCTCACTCCCGTCATCCCAACACCCGTGTTCCTTTCCTTCTCACCTACCAGCCCATCCCCCTACCAATCCGGCGAAATATCTTCCGTTCCTTCCGTATCCTCATTTCTGACCCCGTCACTTCTCGCTATTTTCCAAACCCATCCATTACCTCTTTTAAGCGCGCTCGAAACCACGGCGATCTCCTGGTTCGCAGTTCTTTTTCGTCCTCTCCCACGACTCCACGCGGCTCTCATACTTGTTCCCGTTTCCGCTGCAACACTTGTCCCTTTATTTCCACCATCACCACTCTTACAGACCCTACCAGGTCTTTCCGTATCCATCATTCCTTCATTTGCACATCCACCCATGTTGTGTATGCCCTCCGGTGTTCCCATTGCAGGACTTTATATATCGGACAAACGGGACGCCGTATGGCGGACCGTTTTGCCGAACATTTGAGGGACATATGACTCGGTTTGGATATTCCTGTCGCCCGTCATTTCTGTTCTCCTGGTCATTCTTCCCTACATGTTTCAGTCCTGGGTGTCCTTTTACATCATGGATCACAAGCCTCGCGCACCAGGACTGAAAAAAGTCTGGTTCACCGTCTTGGGTCCTATTCCCCTGTTGGACTAAACTCACCTCGCCAATTTCTCTAATACCCCGTCTTTTATCACACCCCTAGATTCCTATCGCTTTCTCCTCTTTTACTCATATACACAAACATTTCTTCTTAGCTACGTACGGACCTATAATAACACACACTCTCTCACACACACACACATACACACACACACACATACACACACACACATACACATACACACACACACACAAACTGATGCTTACGCACGTGCTCAAGTATAGCTCTTTTTACAAAACGGATTTTTTCCATTTCAGGTAGACGCGCGCCATTATCCACTTTTCTAAAAAAACAAATCATACACAAAACGCCAGCACCAACAGATTTACAAGAGATGTCAACATGAATAAACCTGTTATTTTTATCTGAATACATTTTTTCCAATTCCATCCCGCCCGTCCCCTCAATCTATTTTATTTCGCTTTATTTCTTCTGACGACGGACTAGTGTCCGAAACGTTAAGACCCTCTTTCTGCTATATCAAGCGTTAACCTAATATATACCTTCCAGAAAAGGTACAGATTGTGTTGTTATTTCTGTTTACCCTTTACATACATATATATATATATATATATATATATATATATGTATGTATATATACATATATATATATATATATATATATATATATATATATATATATAACGAAGGAAATGTGGTACGGAACCAGGTGGAGCATAACGCACCAAAGTACTCAATACTTAGGGTAGTAGCGTGGGTAATAGGAACGTTCCTATATATATATATATATATATATATATATATATAAATATACCTATATATATGTATATATATATATAATATATAAGGGAGAGAATAGGGAGTGTGTAACACTCCACTTATCAAATAGGCAGTATATGGTTAGCTCAATGTCAGAGGACAGAGCCGTAATACAATTAACAACAAAGAGCGCTTAGAACATAGGTATATCTTTAATTGCTAACAGTGTTTCGTCCACACTAGAAGTGGGACTCTTCAGAGCATAAAGAGTAAATATAAAGTATACAAGCATTGACAAAGCCAAAACAGAAGAATATATGTGGGGATACCATAAGTTGGGAGGAGTTTAAGGAGTAAAGTAAAAGGAGCAAAATAAGAGGAGTAAAATAAGAGGAGTAAAATAAAATAAACATAAAAATAAGAATAAGATTAAGAATAAAAAAAAGAATAAGATTAAGAATAAAAATAATAATAAAAATAATAATACTATTAATAATAAAAATAAAAATAAAAATAAAAATAAGAATGAAAAATGAAAAATGAAAAATGAAAAATAATAAATAAAAAAATAATAAAAAAAAAAAATAATAAATAATAAATAAATAAAAAATAAATAAAAAATAAAAAATAAAAAATAAAAAATAAAAAATAAAAAATAAAAAATAAAAAATAAAAAATAAAAAATAAAAAATAAAAAATAAAAAATAAAAAATAAAAAATAAAAAATAAAAAATAAAAAATAAATAATAAAAAATAAGAGATGTTATCACTCACAGTTGGGCAGGGTTACGTTAACATACAGCTACATACAATTATATGCATAAGCATGAGCACCCGCATGCACCTACACACAAGCACCCGTATGCAACACATACAGTATACACTAATACAAATAACATATCATATACGGATGGGCACAAGTTAAGAGGTAGAGATAGATAAAAAATAGATAAGAGGTAGATAAAAATAGATAAAAAATAGATAAAAAAATAATAAATAAAAAATAGATAAGAAATAGATAAAAAAAATAGATAGAAAATAGCTAAGAAATAGATAAAAAAGAATAGATAAGAAATAGATAAAAATAGCTAAAAAATAGATGAAAGATAAATAATAAAATGCACAATTGATTAGATTTAACCTGCCCCTCACATTTTATTTTAGTTTATTTTAATTACCTTGTTGACTCGTGGTGAACCAATGGGCCTGTGCCCATATGGGACGGAGATTTAGCCAGTCACCGTGAGCTGACCTGTGCCATCTCGCTGTGGGCGGTAGATATGGTGTACATGTATGTGTTACCCTCCTATTCTGCGGTTCACAGTCTACACGCTGACTTTGGGGTGTTTTTGCCCGGTGTATTTTTGGCATAGTTGGTCTTCCATAGATTGACGCTCTGTGCTATTCTCCCAAGAATAACGCTTTGGCCCCGATAGCCTTCCGTATTTATTAACGGTTTGTTTATAATTGAATCTGGTGACTACACGTGGGAATACGCTCCTCATAAGGTTGTATTTTGAATATTCTGTATATATGTGTACGTGCACTGTCTCTGCATATACATGTCTGTGTGTATGTGTGTATGTATAAGTATACATATACTGTCTCTGGACTAACCCTAATGTTGCGTACATTCTTGTGATGCCGGATTGTTGCTCAATGTTATGATTTTGTGGTTATCCGCTTTGGAAGCTATTTGTTATGCACTGTTGCTGAGTTTTCTTCGCTTTGGAAGCTATTTGTTATGCACTGTTGCTGAATTTTCTTATATTACATTAAATGGTATGCATAAGAACCTGCTTCACCCGACTGTGTTTTACCACCTGCACTTGCCCGCTTTTGCTTGCTCACTAATATGCGCCTCAGTTATTTGCCTCTTGATGTTCGTGCTGCTGTATGTGAATTTGCCTGCAACCTTCCCAGCATATGCTCCTGCTTGTGATATGGATACACCTTGTTGACCAGTTAATTCTTGCCTGAGTGCTCAACTCTGTGAATGTACGTATGTGTATTGAACTTTGTAGTGTAAACTTTTTCGGATTGCCTAACCGCTCAACTCTATGAATGCATACCTGTGGATTGAACTTTGGAGTGTGAACTTCTGGGAATGTCCAACCTGGGATGTTTCCATTGCATTGTAATGGTCAACTCAATCTATTGCGGACATAGCATCTGTTCACGGAAAATCTCATTTGAACACTCTATTGTTGAACTGTGGCTAACTGCAACACCTAAGGCGTTCGTGTCCTGATATATTCCATATATCACCATGAGTCAACACTAGTGTCACCTTAGGATTTCTATAATAATATTATTTTACATGCCCTAATAATTACCATCTTGATTACCCTTATTACATCTTTTTACCCCCAGTTACATCTTTATAAATATACATTACTTGGACTGATATATGTATATATGTATGTATATATAAATGTAAGTATGTATGTATACGTACATACATATATGTATACAGACGTACAGTAGCATGCATACATATACATACATATATATATATATATATATATACATATATATACACATATACATACAGGTACACATACATATATGCACGCATCAGTTTAGCGGACGTTTATTACAACGCCGCTTTGTTCGTTTGTTTGTCAACAAACCGAACAGCCTGAATTTATGCCATACGGTGTTAAGGCAACCACGTCACCTTTTTGTCCAACACTGACACAGGAACGATGTACTAGTTTCAAGCTTGTTAGCTATCATCAGCACCGTTTACCCATCTGCCAGATAGTTAAACGTCCGCTAAACTGATGCGTGCATATATGTATGAGTACCTGTATGTATATGTGTATATATATGTATATATATATATATATATATATATGTATGTATATGTATGCATGCTACTGTACGTCTGTATACATATATGTATGTACGTATACATACATACTTACATTTAAGTAAGTGCCATACTAAGAGTGAGAAATGAAATTTCGTTTTCATTTTTTTCAACTTATCGTTTTCGGTATGCCTGACCGATTTAACTCACTCAATATGCAAATTAGGCTGCTCAGCCGTTAATTTTCATAAGGAAAGTATATACTTTCGAACGTTCAACTATCTGGCAGATGTGTAAACGGTGCTGATGATAGCTAACAAGCTTGAAACTAGTACATCGTTCCTGTGTCAGTGTTGAACAAAAAGGTGACGTGGTTGCCTTAACACCGTATGGCATAAATTCAGGCTGTTCGGTTTGTTGACAAACAAACGAACAAAGCGGCGTTGTAATAAACGTCCGCTAAACTGATGCGTGCATATATGTATGTGTACCTGTATGTATATGTGTATATATATGTATATATATATATATATATGTATGTATATGTATGCATGCTACTGTACGTCTGTATACATATATGTATGTACGTATACATACATACTTACATTTAAGTAAGTGCCATACTAAGAGTGAGAAATGAAATTTCGTTTTCATTTTTTTCAACTTATGTATATATATATATATATATATATATATATGTATCCTTATATATGCGTCTCTTTTATATATATTTTTTATATATATTTTTGTATATATATCTTTGTGTATTTTATGTGTTGTACGTTTATCCTTTGCTGAACATAGCTTGATAGCTTATGCATTTGCCAGTCTTATCTTTACCCACACCTTCCTTTATGGTGTATATTTTACTCCATTTTCTTTGGTGTATTGTTGTTCTTTTATTTTTATCTATCTTCTGGTGTATATTTTAATTTACCTTTTATTATATTATTTTATTTTATTTTACTTTATTTTATTTTATCATATTTTTTATTTTTTATTTATTTATTATTTTTTATTATTTTTTTTATTATTTATCTTTCATCTATTTTTTAGCTATTTTTATCTATTTCTTATCTTTTTTTAACTATTTCTTAGCTATTTTTTATCTATTTTTTTTTATCTATTTCTTATCTATTTTTTATTTATTTATTATCTATTTTTAGTCTATTTTTTATCTATTTTTTATCTATTTTTATCTACCTCTTATCTATTTTTAATCTATCTCTACCTCTTAACTTGTGCCCATTCGTATATGATATGTTATTTGTATTAGTGTATACTGTATGTGTTGCATACGGGTGCTTGTGTGTAGGTGCATGCGAGTGCTCATGCTTATGCATATAATTGTATGTAGCTGTATGTTAACATTACCCTGCCCAACTGTGAGTGATAACATCTATTTTTTATTATTTATTTTTTATTTTTTATTTTTTATTTTTTATTTTTTATTTTTTATTTTTATTTATTTTTTATTTATTATGTATTTATTTATTATTTTTTATTTATTATTTTTTTATTTATTATTTTTCATTTTTCATTTTTCATTTTTCATTTTTCATATTTTTATTTTTATTTTTATTTTCATTATTAATAGTATTATTGTTTTTATTATTATTTTTATTCTTAATCTTATTCTTTTTTTTATTCTTAATCTTATTCTTATTTTTATGTTTATTTTATTTTACTCCTCTTATTTTACTCCTCTTATTTTGCTCCTTTTACTTTATTCCTTAAACTCCTCCCAACTTAAGGTATCCCCACATATATTCTTCTGTTTTGGCTTTGTCAATGCTTGTATACTTTGTATTTACTCTTTATGCTCTGAAGAGTCCCACTTCTAGTGTGGACGAAACACTGTTAGCAATTAAAGATATACCTATGTTCTAAGCGCTCTTTGTTGTTAATTGTATATATATATATGTATTTATATATATATATATATATATATATATATATATATATATATATATATAATATAGATGAGATTCAACTGGACTAGAACTGTTTCATTCTTTAGAAATCATCAGCGATGATTTCTAAGAACGAAAAAGTTTTAGTCCTGTAGAATCTCATCTATATTAAAACTTTTATACTCTGCTATATATTGAGTACCTTACTTACTGTGGTTACCTCCGATTCAACCCGAAATAACGTATATATATATATATATATATATATATATATATACGGGGTAATAAATAATAGTTAAATGCAGTCCACTTAGATATAGTCCAGTTATGGTATTCCAGGTAGTGGATGATATCAACGCTTGGCTTGGTTTGACTCAACAAGGCGTTTTCATAGTGATGCTGCAGGTATGCTGTAATTCCTATGTTGTAAACACTTGGAGTAATAATAAATCAGGAAAGAAGTTTGACATGGTTTGCTATACATAAAAGGTTTTTAATCTCATAGCTGACAATTGTTTCTCTGAACTGGTAGGTCTAGAGATCGCTATTCGCTTGTTTTCACGTTACTCGATCGCCAATACAAAACTATAACCAGTCAGCTCTTCGGAGCATGCGAGAATGAAGAGAAAACAAGCGAATAGCGATCTCTAGACCTACCAGTTCAGAGAAACAATT
>OZ024743.1:309828690-309858690 GCA_964016885.1 Eledone cirrhosa | reverse complement strand
TTTTCGTTACATAGGGTAAATTTTATTTCAGTGAATGTTTTTAGTTAGTTACAGCTATGGATTGTATATTGGTCCTATTATATTGTTATCCTTGGTTCGAGTTGTTCTATAGCGATTCTTCTAACGGTTTAATTTCGGAAAGTGAGTTTGAGATCTATATTAAGGGGAGCTAATGCTAAAGGGGAGGTTACTAGCGATTAAATTGTATATGAAAGTAAAAAGAAGAAAAAATGGAAAAAATGTATAGCTGTTTACAGTTTCATTTAGTTAAATTCTTTGTGCTAATATACATTATATTGTGTTACAAGTGAACCCCTTTTATATAATGTTATTTATTTATATTTAATTTTAAATACAGTCTATTTTCCTATAATACATTAAAGGTTTCATTATATTGTTATCTATCCATTACTGAATAAAATATAAGTAATCTATAGAAATAATGTATAGTTGTTTACAGGTCCAATTAGTTAAATCTCTTGTGTTATTAATATATATTACATTATGTTATAAGTGAATCCCTTATAAATAATGCTATTAATTTATATATTTAATTATAAATATAATTTATTTTCCTATAATACATTAAATGTCTCATCATATTATTATCTATCCATTACTGAATATAATATAAGTAAGTTATAGTAGTTATATTAAATGGTGGTAACTTTATGTTTATTTGTAATAGTTATTGAAGAGTATAAGGTTTCATATAAATAGGTGTTAGGTATAGCTTAGATTACGATATATATAGATAATTTATATATAAAGAACTATATAGGAACTATAAGAAAACCACTATTAAAAATATAGAAGATATAAATATAGAAGGCCATAGTATAGTGTGTAAATTAGGACTTCAGAGACATACACAGTCATACCCCCCCCCCAATATTCTCGCTGAAAGACCATAAAGAAGACTTTAATAGTAACCATTCTATAAGACTAATTTGCCCTTCTAAATCTGACATTGGAATTATCAGCAAGAAAATATTAGAGGAATCATCCCACAATTTAAACACAAAATATATCTTAACCAGTGGGGAAATATTGGTGAAGTTATTGAATGGTTGGAGGATATTAAAGAGAATAAAAATAAAAAAAGTATACAATTTGATATTAATTCATACTACACCTCTATTTCCCCTATCCTATTAAATAAGGCATTAATTATGGCTATGAACAATAGTGACCTTACTAGATCCCAAATTGATGTCATCCTTGCGGCACGAAAAACCATAATTGCATTTGAAGATCAATTATGGACCCGCAAGGATACACATAACAACTTTGACATACCTATGGTATCTAGTGACTCGGCGCAGGTCACTGATTTGTTGGGCCTAAACATATTAAACAAAATTCATAAGAACCTACCCTACCTCAATGGTGGTTAATACCGCGATGATGCACTACTTCTTATTGACTATAAAAAATTTAATATAGAAAGAACTAGGAAACAATTACATAACATTTTCGAAAACTGCAACTTAGGTATCACCATAGATAAAAACACTATAAACGTTAACTTCCTAGATGCTACCCTTTTCCAGGACTCTAAAATATATAAACCCTTTCATAAACCAAATGAAAAACTACTTCATGTAGACATCAACTCTAACCACCCTAAATCCATATTAACCTCAATTACTAAAGGAATATCAAATAGAATCTCTAATCTATCATATAACGAAACCATATTTAACAATAATTCCCAATACTATAATGAGGCCTTAGCTAAATCAGGCCATAAAAATGAGATTAAATTTCTAACTATAAAATCACATAGTTATAACATTATTTCTCACAATATGGCCATGAGGAAAAATAATAAAAGTTCTAGCCACTCTAACTCTAATACGAAGGGTAATATCAAACTTAACTCGTACCACAATAAACACCACAATAATAATATAAACAGAAATACAAATACCTTAAATAACATTACAAAAAACAAAAATAGAAGAAGAACAAATGCATTCTTCAATCCCCCTTTCAATCCAAACGTCTCTAACAACTTCCCTAGGCCTTTCTTTTCAATCCTGGAAAAACACTTCCCAGCCGGCCACAAATACCATAATCTTATCAATAAAAATACCATTAAGATCTCTTACTCTACCACACCTAACATCGCATACCATATATCTACTAGTAATAAAAGGAAGATTAATAATTATTTCCAACTAATTAAATCACAACAGGGGGTAAACTTACAGAACATAGTACTAGAAAATTCTAATAATAATAATAATTGTAATGGAAATAATAATAATGGTAATAACACTAATGAAATTAATAACAATGGGAACAACAACCATCATTACCCTAATCCTATCACTAACAACCAGGCATATACACAACATAGTAACCGGCAAGCAAACAACCAGAATAACGGCAATTGTAGAACAAATAGAACTTGCCCCTTAGGTAGAAATTGCTTAATCAAAGACATCATTTACTCATGCACGGTCAACACAAACAACTCTTCTAAAACATATTATCGGTTCAACTTCGAACTGCTTCAAGACGAGATATAACTCGCATTTCCACAATTTCAAAAATCGCAATCTAGCCAACTCCACTTCTTTATCTAGCTACATACACTCTCTGAAAACTAGGAATAGACCAAATACACTTCAATGGGAAGTAATATATGGGGCCGAATCGTATAAACCACCGAATAAATTATGTAACCTCTGTCTTCTAGAGACCCGCACTATAATCTATTCGAAACTAGACCTCCTAAATAGAAAATCAGAGGTTTTTTCCATGCGCCAGCACTACCAGCCACACTCTTTCCATAGCTTTAAACATAGCTGCTAGTATATAACAATGTCAGATCTGAATTCCTCACCACCATTAACACATCACCTCTAGGTCTTATCAGCAAATAATTACCCCCATAGCATCACACTCTATGATCAGCCCATTCCTCTACCTAACCCCTATTTATCTCAAACCTTACACTCTTCAATAACTATAATAAATAAACATAAACTTACTACCATTTAATATAACTACTATAACTTACTTATATTATATTCAGTAATGGATAGATAATAATATGATGAGACATTTAATGTATTATAGAAAAATAAATTATATTTATAATTAAATATATAAATTAATAGCATTATATATAAGGGATTCACTTATAACATAATGTAATGTATATTAATAACACAAGAGATTTAACTAATTGGACCTGTAAACAACTATACCTTTTTTCTATAGATTACTTATATTTTATTCAGTAATGGATAGATAACAATATAATGAGACCTTTAATGTATTATAGGAAAATAGACTATATTTAGAATTAAATATAAATAAATAACATTATATAAAAGGGATTCACTTGTAACACAATATAATGTATATTAGCACAAAGAATTTAACTAAATGAAACTGTAAACAGCTATACAATTATTCAATTTTTTCTTCTTTTTACTTTCATGTTATCATTATTAGTTGGGGGAGATTCCAACCGGAATGGTTGCATTTTTTAAGGGTATGTCAATATTTATTTATAAAACTAACCTATATTATATTTTATCTGATGAAAGCCCACCATAGTTTGCTCTGGTGGCCCTTGAAATATGTATAATGAAATAAATATGGTTTTATAAATATAGTTTCCATTTGATAATATATTGTATATATATATATATATATATATATATATATATATATATATATATATATATATATATATATATATATATAATCATATATACATATATATATATATATATTCATATATATATATATTCATATATATATATATACATGTATATATATTTATATATATATATATTCATATATATATATACATGTATATATATTCATATATATATATATATATATATATATATGTATATACATATATTTATATATATATATATGTATATACATATATTTATACATATATATATGTATATACATAAATATATATATACATATATATATATATACATATATATATATATACATATATATACATATATATATGTATATATATACATATATATACATATATATATATCTATATATATATATATATATATATATATATATATATATATATATATATATATATATATATATATAATTGGATATTTAGTAAAATCGAATCTCTGGCGGTTTTCAAGCAAATTCGGCCTACTTATGAGGTGATGAGTTAGGAAAGCACTCGATAAGTTAGGTCCTGAGAGTAATAACATACGTTTAAATAGCTTGACAAATCTAACATTGTGGTAGGCAAAATCTAACCCACAATAACATACCAAAGTAACGATAGAACTAACAGTTTGAGATATATATATATACATTATATTATTGTAGAGTGTGTGTGCCTATGTGTGTGTGTGTGTACATTAATCTCAGGTCGGGCCCTTTTTATAGAGATAGAATAAATCCAGTACAATGAAGAAATATATTAGTTCAACGCTTGAAATAGCAGAAATGATGCCTTAACGTTTCAGACAGTAGTTATTCGTCCGAAGATAGAATGAAAAACATAAGATGAAGTAGAAATATAAAGAACAGAAAAAATGAGATATCGTATAGGATTTGGTGCCCTTTTATATGAACGTTTCAATGTAGCACAATATAGGACTTGCATAAATATATTGTAAATGAATTCATTTTTCAAAGTATTCTTTAAAAATGTTTACCTGATATTATTAGCTATTTGATAATAATATTCTGCTTGTGAATAGTTTTCCATGTTCAAATAACATTGTCCCAATCCAGTATAAGCAGATACAAACTGGGGAGATTTCCTAGAATATAAGATAAAATCATATGAATATTTTATCGATAAAATTAGATAAACATACTTAAACGTCCGACACAAAACAACCGCCTTCATGCTACGATATATACTGTCCTTTAAAATTGTTTATACTTATAAAAAGAAATTTAATAACTTTTCATCTAAGAAGTTATACACTAAACACTAACCTAGTGTCAAAGTAAGTTAAATTGGTAAATCTTACCAAATTCTTAATTATTTTAAATGTCTTAGAAATACTGTATTGAAAGTGTTAAAGTGCTTATATTTGCCGGAAAAAAATGCTGTCATAGTTTTATGCAAGGAGATATGTTACGGTTTATTCCAAACAACGCCTAAATAATGGTTTTTGATTTAGGCACAAGGACAACAAGTGTGGATGGGATTGCCGATTAAATCAACCCCAGTACATTACCGGTGCTTTATGTTATCGACGCCGTATGAATGAAAGGCAAAGCTAACCTTGGTGGAATTTGAAAACAGAACGTAAAGGGCTGTAACTCTCTGTCGAATGGCATGTTGTCGAACGCTCACGACGTCTTAATAATTGTTTCTACTTTAGGCACAAGGCCAGCAATTCCCCAGTGTATTACTGGTACTTTATTTTACGACGTCTTAATATTGAGAACGTAAGTTATATTACTGAATAACCACAGGTTTATTATTTTAAAATTACATTGCGCAGTGTCTTTTATTAGAAACATATTAACGAAATGATTTATTGTAAGGCAAACACTGAGAGCAAAGAGCAAACACTTAGCAAGGAATAAACTATAATTCCTTAATTATTGTAGTGCCGGCAAAACATCCCGAATCTTATGGTAGAGGCTGTTGCTCCCTTTCGTCCTGTGTTTGTATGCAGAAAGACACCAGATTCGTGTTGGTCTCACACATATGATATCTCAACCTTCCAACCCCACCATCACAAATATTTAGGTGCCACCCGATAGTGTAATCAGTTCGGGGAAGGTTTCAAAAGTCTATTGACCAATTTGGATCAGTAGCTCCATAACCGTGTCTTCCCAACCCTTTTTCATCAGCTTTTGACCCACGAGTTTATGTGTCTATCCCTGCCTTGGCGTCTACCATTATCCAGCAGTTATCTATTGCTGGGGCCATGTCTGTTATTTTTTATGTCCTTTATCTGCAGTACATTGGAATGTGGAGCAATTCCTTGCTTTTAATCGATCTTGAAATGTCTCCTAGTGTTCGTTTTATTCGGAAAACTCAGTCCCAATGTGCAGAATAGTTTACGTCACGTTGTATAACATTTGATGCTCCATATTTGCATGAGACATTATTCGATTTTGTCTCTTACTCCTCTCACTAACTTCGTAGACATAGTGACTATGAACTTGTATATTGTTGTGCTTTTTTTCTGTGTCCTGTCAAATTGACCCTGGTTAACGTATCGTTGGTTATTTGAAACCTGATTGTTGCTCTGGTCGCTTTCGAAAAGGATGAGTCTGAATAGAGCTTCTTATTCTTCACATCGTTGTCGTAGTATTGTTAACAATAGTAGTAATGGAAGTGGTTTTGGTAGTGGTAGTGTTTTCATCGTTAGTCTCAGAAGCCATGGCGGTGACGTTGTTAAACGCTGAAGCGATAATGTCGTTGGCGAAGATTGTCGTTGGCATCATGTTGATGTTGCTGTTATTGTTGATAATGATGGTTGTAGTGGAATTGTGTAATTGTTTTTACCTTTTTGTTGTATTTCTTGATGATTTTGTTTTATTTGAAATACTGTTCTGGCTTCTAGCTAAGTGTAATTACAAATGTTATTGTTGCTCTACACAATTTCCTCTGGTTTGCGGTTAAATGGTGGATAATCAGCATTATAATTAACAGTGGAAAATGCTTTGTGGCCATTATATCCAGCTGCTCCGTGCAACACAATTAAACAACAAAGGACTTACGTAGTTTTATGACGATATGTTCAAGGAAACTAAACAACAAATATAATATAATTGTTTCTACGTTAGGCACAAGGCCAGCAATTAACCAGTGTATTACTGGTACTTTATTTTATCGACCCCGTAAGGATGAAAAGCAAAGTTAACGTCGGCGGGATTTGAACTCAGAATGGCAAGGGCCGTAACTCTATGCGTCAGCATGGCGTCCGACCCTTTACCAATACTGCCAATCCACCGCCACAAACAACAAATATAATATAATGATAATTTAAAGGATAAATATAACGATAATAATGAAAAAAAAAATGTTGTCTCTGATCGAGTTGAATCAGGAGTATATTTGAATACATATAAAAATTAGAAAACTTATCACTAGACAAGCCGTTAAAACAGCTAAATGCTGTCAAAGACAGTAATGGGCAGATATGCCCCAGAGGACAGAGACCAGTGGCCAATGGTCAACAGAGAGACAATAAACAAGGTGGGTGACAGGCACAAGAAATATAGAAAAGATTAAAAGAGAAGGACAGAGAGAGGCGCGTTGATGCATAGGAGAGACTGGAAAAAGGAAATAAAAAATGCGATGTACAAGACAAATTTACAGACACACATCTTCACCCTCATCAGCTCTCAGGCCGGCAAAATGTTTTCGCACGATTTAATTGAGAGTACCATTTTAAAATGCTTGATCATACAACAGAAATATAAATCTTTCTGTTGATATTATGTGTGTCAGATGAAATAAGCAGCATAGATAGAGTGACGAAAGAAAACAAATAAAATAAAATAATTGGATATTGGGCCTCAAGCTGTGGTGTCTATCCTAAATAGAAAGCTAATCAAAGCTATGATAAAGTTAAATGAAGCAAGAATGTTGTATCTGATCGGGACAAAGTGAGGGTGTATTTGAATTTATATAAAAATAAGAAAATATTGCTAGAATAGCCGTTAAAACAGCTACAGGTAAAAAAAGCCACAGAGGACATAGACCTGTTTACACACACACATCTTCACTCTCATCAACTCTCAAACCAGATGTGTTTATTTCCTTCTTCTAGTCACTTCTATGCACCAACGCGCTTCTCTTTGTGCTCCTCTTCTTTCAAGCTTTTCTATTTTCATCTGCCTGTCACCCCCTTGTGGATTGTCACTCTTTTGACCACTGACCCCTGTCTCTGTCCTCAGAAGCATGTTTGCCCATCGCTGTGTTTGACAGGATTTAGCTGTTTTAAGAGCTAGTCTAGCGAAAAGTTTTCTCATTTTATATATATTCAAATACACTCTCCCGTCCTTGCGATCAGAGACAGCATTGATTTTTCTTTCATGTAACTTTACTATATCTACGATTAGCTTTCTATTTAGAACAGACACCACAGCTTGAGGTCCACTATCACATTATTTTCCTTTTCTTTGTTTTATTTCGTCCTTCTATCTGTGCTGTTTGTTTTATGACACACACACATCATACCAGAAAAACGATTTATTTTTCTGTTTCACGATCCAGCATTTTAAAATTGTACTCTCAATTAAATCGTGCGAAAACATTTTGCCGGCCTGAGAGCTGATGAGGTTGAAGATGCGTGTCTATAAATTTGTCTTGTACATCGCGTTTCTTTATTTCCTTCTTCCAATCACTCCTATGCATCAACACGCTTCTCTCTGTCATTCTCTTTTAATCTTTTCTATATTTCTTGTGCCTGTCACTCACCTTGTTGATTGTCTCTCTGTTGACCACTGGCCACTGGTCTCTGTCCTCTGGGGAATTTTTGCCCATCACTCTCTTTGACAGCATTTAGCTGTTTTAACGGTTGTGCTAGCGATGGGTTTTCTCATTTTTATATGTATAATGATAATTATTTCTAACATAGGCACAAGGCCAGTAATTTGGTGTGTTGGGGTGACGTTTCATGGAATAACCCCGATTATCTTATTTCTACTATATTGTATCTATCACGGGAGAAAATAAGTTCATCTCGACGGAATTCGAACTCAGAACTAAATATATGCTGTAATTAAATACCACAAATCATTTTGTCCGGCCCATCCCCTCTAAAGTATAATAATAATGGACGTCAATAAAGAAGTTCATTTCCCCTCCCGCAAGAATTAAAATAAATAGCACAACATTGCCAAAACAAAAAGAGTATCTAACTAGAAGACAAAGAATAATATGCTAGACAAGAACCAATGAAGCCACGTCGTCTGTTCTAAGCCGAAGGGCTATCACGCTGCTTATGGCCGTTTTTTGCGTTAAACGACTGAGAGTGCAAGAATTTTTCTGTAAATGATACCAGTCTATGGCCGGTTTACCTCCCCAGGTACTACTGGTACAAATTTCAGCTGAGTGTACTGGAGAAACGTGAAATAAAGTGTTTTGTTCAAGAACTCAACGTAGCAGCCTGTTCAGGAATCAAACCAACGGCATTACCATCTCATCTCAAGCATCCTAACTGTTAGAATATATTTCATGTATAATTTGTCTCTATCATCCAAATTCCTTTGTTGATATTGGAAACACGTGCGAAAAATGCAGCCAGCCACAACATCTTGAAGCAGAGAGTTTACAAGCCGTGATTAATAACAACTAAATCAACAATAAAGAACACTTAATGATTGTTGATATAATACTATTGTTTATATTAGGAAAACACGTCCTCTCCAGAGGGGAGTCTCAAACTCTCAGTCGCTTAAGGCCACGGAAATTGAGATAAACACTGGCTTGATGAGTCTCCGAGCTCGAGATAGACTTTAGGCTTTAGACATAAAATAACGAATACTCAACGAAAATACAAACAACGAACACAAAACAACTAACAAACATTAAACCATTGGCAATTTACCATGAAAATATAACTAATATAATTAGAACAGATAATTATATAACAAACCAAAACAAACTCCAATCCCCCAAAACACGAGACCACTAAGCAACAGAACATTATTCTGGACAAGACAGACAAATAGTCAAATGAAAAGAAATATGAGGAAAAAGCGGTAGGAGAAAGACTCAATGATAAACTTAATTAACACAAAAAGAAACATTAGTATCACAAATATAATAAATGCAACAGACGTTGTTGCTACGAAATAAAATAGGTAACCCCTTAGATCTACACAAACAGAAAAAATAAACCCACACAAACAGAAAAATTATAAATATAAAAAATAGATAGAAAATAAAACCTCTCAATCTTAAATGAAATAAGCAAGAAAACAGCGCAAGTAAGAGGGAAGAACATCAAAATATCAAAGATATATAAATATAACAGAAAGGAAATCACTGAAAGAAGGCCTAAAACAACAAATATTTCAAAAGGCACAAAGAATCCGGTGATATGAAAAACGCATTGACACCATTATCTGAGGTTTTAAACAGGCACAGATATGATTACAAATGCCATGGCAAGAAAGTTAGCGAACACTCTAAGATAACGAAACTGAGATGAGAGAATTAGATCAAACACACACACATACACATACACATACACACACACACACACACACACACATATATATATATATATATATATATATATATATATGTGTGTGTGTGTGTGTATATATATATATACTTAGTAATCAACGAACTAGACAGTGTTCAAAACACACAGATGAAGGATGGATTAGATTACTACTTAAAACTGAAGAAATTAAAAAGAATAAGTTAATTGTCATCAATATTTAAGTGATCTTAGCTGTAGTTTTGATATTCTGAACTGGATACTAGAATACCCAGTAGCACTGAAGAGAAAACGCACAAAAATAATGTCTGTATTTAGAAAACACCATCAAAAATCAAATGTAGAAAGATTACTACGATCACAAGGAGAAAGGGATTTATGTAACTAGAAAACAATTATAAAACTATTATAAATTAATCATTGTAGGGCAACAACGATATCTAAAGAATAATTGAAAATCAATAGGAATAGTCAGGAAACATGAACAAAACAAAGAATTGTTTTCTGTTTTAAAGAAAATCAAAAATAAAGAAAAGTAAAATATTATTTTCTATCTTGAAGGAAGCCAAAGAATTAAAAAGGAAACTGAATTAACAGATAACTATGGGGGAAATGGCAACACCGAGAAAGAAGCACCAGAAATTCTGAAAAAGATAACGTTTAAATTGAAAAGAGATCTTCAGAATGTTATGATGAAACGATGGCAAGAAAGACCCCTACATGGCAAATGCATGAAAAACTAAATAAGGAAGTGGAAGAGCAAAATTCCCAAATCTGGTAAAAGGCACTGAACGAAAATTCGAGAAAGAAGGATTTCTAATTGCAGCAAATGAGCAAAGCCTCCTGACAAGAAATCACCAAAAAATACATAATGGAGCAACACAGTAATTAATTGTAGAATATGTGGCGGTAGGGAAGAAATAAATAAACACATTGTTTCTGATTGCTCAGTCTTGGGCCAAAAATAATATAGCCCCAGACATTATAGCGTTCGAATGTGCATACACTGGAATGTATGCCAACACAAAGAAATACCAGCAGAAAACAGGTTTTGTTCTTGAGCAAAACACTTCATTTCACGTTGCTCTGTTATACTCAGTTGAAACGTTGTCGGTGAATGACCAAGTAAACGCTCTGCACAACGCCAAGGCACAGAAACCTGTGCCTGGTAATGCTGTAACAATACGCAATAAAAATAAGAGTAATATTAATATAAACAATAATAATTGTTTCTACTTTAGTCACAAGGTCAGCAATTACCCAGTGCATTACTGGTACTTTATTTTATCGACCCCGTAAGGATGAAAGGCAAAGTCAACCTCGGCGGGATTTGAACTCAGACCGTAAAGGGACGTAACTATTCTGGAAAGCATGGCGTCCGACCCTCTACCGATACTGCCAAAAACATTAGACGAGATATTGCAACACATGCTAGTAGTACGTCGTATAGTGACCCAACATTATATAAGAATTCTACTAAACAGAAGCAAAGCAAATGTATTTCTTTCGTAATTTGTTGCTTAGTTTTGCAAAGTATAGGTATTTCAATTCGATGCAGACTTTGTTGAATTGTATTTCATATTTTCCCGATATGTAATAATTTAGACTATTATTTCTATTAAAAAGATCGTTTATCTTTAAATAAAAGTTGTGATGTTACTAAATTATATATAATTTTCTATTTACTTCCTACGACAAAACTAATTTAACACCTTCTAAATATATATATATATATAGGAACAAGTATGACCCCGAGGGCATAGCTCAAGCCGTTTCGACTGCTAATTCTGGACTAAATAAGAATTTTTAGCCTGGTAAATAAATAGCCGAACTTCTCAGGGGGTAATTCCATATATGGGAAGATAGTAATTGTCAAAAGGATTGGTCAAAAGTTTGTTGTAAAGAGAGATGATTCTATCATGGCATTTAGTGGGAGGTATGTGTAGCTGAACTTGCCGGTAGAACAAATAGGGAGTGGGGGAAACCCCGTCAAGCGTTGAAAGTGAAATCTATACAGCAAATTCTAAGGATAGTGTATAGAAGGTCGAAAAAAGTGTACTTGAGAAGGGGAGGGGGTAAGTTGAAAGAATAGGTAAATCGAAAGGGAGTAAACAGAAAAGCCATTATAAAAACGAGGAAATAAATATATAAAAAACAATTTCTGGTTACTACTCCATCCCCACAATCAACAAATCTCTCATTTGTATTGCTAAGCTATAGAAAAGTTTAATAGGTGGAGAAAAATACTAAATACGAGATTGTAATGAAATAATTTTATAAAGCCATCTTTACAGGGGTTCTAACACCACTGCTATAGTTAGTTAGTAATCAACTAATGCTATCTTACAATGACAGGTTAATAAGTTGAGGACAAACATACTAACAAACTAATACGAAATATTAATTGAGAATACTAATACATAAATACTAATACAAGAATACTAATACAAAAATACCACTAAGAAATTTAGAAATCACAGAAATGGAGCAGCAACCACAAAGAAAGCAATTATCTGGGGTCTAACACATCTGCTATAACAAGCATAAACGGCCAATTCTATCTTAAAATTAGGGCGGTGGGGGTACTGAGGCTACAGGGGACCGATGGGCTGCATCGGGGTCGGTGAAATGGTGAAAAAAAAAAAACAAGGAAGGAGATCTGGGGTGGAAGGACTAGGAAGAGATGGGAGGAAGAAGGAAATATAGACAATTACTATCTTCCCGTATATGGAATTACCCCCTGAGAAGTTCGGCTATTTATTTACCAGGCTAAAAATTCTTATTTAGTCCAGATATTAGCCGTCGAAACGGCTTGAGCTCTGCCGTCGGGGTCATACTTGTTCCTATTACCCACTCTACTACACTAAGTATTGAGTACTTTGGTGCGTTATGGTCCATCTGGTTCCTTACCACATTTCCTTCGTTATATATATATATTTAGAAGAGAGCGGGAGAGAAGGTAATATATATATATATATATGTGTGTATGTATATATATGTATGTATGTATATTTACACATATACATACATATATGCACACACATGTACATAATACTAGCAGCAGTACCCAGCGTTGCCTGGGTAGGTAAAATAATATCTGCTTTGATGAAAAGATCTTAGCGACTGCTTCTCGATGACTCATCTATGGCCACACACAGGCCTTGCGGGGGAGGGTGGTGATGACCTCTACCACTGAGAAACGCGAGAAACTGACGAAGAAGCATACTGGGGGAGGGAGGAAATGACCTCTAACACTAAGCCAAATTTCCTCACGCTACTTGATTGGAAACCGATGAATTCTCAAATACACAACTAAAAGCTCAGACGACGTCAGTGGCCATCGTTTTGCCTTTGACCGACTATAAGATGTGCAATGATAGGTTCTATCGTAGTATAAAAGTTGAACCAAATAAATTGATTTATGTGTGAGGTGGAGCCGAAGTTTCGAATTTGAACGACATCGGTTGAAAAATGTGGGAGCTAGAACCGAAAAGGCGGAAATTTGAGCGAAAAGGTGGAATTTTCGAATATTTAAGCGGCTACCACGCCGTTTCTGAACAAAAACTCCAAAATGTAAAGCCACTGTAAGACGTGAAATAACCAGATCTAGCGTAGTGCAAAATTTGAACAAAGTAGGTTGATTAATGTGGGAGCTAGAGCCGAAAAAGTGGAAATTTGAGTCTAAAAGTGGTATTTTTGAATACTTAAACTTCTACCATGCCGTCCATGAGGCAAAATATAAACCCATACCGGATGTGCAATGATGAATTTTATTTTGCTTTAAAATTTGAACGAAATCGATGACAAAATGTGGGTGCTAGAGCCAAAAATCTTCTGTTTCGATACCTAAAAAAGGTGACCCCTCTATCGACTTTTATCTGCAAAATGACCCCAGAATAAAAGAACGATAGGCTGATATATAGAAAACACTCCCCGATGACTAATCCATGAGCCTGTAAGATTTCTGGAAAATCGGTCGTAAGATATAGGGCCCTATAGGTAATACACAGACACACACATAGTTAATTTTATATATATACAGATTTTATATTATATTACTTTATTCCATTTTCCTAAAACACTAAATTTGTCATTCTCTCATCAGCAACTTATATATTTGTGGTTAAGGTCATATGCGAAAAAGAATCAGAGAGTTAGACTGGATAAACGAATGTTAATAATAATGATAACCATTGCTTTATTGGTCACTAGCTGAGGTACCCGGCGTTGCTAGGGTTTAAATAATACAATTGTTTGTGCAGAAATAACACTTTATAAAGCTCTCGGTTGAATTAAATCTTATAGGAAAACACGGTCATCGTCAGAGATGTCCACACCACGGCCAATTGGTTAATGCAACCCACAGAGGCCTTCTATCCGTCCCGTAAGGTGTTCCATTCGGTTAAATATACGCATGTTAGCAGCAAAGATGTCACAGCCTAGCTTGGGTAGGTCATTTTCAACTGTGGCCCGTTGATGATTTCTATTCGATTCGCAAAGGGTTCCACCCGGTATAGATTTTTGGAAAATACCCCCGCATTGCCCAACCAGAGCCCATAAATCCCATTTGTCTGGGTAAAACTCGGCCCGTGGAGGGCAAATTCAATTGTTATCCATCCCATTGTTGTACAGCCCTCGGTCCCGCTGAAAAAACATCCACTCCACATGAGTAGTGTATCTATGATGTTTGAAAAAAGAATTTGCAACATTCGATGTTTGCGGTGTTTTCGCTTTATTAAGGTGCCCTGGGGAAACTTTTAACACCTTATTGATACATAAATAATGCACCTGTACAGTTTAAAGCAAATTGCTTACTCGTATCAGAAGAAACAAAGCAAATAAAAAATTGGTTTATGCGGCTTTTTGACTTCCGCCAGTTGTCTGGGATAATGTTTTCTTAGCCTCAAGCCATCCAAAGCACATACTTTATATGTGTTTCTGTTTTGAAGGAAATCGGTTGAGAACTTTAAAAGTTATGGCAGAAAATAACGTTCATATGAGCATTTGCATGCAAACTGGAAATTATCAATTCTTTTAACTTCAAAGTACATAAGAAATCAAATGGGCATGAGAGCCACACGCGTATCAAGTTTCAACAAGATCGGTTTGAGAGTTTTTGAGTTTTAGGTTCACAAACAAATCCACAAACAAACACACACATAAACAGACAGCAATTGCCATTTATGTATATAGATATTCAGAAGCTTCTAGGTTTGTATGTTGTCATTCATACCCCCTTTTCCTCCTTATATCTCTCTTTAATCGTTGAACTTTACCTATAGGAATATAATTATTCCATACCGCCAACAAAACAGAACTACGCTTGAAATAAAAGTAATTAGATAATACAAATTTTCTTTCTCAAAATGTCTCCCATTCTACATTTATTTGAGTCTACTCAAGTTGTCTGATATGTATATGCGTGAACTATTGAAACGGATAATCCAATGTTTCCATTACACCTACATTAAAAGAGAAGCGTGGCGTATTCAAATAAAATTAGATTTCGAGCTTAATAACTAGAATGCTTTCAATCCGTGCTTAAAAGGGAAAATCAGGGACCATATTGTTTCGTTACTGACACCTAACTATATCACTAACTTGAAGAGTTCATGCTTTAAATTGCCTGAACCTGCGTAGTTGAGATGGAAAATTGTCAGTTTTATCTTCACCGATGGTAGGAAATTAAGGAGTTTTACTCTAGGTTTTATCCACATCGATGGTAGGAAATATTGCAGATTTACAGTGGGTTATATATGTATTGGTGATAGGAAATATTGTAATTTTACTGTGGGTCATATCTACACTGACGGTAGGAAATGTTGTAGTTTAACTGTGAGTTATATATACACTGATTGTAGGAAATATTGTAGTTTTACAGTGTGTTTTATCTCCACTGGGGTTAAAAACTGTCATTTTACTCTACGTTTTATGTACACAGAAGCAAGTATTTGTTACAATTATTTTTCAGCTTTATCTACATCGGTGATAGAGAATATTGTAAATTTACTGTGGGTATAATCTACACCGATGGTAGAAAATGTTCTAGTTTTACGTACACAGATATTTGGAAATAAATTATATTCATTCATTAGCTGTTTTTGATACTTACTTTACGGTTTCGGAAAAGTAACTTTTTGCAGATTTGTACTCTTTATGATGAAGGTGCCCCACAGCAATATTAAAGTAAAGCTGCAAACATAAAAACAAGAATATTTCAATAGACATGCATACATACATATATATATGTATATATAAAGTGTTGCTGTTTGCTTGAAGCATAGTGGAATAATATAACTAGGAAATAAATTTAGTTACCTAGAAGCCCGACAATGTGGGTGAAATATAAATGCCAAGGTAATAAGAATTTGAGAAAATAGGACAAACGAACTGAGAAAATGAGTGAGAACAATAGACAGTTACCTTAGTAATGTAATGATTCCAGATATCTTCAAATTTACCATCCATTAACAAGAGGAGTCCGTGGTGGCTGGTTGATTTCATTTGAATATATATATATACATATATATGTGTGTGTGTGTGTGTGTGTGTGTGTGTGTGTGTGTGTACTTGTCATACGAATGAAACAGTTTTGATCCTGAAAAATTCATTTATATATATCTAGATATATATGTGTGTTTGTGTGTTTGTACATACATGCATATATATATATATATATATATATATAGGAATTTCTAAAGAAATATGGTATGTTTATAGGTAAGCATTTAGAAAGCCATAGCTATGCAAAACACCGGGGCTAACGCCCTCTGGTGGTGGTGTCCAGCAGAAGCAGTGGGGACAATCATTGATGCATTCGAACTTAACTGGTACTCATCAAGACGATCCCTCCCATGCTTGTGATTGCTATATATATATATAATAGTGTGTTGTAGTTTGCTTGAAGCATTGTGTGGTGTATAAAATAGTATGTTATTCAAAGGCTGCGGAACATTCGGTAAATTTTGAAAACATTGAAAGCAACGAATATTTTAGGGAGTTACCTTCTATTTCGTTTATCTGTATTGCACGTAAACACGACCAAACACATAACTCAATCCATAACAGCTTACATATCCAAACCATTAAAACTCAACAGACATTTGCCTTCGAAAAACAATTGACATAAGACCAAATACAAAAGCACACAATATTTGACAGAAACAATCATGCACACATATATAATCCATATGACAGTCTACAAACGAAGTCGTTCTCAAATTACTTATGGCAGCTCAAAATAGACCACTGCTTGCAAACAATGTAAGATGGTGAGTATATAACAACAAAAGCACAAAGCACCGAACCAATTTCTTACAGTAATAGTCTGATGAAGGAATTTAATCCCGAATTATTAGGACAGAGAAATAAAATAACGGTGAGGTAGAGGAGGAAAGGGGATGTGTAGGTAAGAGAGGGTGGGGAGGTAGGTAGGAGGTGTATGAAGTGGAGGAAAGGGAAGAAGAATAGAAAAATAAGGATAGTATGGAGTGAGGAATGATGGAAAAGAGGGATAATATGAGGGAAAGGGGAAAGACGGTTAAAAAAGGGAGAAAAGGGGAAGAGAAGAAAATAGGATCGCAGAATTGGCAGAATTGGCAAGTTTGTTAGTTTTGGCAGCTATTACAGAATTGTCAGATAGGAAGATTTGCCAGAACTGAAGTTTGGCAGAATATGCAGAATTGGCAGAATTTGAAGAATTTGGATTATTGAGAGAATTGGAAGACTTGGAAGATTTGGCAGAATTAGAAGATTTTGAAGAACTGGGAGCATTTGCAGCATTAGCAGGTTTGTAAGAATGGGGCGGATTGACAGAATATGCAGAATTGGCAAAATTGGAAGAATTTGCAGCAGAATCAGGAAAATTTGGCAGCATTGACATAATTGGCAGAATTGGTGGTTTTGGAAGAATAGGGAGAATTACCAGAATTTGAAGAAAAATGTATGAGTATTTGTATTTAGACCTATATACAATGTTTATGTATATTAAAAATACAATTAATTACAATGTATATACTTTAAGATGCCACTTACGAGGCTGTGTCGTCATTAGTGTTTTGGAAACCACAAGCAGTCACTAATAACAGAGATTCTGGTATAGGAATCCATGATTTTGCAACGGCAATAAATAACAGACCCACGTGGAGATCAATTGTTGCGTCCATTTCCGCTGAGGCCGCCGGATGATAATGATGATGTTAACACAGTTACTACGGTAACTTTTAAAAGCTGTGTATACATGTATTTCTGAGTCGTTAATTTTTCGTAAACACTCGCCCAAATACCGATGTAAGAAAGACAATAACATCATACATTTTACACACCTATTGAAATGTTTCACTAATTAATAGTTTACGTCAATGAATTATTTGGCTTCATGATATTCTCTCGGGTTTAATTAATCCCTGAAGATTCGTAAATGTGCATCAAATCTTTCTGCTATGTACAAAATAGCCAGTAAAATTGAACAACGTTCTTGTATAATATAGTGAATAGAACTTGGCTAGTTCCTTTCCGAGGTCTCCAATATACTTTGTCAGGATTTCGGCAAATATTTTGTGGGGTGCATCACGCTTGGACGACCCGGTGCTAGTTTATCGTGTCGGTAAAAACATTTCATGTTTTGTCAAAGAATTTTTTTTAAAAAGGAGTTTGTAGATAATATTGATTCTACTTTTGGCGCAAGACCAGCAATTGTCGCAGTACATTACTGGTACTTTACTTTATCGAGCACGTAAGGATGAAAGGTAAAGTTAACCGGAGGGATTTGAACTCATGTCGTAAAGGGCCGTAACTCTATACCGCAAAGCATGGCGTCCGACACTCTACCGATATTTTCAATTGTAGATAATATTGATAGGAAGAAATAATTTTAGGATGTACAAAATCAACAACATAGACAGGCAAGCATAGGTGTACAGACGCGCACAGACATGTATATACCCATACATACACTAAGACACATGACCCCGCGTATGCATATAAGTGTGTACACACACACATACATAGATACACACATATATCTACCTACACTATATATATATATAT
This sequence comes from Eledone cirrhosa, assembly GCA_964016885.1. Lineage (NCBI taxonomy): Eukaryota > Metazoa > Mollusca > Cephalopoda > Octopoda > Eledonidae > Eledone > Eledone cirrhosa. Next base: position 309,839,473 of record OZ024743.1, on the reverse strand, counting down.
ATATATATATATATATATACATACCACCCGAATTACCCGCGCCCTTCTGCGTTTCACACATTTTTTTTGTAAGAAAATGATGATTGATTTTACATCAGTGATATAATTTATGGAGAAAAACTCTGCATTTCAATATTACTCAATGTAAAATGTAATGCATGAAAAACTGGAAAACATTATTTTTTGTAATATATCAAATGAAAATTACATTATTAAATCTTATTCTTATTTTGTTTCTTGTAAATAATTTTTTTTTTAAATATCAATTCAAAACTTTTGTGAATAGGCATCATATCTTGTCATTTACCTATGGTTTAAATTTCATATAAATCTAAGGGAACACATTTTCAGCGGGGGTTTCGTGCCTCCAGGGAACCCTTAAAATGAAATATACTTATCCAAGTACCCTGGGCAATGTAGTTTCAGAATATATATGGTTATGGGGGAGGGGGGGGTCTATTTTCAAAACCATAGGAGTAGTTCGTGAACAAACAAACAAACAAACAGACAGGAATACAACGTTATATATACATACTAAGAGAATGGCCCGGCGTTGCTCGGGATTCTAAACATAGATTGGCATGTTTATCTCTCCTTTCTGAAACAGTACAGAGAAGTACGGAATACCTCGGCCTGGGGATGGTTTCTACATTTTGTGCTTATAAAAAAATTCGTCGTAGATTACCAGGGATATAACTTAACTGTGTGCCTGAGAGTAAAATGTTCAACCCATGAAAGCCAAGACGATAGGGTTAAGTAAAAAGGCATTCGACAAACCGAACATGTATTTGTTGTGCTATGGTACAATGAAAGCAATAGTTACAGAGTAGTAATCATGTGGGACTGCAGTGGTGGAGAGCATCAAGGAATATAGTTGGATACTTTTAAGGTTACAGGCCTTAACGCAACCAAAATGCTAAACAGTGCGGTCCCCGGGCAAACATTTGAAATCTTTATCAGTCAAGAAAATTTGTGAAACATAAGTAATGCATATGCAAAGTTTTTAAAAAATCGGTTGCGTGCTTCTCGGGTTACAGGCCCTGACGCAAACAAAATGCTTCAAAAGATCGGTTTTTCGCCTAATGCGGTCCCTGGGCAAAAAAATGAGAAAATCTGTTTTGCTCAAAACACTTTAAACGACATAAGTAATGTAAAGTTTGAAGAAATCGCCTGGATTATTGTTCCGTTATGCCTCAAAAAACCCTTTAAAACCTAAAATATGCGGTTTTTCGCCTAATGCGTTCCCTAGTTTGAAATATTTTTGACTCAAAACACTCACACGACCATAAGTATTAAATGTGTAAAGTTTGAAAAAGAATTGGTTGTGTGCTTCTCGAGTTTTAGGGAGACAGACAGACATACATTCTCTGTTTTAGATATATACTAGCAGAATGGCACGGCGTTTCTCGGGATTCTAAACATAGACTGGCTTGTTTATCCCTTTCGTCGTATGTTCACCAATTGATGCAGAAGTCCTAATAAAAAGTGAAGTCGCCTGGGTAAATAGGCAAATAATTTTCCATTAGGATTTTTCAAAAGCATGTAATTGCGTTCCCTCTCTTTTTGTTGTTGCTTTTGCTGCTGTCGAGCCTCGTGAAATAAATACGTTTGTTTATATTTTGTTTTTGTGTATGCAAAAATATCTGTACACGGGATCTTCTGAAACTAAAAAAATCAATCTGTGAACACAGAATTAAATATTTCGAAAAATGTTACACACTATATATACATATATACACACACACATAGATAGTGTCATAATGTCGTAATGCAGACAGCCAGACATACAGACAGATAAGATAAGGGCGCGACGTCGTAGCTATGTATCTATCTAAAAAGAAAGATTAAGAATTATAGAGAGATCGCTTTTTCGCCTAATTCGGTCCCTAAAGCATTGAAAATATGAAATCATTTTGCTCAAAACACTCACACGACCATAAGTATTACATATGTAAAGTTTGAAAACAATCAGTTGGGTGGTTCTCGAGGTTTAGGGACTCAGACAGACAGACAGACAGACAGACATTCTCTGTTTTATATATATAAAATATATATGTGTGTGTGTGTGTGTCAATGCAAAAGGCAAACAAACATAACAAAGCAAACAATGCATTACAATGAAGAAATATATGCTTTACATTTGATCTAGTAGGATATTCTCCATCAGAATAAAGAATGTGAAATTGAAGACAAAATAGAAAGATAGAGGAAAGTGGAGTGTGGCAGAAATGAAAAACGATGTTTATGAGAACAGATAGGTCTATTCAAGTAAACATATCTTGGATTCTGGCATTGCTGTATAAGAAAATCAGTTGGTCTTGTTTTAAAAGGCGGCGATCGAACGTGTCTAGCGGAAAAGGAAAAGATCGTTTTATATATAGATCGTGAACGTGTGCGTGTGCTTTTATTACTTGTCTGTACTAAGCTAAGAGGACGTCTGTGTGTGCATATGCATAAGTTTAAGAGAGAATGCGTGTGTGTGTGAGTTTGTTTTGTTTTAATTACGGAATTGTGAAGATATGCGTGCGTATATATGTTTAAGATGGTGTGTGTGAGCATTAGTTGTTAGTCCGTACAGAGCTGTGAGGGTGAGTGTAGAGATGTGTGCGTGTGAGTTGATTGGCAGTACAAGTTGTAAGAGTGTGTGTTTCTGACCGTAACAGAGTCATAGGGACATATGTGGTGAATGTGCGCGCGCATGTGTGACAGCGGACAAGGCAGGACAAGTAGCTAGTGGTACAGAAGTAAGCAGAGCGTATGTGCAAGAATAAAGAAATTGTGGAGAGGAATTGAGTCCATTAGAGAAACTGGACCCAAGGCAAAAAAGCAGACTCTGCACAGTCATGGTTTGCGATGCCAGTGATCCGTGATGTAGGACAAGGACTGTGACATGTAGGAGGAGTGACTTGGAGAACGGAAATGACGAGCGATGGCGAATTGACGAGCCATGCTGAATTGTATGTCCCTCAATTGTTCAGCGAAACAGTCCGCCAGACGGTGGCCTGTTTGTCCGATGTGTATGGAGCCGCAAATGGAACACTGGAGTGCATAGACTACGTGGGTGTATGTGGAGGTGAAGGAGTGACGGATACGGAAAGAACCGTTAGTTCCTGTGAGAGTGGTGAGGTTAGAAAGGAAGAGACTGGTGTTAGAGTAGTGTTGAGAACGGAGACAGAGCCGGGTGGAGTCCTAGGAGAGGAAGAGAAGTAGCTGTGTACCAGAAGTTCGCGGAGATTACGGTCGCGCTTAAAGGGCAGTGATGGGTGTGTTGGGAAAGAAGCGGAAAGTGGTGGGGTCAGAAGAAAGAGAGAAAGAGAGAAAGGGAGAGTGAGTGAGAAAGAGAGATTTACACAGACATATATACACAGTATTCTGCTTAGACAAATGTATAGCAAATAATGGCGCGTATAAAAACCCATGAGTTTATTTGAAAATAATTATTAGTTTTATAAATATTAAATCAATTACATCCAAATATCACGAATGAATAATGCAGAAATACGTAAATAAGTTTTGATGAATATGGATACATGATTTTCTGTTCTTCAATACAGAATTGATTGCCTGGCTACGAGCCGATAGAATATCAGTAATATTTAGAAAACGTGACTACAACACTCATGATCAGCTGTTATTTGATTAATCATCTTAAGATCACCGAGATGCATTTATACTGTATTTTCTGTGTATAATGAGCTGTGTATCTTAGTAGTTAGGATGTTAGGCTCTGAATCGCTAGGCCATAGATGGTTCACGGTTTTCTTGAACAAGGCACTTGATTTCACTTTGCACTAGTTCACTAGATTGGGAAAATGACTTAATATGTAACTGATGACATGTTGCATCAAACGTTACACAATGCGCCCAGAGTGGGAAAATATTATGTTTTGAAGTTTTCCATTCATTGTTTATTGCAGATTTTCTGTTGAATAAGACGTTTAGGGAAAAGAAGGAAAAACAACGCAGCTAAAGAGATTGGGCGTACAGAATGTTATGATAATTTAAAGTTAGCACAAAAAATTATTTAACAAAAATCCACAAAATATCTTGAAAAATCATTCAAAATGAAACGGCCATAAAATATCAAGCTCAGTAAATCGGAGATTGAACTGGCATTTTCTGAAAGATAATTTACTGGATTTTACCTGCTAAGAGTAGTTTTCTAAACAGGTTCAACAAAAATCAGATATTTAGAAATATAATTGTTTCTACTTTAGGCACAAGGCCAGCAATTACCCAGTGCATTACTGGTACTTTATTTTATCGACCACGTAAGGATGAAAGGCAAAGTCCCCTCGGCGGGATTTGAACTCAGATCGTAAAGGGACGTAACTATGCTGGAAAGCATGGCGTCCGACCCTCTACTGATACTGCCAATCCACCGCCCTTTGATATTTAGAAATATAATAATTTATTGTAATGAAATCATCCATATTTTTTCTCTAAAAAATCTTCGGAAAACCAAACTTTTAAACATTTCACAGCATTTCACACTATAGAGTTAATATTTTCTGGAATCCCCTGGCTATGGTGGACTTTTGAGAAAAATTTCAGCTAAAGGAACTTAAAAACTGAAGTTTTATGCTGACTTGAATGTTCTTTGTTAGAACTTGTAACAGCCACACTTTTGTTTGATTGTACCTAATAAAATGATACTCAAATGGGCTGAAATGTTTAATATAGATATTTAGAGTAGTAATAATATAAAGGCTTTGCAGTAACCAATATACATGTAGAACTTAGAAAAGATTGTACATTTTGAAACAGAATGCCTGTATCATTACAGGCTTTTAAACTAAGATGAAATGTTCTAGTGCTCCCCAAGTTCAATACTCAATATACTCATACTCAATGTCTATGTAAAATACATGGAGGCAATTTTGCTTTCCTCTTGCATTAAAAGTGAAACATTCTTATGTTTGAGTGACAGAGCTATGTGTCTATTTCTCCACAAATGAAGCAGCCAGGCCAAGGTCTTTTTGACGAAATTTCCGGATGAGACATTATAAGCATCCTTTGGAAGATGTCATAAATGTTGTCAATTACTGAAAGCTGGAGAGATCTTGCAGTTACCCCACTCTGAAATGACCTGTGTTTGTTCCAACTTTCAAATGAATTTTTACTTCATTTCACAATTTACCGCCCACCATTCCATTCAAAAACTTCCCAGCAGTGAGCACACATTTGATGGAATGGTGGAATTATAACCACCAATGAGAAGCCCCTCTCATCAAGAAATGAGTTTTTAAGTGTAACATTAAATCTATCTAAGTGCCTTTAATTGTAACATTAAATCTATCTAAGTGCCTTTAATTTGCCAGACCATACATTCTTCTCTTTCATTGGGTATGTGTCAGGGAGCATAACGTTGGCCAGAGACAAGAATATTTCATAATTGTCGTGAGAGAACATTTTGGTGGTTTTGGGGACACTGAAAAATCAGTTAGCCAATGGTCCGGTTTCGGTGTTCCCACCTATTCCACTGAGTGAATCCATTAGTATTCTAATAGTTGACCTGATATGGTCAATGCACTGTTGCTTAGCATGCTAAATGAACCGCAGTAGCTTTCAATCTTCACCCCATATTCTTTGACTGGCAACCAAGTGATACAAAATCTTTTGAGCAAAATCAAATGATCTTAGTTTCTAGTGTAAGACTGAGAAACAATGCATATCTGCTTTTATAAGGTTTCTATGGCACTATCCCTGCCTTTTACTGCTAGAATAGGATATCTCAACAGCAACTACTTTATACTATGCTTCCTTGCGGGAATTATAATCCTTTGTTATCTGGAGGCCATAGATTTTCATCAGCTCATATGGGTCGTATGACATAAATAACAGACTATACGACTGTCATGTTGAAGAAGAGATACTATCTTGCCATCAATTATTGATCACTCTATTTTGCAGGTGATATTCACATTTTTGTCAGTCACTGTGACACATAAATCAAAAAATCCCCTTAAAACATCCAAAGAAGGCTCAAGTTCTACAGGCAGCACATATAGATCCTCTACACCTCATACCAACAAAACTCGATGAGCAAACACACTGCTGTTTGGAACAGGATTTTTCCAAATAATGTTATTAGCAAGCTGTAATTCTAATGGGGAATAACATGACAATATAAATTAAGTCTTTTTGCTGGTTCTAGAGTGCCATAGAGAGACACTCCTTCTCTAATTATGCCCAATTCATTCCTATGATGTAATTGATCAAATTTACGAATCTAATACATTTATTTTTGCACCAAGCACAATTTATGTCAATTAAGCAATTTTTGCAGCAAATGTCAGAAAAAAAATCAGGTTCTATCTTCAAAATTAGATGCTTTTTTAAAAATAGTTTTAAATCAATTAGTTGAGCTTTCTAAAACGCTTCCAACGAGATATAAATGACTTCTCTGCGCCAATGATTTGTGAAGATATGAATTTATTCCCAAATTTGGCATTCTGGACGTATCGTCCTTTGCTTTTCTCTTTGATAACTTCCATGGCGATAATGTTGAGTGTTAGTCTTCCACAAACCAACTTTCGAAAAGGAGAAGAATTTTCTAGGTTCAAGCTTAAGGTTGATTATGACCGAAGAGGGCATTCGTTTTTTTTGTTTATACATAAATGATAATTAAATAAGGACCAACCATCAAATCGCACTATGAAAACTATGTATCCATTGAACTTTCATTTGCTGATAGTATCTACCGATTGTAAATACTGGCAGAATAGGGCGGGATTTGAACTCAGAAAACAGAGAGCAGGATGCGACACTACACAGCACCGTGTATGATTCTTAAATAAGTTCGTCACTCCACTGCCCAGGACTAGAATAGATGGAAGGCAAATTTAAAGTTAGTGGGATTTGTACTCGTAACGCAAAAAGTCGAAATCAATACCAACATCCTAACGACTCTCCCAATTCCCTACATTTATTTAAGAGTTAATATTAGTCCTATATACCCCTAAAATAAGTGGCTAGCCATGCTTGACAGGCTTTGATCATGGGTTTGCTCAATCAGGATTGATGTGGAGCTAAACACCATCACCACCACCAAAAGTTACAGTAATATCATTGCAGAATTAGGAGTGTTTATAGGTGGAGAAGTTCAAGAATATCGGGGCTGTGTTCACGTGTGATGTAAAGCATGGAATTGAACGACGTTTTTGTATCCAGATAAGGCTTAGGTTACAGGAGTCTATGGTAAAATATTAATTTTATAATATACATTATCATACATAAAATAACAGTAACGTTCACTTTGTAACACTCAAATCCAGTTGATGATACTTTTTACTTGTTATTTGGCAGTGGATAATATATGTCATTGGTTAAACACAGCTAACAGTGTCTAAACCCACATGAGTTAATAGCTGACATATTGTGTTCTGGCTTTATACAAGGCCCTTATGTTTGAATAACGTAGTCATTCTAACCATACATATTACGGAATGCAATTTACTTATATAATTACTATATACAGCAGTTATGTCGAGTATTTCTTTAGCTTACAAATATCAATATAAAATATTTATTCCGATACAAATCCTACCCTAAATCTGCTTTTCATCTTCAGTAAATATACGTCATTCAAATATTTAGCCTCTTTTAAATAAATAAGCTCCAGAATGTATGGGCATTCGCTTGTAATATAGTAGTATATATAAAACCAAAGCAAATTATAAAATCAAGATGTTGAGAAGTTGTATCACTTTTAATATTTTCTTCATAATCAGCGTTAGATTTTTCCATATTGTACGATTACTTGTAAAAGTCAAACGTTATTTTCTTATATTTGTAATGTTAATATGTATATGTTTTAAAAAAATAAAGCCATGTAGAAACAAGTTGAAACAAAAACAAAATATTTATAATATATATTTCATTGCGTTTTCCAAAACATATTTAATCTCCCTGTAAAGGAGTTTCAAGTTTCGGACTTCACTCTAAAGAACCTACCTGTTCAATATCGGAGAAAGATTAATTTTAATTCTAATTCATAACGACCAGCGCTAAGAAAAGTATTCCGGATGATGAAATTGACGTTATCAATATCGCTTGAAATATTTGTCTTCCTAGAATTCTACCCATTCCAAAATATTGACTGCAATATGTAGCACGCGTCCTTCTATTTACTGTCGTGTTTCATAAGACATTTCACTACTAAAAGTGACGTGAACTAAAGTTGCAACCAAATTGTATAACAATCTATGTTGTTATGATTCTTGAATATATACATATTCAATTATATTTATTCGAGCTGCTGGAATAATTCAAGCTAGAATTACGAAGCAAATAACTTTATTGTTTAAACGATGTCTTAATTAGAGTACAACAAAAGAATAACAAAATAGGTGTAGAATTTAATATGTGTTATAAAATAATCTTACCTTAGCATTATTTGGACATACTTTAAGACCTGCAAGAAAAAGTCTTTTCCCATCAAGCCAATCTTTGTTTCTCTACAATACAGAATAATAAAATATTTACATATTAACATAATTGAGAGAGATGTGTTTATTTTAAGAATGGTTTCTTATAAAGACACAAGGCCAGCAATTTGGGGGTGGGGAGAAGTCGATTAAATCGACCCCAGTACGTGACTGGTACTTTATTTTATCGACCCCGTAAGGATGAAAGAAAAAATTAACTTCGGCGGGATTTGAACTCAGATCATAAACGGCCGTAACTCCATGCTGCACAGCATGGCGTCCGACCCTCTACCGATACTGTCAATCCACTACCCTTGTTTATTTTAAGAATGCACATAAACATTTAATTTTGGTAATTGCGCAGTTGAAAAATAATGAAAATATTGCATATCAATCATTAAAATTATTATTGATTTCGGCATTCATTTTCTAACTATTGTATTTGTCTTTCTTATTGTTTTCCCCTCATTCAAATATTTGACCGTTCAGTCATCCATTCTCTCAACATCAGTGTTTACACTCTTCTTTATTCTCTGTGTTTCTAAACAACTGTATTCTGCCGTTTTCAAAATAGGCATTCCCTTAAGTTTTAAGGCATTTAAATGACATTGTAATATATGCATTGTAATATATGCATATGTGAATTTTATGTGCGTGCACACACACACTTAAAGATATATATGTGTGCATGTATGTATATATATACATACTACTGTACGTCTGTATACATATATGTATGTACGTATACATACATACATACTTACATTTAAGTAAGTGCCGTACTAAGAGTGAGAAATGAAATTTCGTTTCATTCTATTCCATTTATCGTTTTCGGTGTGCCCGGCCGACTGAACTCACTCGATATGCAAATTAGGCTGCTCAGCCATTAATATTCATAAGGAAAGTATATACTTTCAGGCGTTCAACCATCTGGCAGGAAGGTATACGATGCTGACGATAGCTAATAAGCTTGAAACTAGTACATCGTTCCTGTGTCAGTGTTGAACAAAAAGGTGACGTGGTTGCCTAAACACTGTACGGCCTAATTCGGGCTGTTTGTTTGTTTACAAACAAACCCAGCATTATAATAAATGTTCGGTAAACCGATACGTGCATATATATATATGTGTGCATGTATGTATATATATACATATTACTGTATGTCTGTATACATATATGTATGTACGTATACATACATACTTACTTACATTTAAGTAAGTGCCGTACTAAGAGTGAGAAATGAAATTTCGTTTCATTCTATTCCATATATATATATAAATAAACATATATATATAAAGAGAGAGAGAAAGAGTTCAAGAAATAACAAGACAGCGCAGAGGTTAAAAAGTACTGTTTTATTCTTTATATGAAGCTAAAAACTGGACATCGTCAAAACCTAAGAGACAGAAGAAGAAGAAGAAGAAGAAGAAGAAGAAGAAGAGTTTACAGCTTTGCCAGTGTATCTGGCCTCTTACGAGGATCTCTTATAGGTGGTTTATCTCCTATTTTAATGTAAGGGACGCCATTCCTATCATCAAAGGCAACGTGAAATGAAGTGTCTTGCTCAAGAACACAACCCATGATTTATGATCGTGTATCCAACAACCTAATCATAAAATAATTGGTTTTGAATATATAAGTAAATAAATAAAAATATGTTTCTAAATCCAGTTCCACAAAATGTCAAGGTAATTAAAAGGTAAAATTTGAAAACCTCTGTGTGATGCTAAATACAATATTTCTATCGTATATCCAATATCAAATTCAGTTATACTTTTCAGCATGCTGTGTATATCAATCTGCTTGCAAACTAGCTTTCTCTATAATCCTTAAGTCTCATATATATTTTAGGTTTTACATTGTTTCTATTAAAATCCCTTAAGCAATTTAACAGAAATATGACCATGATGATATATCACTAACATCGGTAACCTGATAAAAGAATTTATTGAAAACTCCCTGCATAATTATCGCGTCATTTATAACAGTGATTGATAAATATGAGACACTTGGTTCCTAGGAAAAGATTTTAAAACAAAGGAGGAATTATGTATTACCTCCCTGTATGATCTGAGTTCAAATCCCGCCGAGGTTAACTTTGCCTTTCATCCTTCCGGGGTCGATAAAATAAAGTACCAGTAATGCACTGGGTAATTGCTGGCCTTGTGCCAAAAGTAGAAACAATTATTACTTAGGGGAAGAATCCAAACTGAAAGGAATAGTGTATTGTGTATATATGAAATGATATGCAAAAAGAGGAGCATGATCTGGGGAAAAAGGGTATATAAGAAAATACTGTTTGAATTTTACAAGTTATTTTTGAACATGTAAAGATCTAACCCTAACTATGGGGA
>OZ024743.1:309821190-309823690 GCA_964016885.1 Eledone cirrhosa | reverse complement strand
AAAGAATGGGTATGCATGTAAAGCCGCTGCTTGAATCTATTGGCGGTTAACCCTTTGTAGGCCCTACGGGACGTGGGTGTTTCAACCTTACATTTGTAGAAAATGTTACTAGAGAGGCATTTCCCGGATAGCGGGCAGTCAACCCGATTCCTACAATTACAGTTAGTACTAGCTACAGAGTTGCACGTGTTCCTAGGGCTAGGTAGTTTAGCTAAATTTGAAGCTGTGATGTTATGTGCAAGGTTCGGAGACGTAGAGTAAGACATTTTAATGGTATTTCTATTAAAATGTTTTACTATATTTATGAGCTGAGGGGAAATGCTTCATAAAAAGGGAGAAAAGATCTTAGCTAAAGGTGTGGCCACCTCCATATTATATGGTGGGTTATACCATATAATGCGTCAGTATCTATTTTTCCTAGGTCTATTCTCGTACTCTGAATAAGCTACCTTATCGACAAATCCGCTCCGAGCAAGAGCTTCATTGTAATATGTGGAATGGTCATTGAAAATATGCTCATTTGTAGATAGACAGGAAAGCCTCAAAGAAACGTTTCTTACCAGGTTCTTGGTTATGCTGGCAGGAGTGTTAGAATGCTTACTCGTGTAATTAAGCGTATCATTCGGCTTTCTATACGGGTAGTGCAAGCCATTCGACAAACCGAGGGTAACGTCGAGGTAATTAATGCCGAGAGGTTGGCCTCAACCTGTATGGAGAGGTTGAAGCCTTTAAAGAAGGCTGTGAGTTCTTTTCTGAACATGTCGCAAGCACGTGGGTCGCAGCTTGTCATGGGCAAAAGACCGTCATCACGGTACAAACCCCTGCACACGTTGGGGAATTCTTCCTTGATAGAGAAAAGAAGGAAAAGGCCGATAAGTTCAGTAACCTCGGCAGAATCGCTGGCGCCCATACTCACGTCAAATTGGGTACTATTGGAATTTTTAATCCAAATAGAGTCGTCGAAATTAATCACCGATTTACGGGCATTGAGGATGACGTCAACTTTGAAATCCTTAACCACTGTGAGTGTTTTAGCGAAATTGATAGCTCTAAGGAGAAGTTGTAAAGTGATGGAGGAGTAGTAATTGTTGATGTCGAATTGGATAAAACGGCAATGTTCCGAGTTGCATATGCCGTTGAACCAATCAATCACCACGAAAGAATTGTTCCACAGTGCAAGAGGGGCCAAACTTCTAATTTCAGGTATAATCCTATCTAAAATCCTTTTACTAAATCGGACTAAATCGGACTTTGGAGGGTTAATAAGCCGAATAGAGGGGTAAGGAATATGATGTCACTTTCAGCTTATCTCTGGAGTCTAAAAGACAACCACACCCAATACAAGTTACACTGGGAGATCCTAGCTAGGGCTAGATCGTCTAATGGTAATAAAAGACCATGTGACCTCTGCGCCGCTGAGGCCCTGGAAATACTCTACGGCAAAAACCACATCTTAAACAAAAAATCTGAGGCAATTTCGGCTTGTAAACATAAATTGCACAAAACTTTCCTGTATTACAGCCCCACATTATACCCTAAAGGATAGTACGAACTATACGCGGATATTTTACGCCTTGATGTGGTAGCTAAGTATATGTTATGTTAATACCATTACTTATTCGTATAGGGAACGTTTCAACGAACCGAAATATCGTCTTCCTGTCTTCCTTCGGTTGCAACGTTTTTTGAAATATTTACGTCTGCGTTCAAAGATTGACTTTTTAGTTTCAGAAGATCCCGTTAAGGGTAAAAGCAGCGATTCTTTGCTTAAACTTTAATCGGTTATTTTAATAAATATTTGCTGTACTGTTCTTATATATATCCGATATATATTTATCCTTATCGAGCCCCCTTTGGATTTTAGTCTTCAAATTTATTATTATTACTATATATATATATATATATATATATATATATATATATATATATATATATATAAAATAAATAGGATTTCGCTTCAAGCATAGCTTTATACAATATGTATAAATATTTCGTATCTCTAAGGAAATACGGTTTTAGGAAGCCGTAGCTATGCAAACACTTAACGCCCTCTGGTGATGTCTAGCAGAAGCAAGGGGGACAACCGTCTATGCATTTCAGGCTTAACTGGCCTTCGTCAAGAGGGTCCCTCCCACCGCTTGCGACTGCTGGACTAGAAGACAGGCGAGAAAATATACTTTTCTCGTCTGTGTAAATGAGGTAATTAATCTCATTTGCATATGAAGCGGCATAAGTTGGCTCAACTTATAATAAAAAAGAAATAGGATTTCGCTTCAAGCATAACTTTATACAATATGTATAAATATTTCGTATCTCTAAGGAAATACGGTTTTAGGAAGCCGTAGCTATGCAAACACCGGGGGCTAAATTCTATTTCTTTTTACTATAAGTTGAGCCAACTTATGCCACTTCATATGCAAATAAGATTAATCACCTCATTTACACAGACGAAAAAATTATATGTTCTCGCCTGTCTTCTAGTCCAGCAGTCGCAAGCCGT
>OZ024743.1:309751190-309811190 GCA_964016885.1 Eledone cirrhosa | reverse complement strand
TAAATTTTTTTATTTAAACATACAGTATATTGCCAAATATACAATACATACATTCATGTATACATCGCTATTTTAGGGTACCAACACTAATAACAAACTTTTGCTGGACCAGCAATCGCTGTATAATCAGTTCCTGATTATTACTGGAATTCTATAAGAATTCAGCTTCTATAATTCTCGGCAAAGGCAACTGAATGTGTGGTCTTGATAAACGTTCACAAGCGAGTAACAGACTGTCTGTCGGCCGCTCTCTGTTGTTTTGCCGAGAATATGTGACATAGTCACTACTTTAAACTCATAGGGAATGATATTCTAATGTTTTTATTAAACATATAGTATATTGCCAAATATACTATACATACGTTCATGTATACATCGCTATTTTAGAGCACCAATACTAATACCTAAGTTTTGCTGGACCGGCAAACGCATTATTTAATCAGTTCCTGATTATTACTGGAATTCTATAAGAATCCAACTTTTATAATTCCCGGCAAAGGCAACTGAGTGTGTGGTCTTCATAAACGCTCAGGCAATTATAAACATTGATTGCCAGATAAATTAACTATGGAGATATAAAAAATGCAGAAACGAAACCAATCCAAACCAAACAGTCAGTGTGTTTTATTATTTCTGGCCAAATTATAACAATATGAGCCTCCCCAAATATAACAATATATATATATATATATATATAATAATAATAATAATAATAATAATAATAATAATAATAATAATAATAATAATTGTTTCTACTTTAGGCACAAGGCCAGCAATTACCCAGTGCATTACTGGTACTTTATTTTATCGACCCCGTAAGGGTGAAAGGCAAAGTCAACCTCGGCGGGATTTGAACTCAGATCGTAAAGGGACGTAACTATGCTAGAAAGCATGGCGTCCAACCCTCCACCGATACTGCCAATCCACCACGAGGTGACGGAGGTCATGAAATCGCTCCCGTAAGTTTTGAATTTTTAACATATTTAAATCATTTGTGAAATAACAACTCTTAGTACATATGCTACGTAAAGCACCCGGCTTGAGCCCCAAAAAATTCGGACCCAAAATATATTGTTATAAGGCTCAAATATTCAAATATTCAACTTTGTATTGTACACTGTATATCCAAAAAAGAAAATGGCTATAAATGGAAGAAGAACCCCCCCCATCTCCTCCTCTCCTCTGTCTACACTTTATAGGACAGCCAAACTCACCAACACCAGAAACTAGATACACCACCCACCCCATCATCTGTGTACACTAAACACAACAGCCAGATAACGGCATTTTCACCTTCACCGCCACCGCTCACTACGGCCATCATTACCACCACTATCCCATCACCGCCGCCACCACCCCTTGACTCCTTCACTGCTGCCACCGCTACAGCACCATCACTACAGTAATACGGTCACATCACCGCCACCACTGCCTCGGTATCGACATCACCACCACCACTGTCTCAGTATCGCTACCGCCGCCAGTCTCCCACTTCTCCCTGCTGGCTGCTACTTCCACATTATAGAATTTCTACTACTAACAAAGAGGAAGGCACCAAAATATACAGATAGACTCAAAAGAAAAAAGAAAAAACAAACAACAAAACCAAAGCAGCACAGCAACAACAGCAAAAACGAGAAAAACAAACAGAGAAAAACAAAAACAAAAAAAGAAACCCCCAAAACGTAAAGAAAATAAGAATGAAGAGAGAAGCAGGCGGACGGACAGAGAAGGGGGGGGAAAAAGTAAAACTTAAAAAACAAAAACTAAGTCAGACATTCGAACACTACATTACAATGAAACTTATGCTTATTCATTTTTGGGGCCCTTTCTGCCTGTGTGTTTGTTTGTTTATGTGTGTTCGTATACAGCGTGGTGATAATGCCACACAAGGGCCAAGTGGGATGGCGGATCTACAGATGGCTATGTAACTATACATTCGCCAATCCTCGATAAGAGTGTTTAAATATCGAACATAAACAGTTCGAATAACGGTGAAATGGAGACTAGAACGTCATGTGACAGACTCTCACCCAACAGGTGCCCCCTGGCTCAGCAGCAGGAACCTGACTGTCAACCAAATACTGCTGATGTTGGAGGAAGAAGAAGAAGGAAAGGGGCCAGAACCAACTGGACGAAAGAATTGAATAGAACTGTTATGCAATGCTACCTGAAAAGTTACCCCAAGGAGAGGGGCTACAGGAGACGGATGCATAACATCTGGAACGAGATTGGTTTATTTAAATTAGATGAACAAAAATTGGCCGGGCAGGCTCGAGTAATAAGAACTAATGGGTGGATAAGCGAGCTGGAACTGGAGGAACTGAGCAGAGAGAATGGCTTGGAGATGGCGGGTGTAGTATGCCAGACAAGCGAGCCAGTGGGAAATGAAGGTGAAGAGGTCCTGAGAACGGAGGAACCACCCGAAGCAGACAATGATCTGAATACTGAGATAAATAATACCTGGAACAGAGATACGGCCACTGAGGAGATGAATGCTGACGGGCTAGGACAAGATTCGGTTGACATCCTAAATTTAGTGGTAGATGAATTGAACAATGATAGTGGGAGACCTATGAACCTAAGATTTGTAGACAGGAAAAAGTTAAAAGAAACAACAGCTAAGGTAAACAAAGTCATCCCATACCTTGAGGCGAGGAGCCTTCACCAGTGCAACAATATCCTCAAAGCAACAGCAAATACGGTGAGGAAACTACTTGGTATAAAAGCGAGAGGAAACAACAGACAAGAAAGAGCAGAGCCGTGGTGGAAGAAACGACTGAGTGGGCAAATCGGGGAAATGAGAAATGACATAGGAAAGCTTGAGTCACTACTGAATGGGACACTAAAAAACATAGGCACTAAAAATAGACTGGAAATAAAATACAAAACTAGGAGTAAAAAGCTAAATATTATCATAGAGGAATTGAAGCAACGCATTGTAGCAAAGAGTGCAAAAATCAGGCGATACGAGAACAGAGTCAGTCAGTATAAACAGAACCGCATGTTCGACAACAACCAGAAGATACTGTTTGGACAGCTTCAGGGGAAAGAAAGAGGCAACGACTTGATCCCTGGGGCGGAACAAACTAAAACATTCTGGAGAGGAATATGGGAGCAGGATGTGAGACACAATGCCCAGGCAGGGTGGATTGAGACAGTACAGAGGGAGATCGGTGAGCAGGCACAACAACAGACTGATTTGAGTATCACAGTTGAAACTCTTAAGGGTCAGGCCAAAAAACTAACCAACTGGAAATCACCAGGCCCAGATGGTGTGCAGGGGTATTGGATTAAACAT
Source organism: Eledone cirrhosa (assembly GCA_964016885.1). NCBI lineage: Eukaryota > Metazoa > Mollusca > Cephalopoda > Octopoda > Eledonidae > Eledone > Eledone cirrhosa. The sequence continues at coordinate 309,807,889 of OZ024743.1, read as the reverse complement.
TTAACATCCCTCCACCCGAAGCTGACGGCCATGTTCAATGACTGCTTGGTGTCGGGTGAGGTGCCAGAGTGGTTGACAAAAGGTACCACAGTTCTGATAATGAAAGACCGAATCAAGGGTAATGATGTTACCAACTATAGACCTATCACATGTCTGTCCGTAATGTGGAAACTGTTGACGAGCATTGTGTCTGAGGAAATCTACCATCACCTCCACACAAACAACTTGTTACCGGACGAACAGAAATGATGCCGAAAGAAGTCACGTGGTACAAAGGACCAGTTGCTTATTGATAAGATGGTAATGGGGAATTGCATGAGGAGACACACTGATCTTGCCATGGGATGGATAGACTACAGAAAGGCATTTGACATGGTGCCTCATTCCTGGATCACCAAAAGCCTGGAGATCTTCAGGGTGGCAGATAACATCAGACAGTTGCTAGGCAGGAGTATGGGGTCCTGGGAGACAGAGTTGACATCAACTGGGGTATCCTTGGGAAGCGTGAAGATCAAGAGAGGTATCTTCCAGGGAGATAGCCTGTCCCCTCTGTTGTTTGTCCTTGCCCTGATGCCCTTGACCATTATGCTGCGAAAAGTGAGAGCAGGATACAAGTTGGGAAGGGGAGAGCTTACCATCAATCACCTCCTCTTCATGGACGATCTTAAGCTCTTCGGGAAAAGTGAGAAGGAGTTGGATGTGCTTGTTGACACTGTCCGTATTTTCAGCAGTGATATATGTATGCAGTTTGGTATTGGTAAATGTGGAGTCATTGTGATGAAGAGGGGTAGGTTGAGCAGAAGTAACGGGATCCAGATACCAACAGGTGAGATGATAAAGGAAATTGACTCTGAGGAAGGATACAAGTATTTGGGCGTTCTGGAGGCTGATGGCATAAAGAACAAAAAAATGAAGGAATTGTTAAGAACTGAATACATTCGGAGAGTAAGTAGCGTATTGAAGTCACATCTGAACAGCAGAAATGCCATAAGCGCAGTAAATTCCCGAGCTGTGTCTATTATTAGGTACAGTGCGGGAATTCTGAGCTGGAATGTTGCTTAACAAAAAGAAATGGATAGGAAGACCAGGAAGCTATTGACTATCTACAACATGTTCCACAAGAGGAGTGATGTCGATAGACTCTACCTAAGGAGATCTGAGGGTGGAAGAGGTCTTATCAGCATAGAGGACTGTGTTCAGATGGAGAAAAACAACCTATACAAATACGTGACCTATAGTAAGGAGCCAATGCTCAGAACTGTACTGAAGGAGGGGACAGTAGGCCAGGGGATGTCCAAGGAGGAAATAACATCAAGGAGGAAGAGCAGCCTTAAGGGAAAATCCCTTCATAGTACCTTCTTTGAGAAAACTGAATTTAGAGATCCACAGACATGGAACTGGTTGAGAAGAGGAGACCTCAAAAAGGCTACAGAAGGAATGCTAATGGCTGCGCAGGAGCAGGCCCTCAAAACGAAGTGGTTGAAGCACCATATCTACAAGGAGGAGGCTAGCCCACTGTGCAGGATCTGTGGAGAGAGAGAGGAGACTGTGGCTCACATTGTGTCCGAGTGTAAACACCTAGCCCAGACACACTATAAGGGCTGGAGACACGATGTGATGGGCAGGGTGATCCACTGGCACCTGTGCAAAGTAAACAATTTACCACATTCTGAGAAATGGTATGAGCATAGGCCAGAGGCGGTGATGGAGAACAATCAGGTGAAGGTGCTGTGGGATTTTAGGATACAGACAGACAAAAAACTGGAACACAATAGACCTGACCTGGTGGTTGTGGACAAAGAAAAAAGATCGTGCCTGATTGTGGATGTGGCCTGCCCGTTCGACACGAGAGTGCAAGAGAAGGAGAGGGAGAAAATTAACCGATACCAGGACCTAAAGTGGGAGGTGAAAAGGATTTGGAACTGCCATGAAGTCAAAGTGATCCCGATTGTCATAGGCGCACTGGGGACTATCTCCAAATGTTTCCAGGGATGGTTAAAGAAAATCGGCCCCTTCACGCTTTTTGGAACGCTTCAAAAGGCATGCTTGCTTGGAACAGCAAGAACCCTCCGATACGTCCTGAATATCTGAGGCTGCAGGTAGTGGCTTGATATTCAATCCAACGGACTTTCCAGTTAACCAACATCAATGACTGAGATTCAAGGAATAACAACAACAATAATAATAATAATAATAATAGGGAAGAAGACGCACGAGGTGATGGAGGTCATGAAATCGCTCCCGTAAGTTTTGAATTTTTAACATATTTAAATCATTTGTGCAATAACAACTCTTAGTACAAATGCTACGTAAAGCACCCGGCTTGAGCCCCAACAAATTCGGACCCAAAATATCTTGTTATAAGGCTCAAATATTCAAATATTCAACTTTGTATTGTACACTGTATATCCAAAAAAGAAAATGGCTATAAATGGAAGAAGAACCCCCCCCCTCTCCTCCTCTGTCTACACTATATAGAACAGCCAAACTCACCAACACCAGAAACTAGATACACCACCCACCCCGTCACCTGTGTACACTAAACCACCACCGCTCACTACGGCCATCATTACACCCATTATCCCATCACCGCCGCCACCACCCCTTCACTCCTTCACTGCTACCACCGCTACAGCACCATCACTACAGTAATACGGTCACATCACCGCCACCACTGCCTCAGTATCGACATCACCACCACCACTGTCTCAGTATCGCTACCGCCGCCAGTCTCCCATTTCTTTTAGCTGGCTGCTGCCACCACATTATAGAATCCCTACTGCTAAAAAAGAGGAAGGCATCAAAATATATAGATAGACTCAAAAGAAAAAGAAAATACAAACAACAAAACCAAAGCAGCACAGCAACAACAGCAAAAAACGAGAAAAACAAACAGAGAAAAACAAAAACAAAAAAACAAAAAAAAAACAAAAAAAAAAAAAAACGTAAAGAAAATAAGAATGAAGAGAGAAGCAGGCGGACGGACAGAGAAGAGGGGGGAAAAACTAAAACTTAAAAAACAAAAACTAAGTCAGACATTCGAACACTACTTTACAATGAAACTTATGCTTATTCATTTTTGGGGCCCTTTCTGCCTGTGTGTTTGTTTGTTTATGTGTGTTCGTATACAGCGTGGTGATAATGCCACACAAGGGCCAAGTGGGATGGCGGATCTACAGATGGCTATGTAACTATACATTCGCCAATCCTCGATAAGAGTGTTTAAATATCGAACATAAACAGTTCGAATAACGGTGAAATGGAGACTAGAACGTCATGTGACAGACTCTCACCCAACAGGTGCCCCCTGGCTCAGCAGCAGGAACCTGACTGTCAACCAAATACTGCTGATGTTGGAGGAAGAAGAAGAAGGAAAGGGGCCAGAACCAACTGGACGAAAGAATTGAATAGAACTGTTATGCAATGCTACCTGAAAAGTTACCCCAAGGAGAGGGGCTACAGGAGACGGATGCATAACATCTGGAACGAGATTGGTTTATTTAAATTAGATGAACAAAAATTGGCCGGGCAGGCTCGAGTAATAAGAACTAATGGGTGGATAAGCGAGCTGGAACTGGAGGAACTGAGCAGAGAGAATGGCTTGGAGATGGCGGGTGTAGTATGCCAGACAAGCGAGCCAGTGGGAAATGAAGGTGAAGAGGTCCTGAGAACGGAGGAACCACCCGAAGCAGACAATGATCTGAATACTGAGATAAATAATACCTGGAACAGAGATACGGCCACTGAGGAGATGAATGCTGACGGGCTAGGACAAGATTCGGTTGACATCCTAAATTTAGTGGTAGATGAATTGAACAATGATAGTGGGAGACCTATGAACCTAAGATTTGTAGACAGGAAAAAGTTAAAAGAAACAACAGCTAAGGTAAACAAAGTCATCCCATACCTTGAGGCGAGGAGCCTTCACCAGTGCAACAATATCCTCAAAGCAACAGCAAATACGGTGAGGAAACTACTTGGTATAAAAGCGAGAGGAAACAACAGACAAGAAAGAGCAGAGCCGTGGTGGAAGAAACGACTGAGTGGGCAAATCGGGGAAATGAGAAATGACATAGGAAAGCTTGAGTCACTACTGAATGGGACACTAAAAAACATAGGCACTAAAAATAGACTGGAAATAAAATACAAAACTAGGAGTAAAAAGCTAAATATTATCATAGAGGAATTGAAGCAACGCATTGTAGCAAAGAGTGCAAAAATCAGGCGATACGAGAACAGAGTCAGTCAGTATAAACAGAACCGCATGTTCGACAACAACCAGAAGATACTGTTTGGACAGCTTCAGGGGAAAGAAAGAGGCAACGACTTGATCCCTGGGGCGGAACAAACTAAAACATTCTGGAGAGGAATATGGGAGCAGGATGTGAGACACAATGCCCAGGCAGGGTGGATTGAGACAGTACAGAGGGAGATCGGTGAGCAGGCACAACAACAGACTGATTTGAGTATCACAGTTGAAACTCTTAAGGGTCAGGCCAAAAAACTAACCAACTGGAAATCACCAGGCCCAGATGGTGTGCAGGGGTATTGGATTAAACATTTAACATCCCTCCACCCGAAGCTGACGGCCATGTTCAATGACTGCTTGGTGTCGGGTGAGGTGCCAGAGTGGTTGACAAAAGGTACCACAGTTCTGATAATGAAAGACCGAATCAAGGGTAATGATGTTACCAACTATAGACCTATCACATGTCTGTCCGTAATGTGGAAACTGTTGACGAGCATTGTGTCTGAGGAAATCTACCATCACCTCCACACAAACAACTTGTTACCGGACGAACAGAAATGATGCCGAAAGAAGTCACGTGGTACAAAGGACCAGTTGCTTATTGATAAGATGGTAATGGGGAATTGCATGAGGAGACACACTGATCTTGCCATGGGATGGATAGACTACAGAAAGGCATTTGACATGGTGCCTCATTCCTGGATCACCAAAAGCCTGGAGATCTTCAGGGTGGCAGATAACATCAGACAGTTGCTAGGCAGGAGTATGGGGTCCTGGGAGACAGAGTTGACATCAACTGGGGTATCCTTGGGAAGCGTGAAGATCAAGAGAGGTATCTTCCAGGGAGATAGCCTGTCCCCTCTGTTGTTTGTCCTTGCCCTGATGCCCTTGACCATTATGCTGCGAAAAGTGAGAGCAGGATACAAGTTGGGAAGGGGAGAGCTTACCATCAATCACCTCCTCTTCATGGACGATCTTAAGCTCTTCGGGAAAAGTGAGAAGGAGTTGGATGTGCTTGTTGACACTGTCCGTATTTTCAGCAGTGATATATGTATGCAGTTTGGTATTGGTAAATGTGGAGTCATTGTGATGAAGAGGGGTAGGTTGAGCAGAAGTAACGGGATCCAGATACCAACAGGTGAGATGATAAAGGAAATTGACTCTGAGGAAGGATACAAGTATTTGGGCGTTCTGGAGGCTGATGGCATAAAGAACAAAAAAATGAAGGAATTGTTAAGAACTGAATACATTCGGAGAGTAAGTAGCGTATTGAAGTCACATCTGAACAGCAGAAATGCCATAAGCGCAGTAAATTCCCGAGCTGTGTCTATTATTAGGTACAGTGCGGGAATTCTGAGATGGAATGTTGCTGAACAAAAAGAAATGGATAGGAAGACCAGGAAGCTATTGACTATCTACAACATGTTCCACAAGAGGAGTGATGTCGATAGACTCTACCTAAGGAGATCTGAGGGTGGAAGAGGTCTTATCAGCATAGAGGACTGTGTTCAGATGGAGAAAAACAACCTATACAAATACGTGACCTATAGTAAGGAGCCAATGCTCAGAACTGTACTGAAGGAGGGGACAGTAGGCCAGAGGATGTCCAAGGAGGAAATAACATCAAGGAGGAAGAGCAGCCTTAAGGGAAAATCCCTTCATAGTACCTTCTTTGAGAAAACTGAATTTAGAGATCCACAGACATGGAACTGGTTGAGAAGAGGAGACCTCAAAAAGGCTACAGAAGGAATGCTAATGGCTGCGCAGGAGCAGGCCCTCAAAACGAAGTGGTTGAAGCACCATATCTACAAGGAGGAGGCTAGCCCACTGTGCAGGATCTGTGGAGAGAGAGAGGAGACTGTGGCTCACATTGTGTCCGAGTGTAAACACCTAGCCCAGACCCACTATAAGGGCTGGAGACACGATGTGATGGGCAGGGTGATCCACTGGCACCTGTGCAAAGTAAACAATTTACCACATTCTGAGAAATGGTATGAGCATAGGCCAGAGGCGGTGATGGAGAACAATCAGGTGAAGGTGCTGTGGGATTTTAGGATACAGACAGACAAAAAACTGGAACACAATAGACCTGACCTGGTGGTTGTGGACAAAGAAAAAAGATCGTGCCTGATTGTGGATGTGGCCTGCCCGTTCGACACGAGAGTGCAAGAGAAGGAGAGGGAGAAAATTAACCGATACCAGGACCTAAAGTGGGAGGTGAAAAGGATTTGGAACTGCCATGAAGTCAAAGTGATCCCGATTGTCATAGGCGCACTGGGGACTATCTCCAAATGTTTCCAGGGATGGTTAAAGAAAATCGGCCCCTTCACGCTTTTTGGAACGCTTCAAAAGGCATGCTTGCTTGGAACAGCAAGAACCCTCCGATACGTCCTGAATATCTGAGGCTGCAGGTAGTGGCTTGATATTCAATCCAACGGACTTTCCAGTTAACCAACATCAATGACTGAGATTCAAGGAATAACAACAACAATAATAATAATAATAATAATAGGGAAGAAGACGCACGAGGTGATGGAGGTCATGAAATCGCTCCCGTAAGTTTTGAATTTTTAACATATTTAAATCATTTGTGCAATAACAACTCTTAGTACAAATGCTACGTAAAGCACCCGGCTTGAGCCCCAACAAATTCGGACCCAAAATATCTTGTTATAAGGCTCAAATATTCAAATATTCAACTTTGTATTGTACACTGTATATCCAAAAAAGAAAATGGCTATAAATGGAAGAAGAACCCCCCCCCCTCTCCTCCTCTGTCTACACTATATAGAACAGCCAAACTCACCAACACCAGAAACTAGATACACCACCCACCCCGTCACCTGTGTACACTAAACCACCACCGCTCACTACGGCCATCATTACACCCATTATCCCATCACCGCCGCCACCACCCCTTCACTCCTTCACTGCTACCACCGCTACAGCACCATCACTACAGTAATACGGTCACATCACCGCCACCACTGCCTCAGTATCGACATCACCACCACCACCACTGTCTCAGTATCGCTACCGCCGCCAGTCTCCCATTTCTTTTAGCTGGCTGCTGCCACCACATTATAGAATCCCTACTGCTAAAAAAGAGGAAGGCATCAAAATATATAGATAGACTCAAAAGAAAAAGAAAATACAAACAACAAAACCAAAGCAGCACAGCAACAACAGCAAAAAACGAGAAAAACAAACAGAGAAAAACAAAAACAAAAAAACAAAAAAAAAACAAAAAAAAAAAAAAACGTAAAGAAAATAAGAATGAAGAGAGAAGCAGGCGGACGGACAGAGAAGAGGGGGGAAAAACTAAAACTTAAAAAACAAAAACTAAGTCAGACATTCGAACACTACATTACAATGAAACTTATGCTTATTCATTTTTGGGGCCCTTTCTGCCTGTGTGTTTGTTTGTTTATGTGTGTTCGTATACAGCGTGGTGATAATGCCACACAAGGGCCAAGTGGAATGGCGGATCCACAGATGGATATGTAACCATACATTCGCCAATCCTCGATAAGAGTGTTTAAATATCGAACATAAACAGTTCGAATAACGGTGAAATGGAGACTAGAACGTCATGTGACAGACTCTCACCCAACAGGTGCCCCCTGGCTCAGCAGCAGGAACCTGACTGTCAACCAAATACTGCTGATGTTGGAGGAAGGAGAAGAAGGAAAGGGGCCAGAACCAACTGGACGAAAGAATTGAATAGAACTGTTATGCAATGTTACCTGAAAAGTAACCCCAAGGAGAGGGGCTACAGGAGACGGATGCATAACATCTGGAACGAGATTGGTTTATTTAAATTAGATGAACAAAAATTGGCCGGGCAGGCTCGGGTAATAAGAACTAATGGATGGATAAGCGAGCTGGAACTGGAGGAACTGAGCAGAGAGAATGGCTTGGAGATGGCGGGTGTAGTATGCCAGACAAGCGAGCCAGTGGGAAATGAAGGTGAAGAGGTCCTGAGAACGGAGGAACCACCCGAAGCAGACAATGATCTGAATACTGAGATAAATAATACCTGGAACAGAGATACGGCCACTGAGGAGATGAATGCTGACGGGCTAGGACAAGATTCGGTTGACATCCTAAATTTAGTGGTAGATGAATTGAACAATGATAGTGGGAGACCTATGAACCTAAGATTTGTAGACAGGAAAAAGTTAAAAGAAACAACAGCTAAGGTAAACAAAGTCATCCCATACCTTGAGGCGAGGAGCCTTCACCAGTGCAACAATATCCTCAAAGCAACAGCAAATACGGTGAGGAAACTACTTGGTATAAAAGCGAGAGGAAACAACAGACAAGAAAGAGCAGAGCCGTGGTGGAAGAAGCGACTGAGTGGGCAAATCGGGGAAATGAGAAATGACATAGGAAAGCTTGAGTCACTACTGAATGGGACACTAAAAAACATAGGCACTAAAAATAGACTGGAAATAAAATACAAAACTAGGAGGAAAAAGCTAAATATTATCATAGAGGAACTGAAGCAACGCATTGTAGCAAAGAGTGCAAAAATCAGGCGATACGAGAACAGAGTCAGTCAGTATAAACAGAACCGCATGTTCGACAACAACCAGAAGATGCTGTTTGGACAGCTTGAGGGGAAAGAAAGAGGCAACGACTTGATCCCTGGGGCGGAGCAAACTAAAACATTCTGGAGAGGAATATGGGAGCAGGATGTTAGACACAATGCCCAGGCAGGGTGGATTGTGAGAGTACAGAGGGAGATCGGTGAGCAGGCACAACAACAAACTGATTTGAGTATCACAGTTGAAACTCTTAAGGGGCAGGCCAAAAAACTAACCAACTGGAAATCACCAGGCCCAGATGGTGTGCAGGGGTATTGGATTAAACATTTAACATCCCTCCACCCGAAGCTGACGGCCATGTTCAATGACTGCTTGGTGTCGGGTGAGGTGCCAGAGTGGTTGACAAAAGGTACCACAGTTCTGATAATGAAAGACCGAATCAAGGGTAATGATGTTACCAACTATAGACCTATCACATGTCTGTCCGTAATGTGGAAACTGTTGACGAGCATTGTGTCTGAGGAAATCTACCATCACCTCCACACAAACAACTTGTTACCGGACGAACAGAAAGGATGCCGAAAGAAGTCACGTGGTACAAAGGACCAGTTGCTTATTGATAAGATGGTAATGGGGAATTGCAGGAGGAGACACACTGATCTTGCCATGGGATGGATAGACTACAGAAAGGCATTTGACATGGGTGCCTCATTCCTGGATCACCAAAAGCCTGGAGATCTTTAGGGTGGCAGATAACATCAGACAGTTGCTAGGCAGGAGTATGGGGTCCTGGGAGACAGAGTTGACATCAACTGGGGTATCTTTGGGAAGCATGAAGATCAAGAGAGGTATCTTCCAGGGAGATAGCCTGTCCCCTCTGTTGTTTGTCCTTGCCCTGATGCCCTTGACCCTTATGCTGAGAAAAGTGAGAGCAGGATACAAGTTGGGAAGGGGAGAGCTTACCATCAATCACCTCTTCTTCATGGACGATCTTAAGCTCTTCGGGAAAAGTGAGAAGGAGTTGGATGTGCTTGTTGACACTGTCCGTATTTTCAGCAGTGATATATGTATGCAGTTTGGTATTGGTAAATGTGGAGTCATTGTGATGAAGAGGGGTAGGTTGAGCAGAAGTAACGGGATCCAGATACCAACAGGTGAGATGATAAAGGAAATTGACTCTGAGGAAGGATACAAGTATTTGGGCGTTCTGGAGGCTGATGGCATAAAGAACAAAAAAAATGAAGGAATTGTTAAGAACTGAATACATTCGGAGAGTAAGTAGCGTATTGAAGTCACATCTGAACAGCAGAAATGCCATAAGCGCAGTAAATTCCCGAGCTGTGTCTATTATTAGGTACAGTGCGGGAATTCTGAGATGGAATGTTGCTGAACAAAAAGAAATGGATAGGAAGACCAGGAAGCTATTGACTATCTACAACATGTTCCACAAGAGGAGTGATGTCGATAGACTCTACCTAAGGAGATCTGAGGGTGGAAGAGGTCTTATCAGCATAGAGGACTGTGTTCAGATGGAGAAAAACAACCTATACAAATACGTGACCTATAGTAAGGAGCCAATGCTCAGAACTGTACTGAAGGAGGGGACAGTAGGCCAGGGGATGTCCAAGGAGGAAATAACATCAAGGAGGAAGAGCAGCCTTAAGGGAAAATCCCTTCATAGTACCTTCTTTGAGAAAACTGAATTTAGAGATCCACAGACATGGAACTGGTTGAGAAGAGGAGACCTCAAAAAGGCTACAGAAGGAATGCTAATGGCTGCGCAGGAGCAGGCCCTCAAAACGAAGTGGTTGAAGCACCATATCTACAAGGAGGAGGCTAGCCCACTGTGCAGGATCTGTGGAGAGAGAGAGGAGACTGTGGCTCACATTGTGTCTGAGTGTAAACACCTAGCCCAGACCCACTATAAGGGCTGGAGACACGATGTGATGGGCAGGGTGATCCACTGGCACCTGTGCAAAGTAAACAATTTACCACATTCTGAGAAATGGTATGAGCATAGGCCAGAGGCGGTGATGGAGAACAATCAGGTGAAGGTGCTGTGGGATTTTAGGATACAGACGGACAAAAAACTGAAACACAATAGACCTGACCTGGTGGTTGTGGACAAAGAAAAAAGATCGTGTCTGATTGTGGATGTGGCCTGCCCGTTCGACACGAGAGTGCAAGAGAAGGAGAGGGAGAAAATTAACCGATACCAGGACCTAAAGTGGGAGGTGAAAAGGATTTGGAACTGCCATGAAGTCAAAGTGATCCCGATTGTCATAGGCGCACTGGGGACTATCTCCAAAAGTTTCCAGGGATGGTTAAAGAAAATCGGCCCCTTCACGCTTTTTGGAACGCTTCAAAAGGCATGCTTGCTTGGAACAGCAAGAACCCTCCGATACGTCCTGAATATCTGAGGCTGCAGGTAGTGGCTTGATATTCAATCCAACGGACTTTCCAGTTAACCAACATCAATGACTGAGATTCAAGGAATAACAACAATAATAATAATAATAATAATAATAATAATAATAATAATAATAATAATAATAAGGATAAGGGAAGAAGACGCACGAGGTGGTAGAAAGTCATGAAATCGCTCCCGTATGTTTTTGATTTTTAACATATTTAAATCAATTGTGAAATAACAATTCTTAGTACAAATGTTGCATAAACCACCGAATCAAGTCCCATAAAATTTCGGATCCATATTATATTGTTATATCGCTCAAATATTCAATTTTGTATTATAAATTTTGTATTCAAAAAAGAAAATGGTTATAAATGGAAGAAAACACCCTCTGTCTACACTATATAGAACAGGCAAATAACAGCAATTTCACCAACACCAGAAACTTGATACACCACCTACCCCATCACACTAAATATAACAGCCAGATAACGGCAATTTCACCACCACCACCACCACCACCAATCCCAGCATCATAATAATAATTACTATTATTATTGTCTCAAGTTTTAACAAAATGTTTAATTCCAATTTTACGGGAATATGTCAACACAATATATATTAAACATACGCGACACATACTCACAAAACTCAGTAACGACAACGCCACCGCCCCACCACTCATCCATCAGTGCTACCACTATCCCATCACCGCCGCCACCACTCCTTCATTGCTACCACCACTATTCCCCTGTTAACTTGAGAGAGAAAGGGGAAGGTGGCGGTATCACTAGACAAGGGAGAGGCTAGCAAAAGATCTAAATAGATTGACTTAGTGACCTGGCCACCGGCCAAACGTCAACATCAACAACTATGGCACTGCTGGCTCACCCCTTCCTCACCAACAATATAAAAAGCCCCATCACCACCACCGACATAGCCAACAACAATAACAGGCAACTTCAGCAAAAAGTATATTATATTATTGTAATGCACTGGGTGATTGCTGGCCTTGTGCCTGGAGTGGAGACAATTATTAATAATTTCATTCTTAAGCCACGCAATGCTCACATTAAGGAACCACTCATGATAATAACAATTTAAAAAAAACAACAAAAAGAAAACCCCGTGACCAAGAAATACCGGGATGGCGGCCGACGGGGAATAGCCGTGTCTCTAGGGGAGAACGACCCCTCTAGTCTTGGTTGACACTCGTTCTAGAAGTGGTAACATGAAATGATTACCCCTTGGCGGATAAGGATAAAACGCGACAAAATAAAGTAAATGTCTAATGATAAAATCTCATACCGGATCGGCCGTCACCCGGGTAAAAAAGGGCCGCGTCCCTCAGAGAGGAACCAGACTGGGGTCGAAAAATCAGCTAATGGTTCAAACCTTCCCATCACTTCGGAGCTGGAGACCTCCCATAACCGGAATACTCCTACTGTTGGCCCTCCATGCTCACCACCAAGAAATCCAAAGAAAAAGAGAGAAAAATGGTCAAGGGAAGATAATAAAGAAGTCCTTGAGGCTTTCTACACTGCCATGTACTACCCATCAAATACATCGAATACAGAAAAGACATATATCAACTGGAAAAAGAAACATCCCGAAAACAGAGGCTATATTGACAGTAACAAACTAGCCAATATACGAAGAAATATTGTAAGAAAAAATTTACTAACTGATATAGAAATTGATCAGATCAAGCTATTAGCACAAAGTCAGCGAAGGGAAAATGAAACATGTGTCAGTGAAGACGAGGTAAATTGTAACACTTTGAATCCCAGGGTTGGGGCGGAATCACTGGCAACAGAACAAATTAAAGAAAGGATCGAAAAAGTGGAGGAAGTGCATGCTCAAGATGAAACTCCAAATGAAAATAATGAGATCGTAAATGATAAAGAAATGAGTGAGAATGAACTTGCCAACTTGGAGGATGAAATTATGATCGAATGGATGAAAATGAAATAATATGACATGGGGCAACGAGACACCCTCCCTAAGATCCAGAACTCCAAACAGAACCAAAAGATAATACACAAGACTAACATAATTCTCAAAAACATTATCATCACAAACAAACTAAACATTACTGATTTAAATCATCACTATTATGCATCGGCTAAAGTCACCACTCACTTATGTGGAGTGAAGATGAAAAAACAAAGGAATTCCCACAAGAAATCTACTTGGCAAGAGAACATCAATCGCCAAATAAACCTTCTCCGATCTGACAGAAATTTTAACAAGCTATAAAGTAGGTGAACATGTTAAACAAACTAAACTTAGAAAATTGAAAAAAAAGTACAGTATAAAATCAACAAGTGACATAGACATGCTGATAGAAACAATCAAGCAAAAAGTGTCGGCCAAAGCTGCTCGTATAAGGCGCTTTGAAAAACGATCTAGATTCTATAAGGACAATAATATGTTCAAAAACAACCAAAGAAACTTCTACAGAAAAATTGGTAAGTCAACAATAACTCCTAAATCAATACCACCCAAGGAGGAAGTGCAAGAATTCTGGGAAAAGATCTGGGCCGAAGAAAAAGTTCATAACATACATGCCCCATGGATAGACAGACAAATGAAAGATACAGCTCACCTTGAGGAACAAATATGGGAAAATATAACAGTTGAACAGTTGCGCTTGGCTCTAAGAAAAACCAGCAAATGGAAATCCCCAGGAAAAGACAAAATACAAAACTTTTGGATAAATGCCTTCACAGAGTCTCATGAGCTGTTAGCCCAACTTTACAATGAAATAGTTAAGGAGCCAGAAAAAATACCATCATGGCTAGTTAACGGCATTACATTCCTGCTTCCGAAGAATGATGAGACAAACAATCCCAAAAATTACAGACCGATAACTTGCTTGACCACAATGTATAACATTTTAACATCAGTCCTAACTGAGTACACATATGACCACCTGATAACAAATGACCTATTTCCCATTGAGCAGAAAGGGTGTAAACGAGGCTCATATGGCTGTAAGGATCAGCTTCTGGTTAACAAAATGATACTGGAAGATTGTCATAATAGACACAAAAATCTATCGATTGCTTGGATAGATTATAAAAAAGCATTCGATAGTTTGCCACACGGCTGGATTGAAAAATGTTTAGAGATTTTCAAAATATCCCCCGTTGTCAGGAGGTTTTTGTCATTCAGTATGAAGACATGGAAAACGACACTCCTTTTGAATAGTGAAACAAAATCACTGGAAGCTGGAGAAGTTAATATTAATTGTGGAATTTTTCAGGGTGACTTTATCACCGCTTTTATTCTGCATCGCACTTATACCATTAAGTAAAATGCTCAATGAAACAAAACATGGATATAAAGTCTATGACAAAACCATTAATCACTTGTTCTACATGGATGACCTGAAACTATTTGCAAAAAATGATGAATAATTGCAAAGGCTATTATCCACTGTGGAGCAGTTCAGTGATGACATTAAAATGGAGTTTGGACTAGATAAATGCGCCAAAGCAACGTTCACCAGAGGAAAGCTGCTGAAGAGTTCAGACATTAATCTTGATCGGGGGAACGTGATAAGAGAACTTGATCAAGAAAAAACTTACAAATATCTAGGTGTTTGTGAAGGAGACGGAATGAAGCACTCGACAATGAGGGAAAGGATAAGGAAGGAATGTTACCGCAGAGTAAGAGCAATGTTAAGAACGGAATTGAATGCAAGGAATAGGATCGATGCCATAAACACGCTTGCCATACCAGTAGTAACCTACAGTTACAATGTCATCAACTGGTCAAGCACAGAGATCCGTAGGCTCGATACAAAAATTCGAAAATTCTTAACCATGCATAGAATGCATCACCCTAAGGCAGACATAGATAGAATATATCTCCCTAGGAAAGAAGGAGGACGTGGGTTAATCCAGTTAGACATTGCGTTGAAAACTGCAACAATTGGATTATCTACATATGTAAGGGAATCACATGATTGGATGATCAAACTCGTTTTGAAACACGAAAGCATCAAAAGATCATATTCCATTACAAAAGATGCACAAAGATACAGTAATGGACTACAAATTTCAGAAGTCCCATTTACTGCTGAAATGGAAAACACAGAAAAAGCAAAGCAGGTAAAAGTAACTGCAAAGAAAGAACTGCTACAGAAACTGGCTAAGAAATGGCAAGAAAAGCCTCTGTATGGAAAATACCCAGAGCGAGCTAACAATCCTGATGTTGACAAAACTTTAACCCATCAGTGGTTGGCATCCTCTGGACTGAAATCGGAGACTGAAGGACTGATTATATCAGCACAAGATCAGTGTCTGCCAACAAAAAATTACCAAGCCAACATAATAAAAAATGGATGCAGCCCATTATGCCGTGTATGCAAAAAACAACCAGAGACCATTGACCATATAATTTCAATGTGCAGTCCTATAGCTCCAACCGAATACCTAAACAGGCATGACAGAGCTGCACAATACATACATTGGATAATGTGTAACATTTTGACCTGCCCCATCAAAAGGATTGGTGGGAGCATCAACCACCTCCCATACTTGAAAAAGATCACATCTCAATCTTGTGGAACTTTAGCATCCAAACAGACCGAAAAATAGATGCAAATAGACCTGATATAATATTGAAGGACTTTAAAAAGAGAGTATGCCTGCTAATTGATATGTCTGTTCCAATAGACAAGAATGTATCTATAAAAACATTTGAAAAATTGAGCAAGTATAAGGACCTGGAGATAGAAATTGGAAAAATGTGGAAATTGAGAAGTAAAACAATACCAGTGGTTGTAGGCGCTCTGGGAATCATACCTCAGGGGTCTAATGATTACTTATCGCAAATCCCAGGAAACCCGCGTATAGGAGAAATATAAAAGATAGTACTAATGGGAACTGCCCATATACTAAGGAAGATTCTGTCAATATAAGTACATCACAAGTCTAAACACTAAAGATGCATGTGTGAGTATGTATGTTCTTTCTTGAACATGGCGGACCTTGTTGTCTCTTGAGGTCACTGGTTGTGACTTGGTGATAACTCGTATGAACATAAAGCAAGATGAATGCAACTGTAATAATAATAATAATAATAATGCCACACAATAGCCACGTGGAGCGACGCAACCACCGGAGACGGTGAATCCACTGGTGGTTATGTAACCATACATTCGCCAATCCTCGATAAGAGTGTTTAAATGTCGAACCTAAACAGTTCGAATAACGGTGAAATGGAGACTAGAACGTCATGTGACAGACTCTCACCCAACAGGTGCTCCCTGGCTCAGCAGCAGGGACCTGGCTGTCAACCAAATACTGCTGGTGTCGGAGGAAGAAAAAGAAGGAAAGGGACCAGAACCAACTAGACGAACGAATTGAATAGAACTGTTATGCAATGTTACCTGAAAAGTAACCCCAAGGAGAGGGGCTATAGGAGACGGATGCATAACATCTGGAACGAGATTGGTCTATTTAAATTAGATGAACAAAAATTGGCCTGGCAGTCTCGGGTAATAAGAACTAATTGGTGGATAAGCGACCTGGAACTGGAGGAACTGAGCAGAGAGATTAGCTTGGAGATGGAGGGTGGAGTATGCCAGGCAAACGAGCCAGTGGGAAATGAAGGTGAAGAGGTCGAGATAACGGAGGAACCACCCGAAGCAGACAATGATCTGAATACTGAGATAAATAATACCTGGAACAGAGATACGGCCATTGAGGAGATGAATGCTGACGGGCTAGGACAAGATTTGGTTGACATCCTAAATTTAGTGGTAGATGAATTGAACAATGATAGTGGGAGACCTATGAACCTAAGATTTGTAGACAGGAAAAAGTTAAAAGAAACACAGCTAAGGTAAACAAAGTCATCCCATACCTTGAGGCGAGGAGCCTTCACCAGTGCAACAATATCCTCAAAGAAACAGCAAATACGGTGAGGAAACTACTTGGTATAAAAGCGAGAGGAAACAACAGACAAGAAAGAGCAGAGCCTTGGTGGAAGAAACGACTGAGTGGTCAAATCAGGGAAATGAGAAGTGACATTGGAAAGCTTGAGTCACTACTGAATGGGACACTAAAAAACATAGACACTAAAAATAGACTGGAAATAAAGTACAAAACTAGGAGGAAAAAGCTAAATATTATCATAGAGGAACTGAAGCAACCCATTGTAGCAAAGAGTGCAAAAATCAGGCGATATGAGAACAGAGTCAGTCATTATAAACAGAACCGCATGTTCGACAACAACCAGAAGATGCTGTTTGGACAGCTTGAGGGGAAAGAAAGAGGCAACGACTTGATCCCTGAGGCGGAACAAACTAAAACATTCTGGAGAGGAATATGGGAGCAGGATGTTAGACATAATGACCAGGAGGTGTGGATTGAGACAGTACAGAAGGAGATCGGTGAACAGGCACACCAACAAACTGATTTGAGTATCACAGTTGAAGCTCTTAAGGGGCAGGCCAAAAAACTAACCAACTAGAAATCACCAGGCCCAGATGGTGTGCAGGGGTATTGGATTAAAAATATAACATCCCTCCACCCGAAACTGACAACCATGTTCAATGACTGCTTGATGTCAGGTGAGGTACCAGAGTGGTTGACAAAAGGTACCACAGTTCTGATAATGAAAGACCGAATCAAGGGTAATGATGTTACCAACTATAGACCTATCACATGTCTGTCCGTAATGTGGAAACTGTTGACGAGCATTGTGTCTGAGGAAATCGACCATCACCTCCACACAAACAATTTGTTACCGTACGAACAGAAAGGATGCCGAAAGAAGTCACGTGGTACAAAGGACCAGTTACTTATTGATAAGATGGTAATGGGGAATTGCAGGAGGAGAGACACTGATCTTGCCATGGGATGGATAGACTACAGAATGGCATTTGACATGGTGCCTCATTCTTGGATCACCAAAAGCCTGGAGATCTTCAAGGTGGCAGATAACATCAGACAGTTGTTGGGCAAAAGTATGAGGTCCTGGGAAACAGAGTTGACATCAACTGGAGAATCCTTGGAAAGCGTGAAGATCAAGAGAGGTATCTTCCAGGGAGATAGCCTGTCCCCTCTGCTGTTTGTCCTTACCCTGATGCCCCTGACCAGTGTACTTCGAAAAGTGAGAGCAGGATACAGGTTGGGAAAGGGAGGGCTTACCATCAATCACCTCTTCTTCATGGACGATCTTAAGCTCTTCCGGAAGAGTGAGAAGGAGTTGGATGTGCTTGTTGACACTGTCCGTATTTTCAGCAGTAATATATGTATGCAGTTTGGTATTAGTAAGTGTGGAGTCATTGTGATGAGGAGGGGTAGGTTGAGCAGAAATAACGGAATCCAGATACCAACAGGTGAGATGATAAAGGAAATTGACTCTGAGGAAGGATAGAAGTATTTGGGCGTTCTGGAGGCTGATGGCATAAAGAACAAAAAAATGAAGGAATTGTTAAGAACTGAATACATTTGGAGAGTAAGGAGCGTATTGAAGTCACATCTGAACAGCAGAAATGCCATAAGCGCAGTAAATTCCCGAGCTGTGTCTATTATTAGGTACAGTGCGGGAATTCTGAGATGGAATGTTGCTGAACAAAAAGAAATGGATAGGAAGACTAGGAAGCTATTGACTATCTACAACATGTTCCACAAGAGGAGTGATGTCGATAGACTCTACCTAAGGAGATCTGAGGGTGGAAGAGGTCTTATCAGCATAGAGGACTGTGTTCAGATGGAGAAAAACAACCTACACAAATACGTGACTGATAGTAAGGAGCCAATGTTCAGAACTGTACTGAAGGAGGGGACAATAGGCCAGGGGATGTCCAAGGAGGAAATAACATCAAGGAGAAAGAGCAGCCTTCAGGAAAAATCCCTTCATAGTACCTTCTTTGAGAAAACTGAATTTAGAGATCCACAGACATGGAACTGGTTGAGAAGAGGAGACCTTAAAAAGGCTACAGAAGGAATGTTAATGGCTGCGCAGGATCAGGCCTTCAAAACGAAGTGGTTGAAACACCATATTTACAAGGAGGAGGCTAGCCCACTGTGCATGATTGTGGAGAGAGAGAGGAGACTGTGGCTCACATTGTATCCGAGTGTAAACACCTAGCCCAAACCCACTATAAGGGCTGGAGACATGATGTGATGGGCAGGGTGATCCACTGGCACCTGTGCAAAGTAAACAATTTACCACATTCTGAGAAATGGTATGAGCATAAGCCAGAGGCGGTGATAGAGAACGATTAGGTGAAGGTGCTGTGGGATTTTAGGATACAGACGGACAAGAAACTGGAACACAATAGACCTGACCTGGTGGTTGTCGACAAAGAAAAAAGATCGTGTCTGATTGTGGATGTGGCCTGCCCATTCGACACGAGAGTGCAAGAGAAGGATAGGGAGAAAATTAACCGATACCAGGACCTAAAGTGGGAGGTGAAAAGGATTTGGAACTGCCATGAAGTCAAAGTGATCCCGATTGTCATAGGCGTACTAGGGACTATCTCCAAAAGTTTCCAGGGATGGTTAAAGAAAATCCGCCCCTTCACGCTCTTTGGAACGCTTCAAAAGGCATGCTTGCTGGGAACAGCAAGAACCCTCCGATACGTCCTGAATATCTGAGGCTGCAGGTACTGGCTTGATATTCATTCCAACGGACTTTCCAGCTAACTAACATCAATGACTGAGACTCAAGGAATAATAATAATAATAATAATAATAATGATAATAACATCAGACAGTTGTTGGGCAAAAGTATGAAGTCCTGGAAAACAGAGTTAACATCAGCTGGAGAATCCTTGGGAGGCGTGAAGATCAAGAGAGGTATCTTCCAGGGAGATAGTCTGTTCCCTCTCTTGTTTGTCCTTGCCCTGATTCCCCTGATAATTGGCAGGGAGAGTTACCATCAATCACCACCTCTTCATGGACGATATTAAGCTCTTCGGGAAGAGTGAGAGGGATTTGGATGTGCTTGTTGACACTGTCCGTATTTTCAGCAATGATTTATGTATGCAATTTGGTATTAGTAAGTGTGGAGTCCTTGTGATGGAGAGGGGTAACTTGAGCAGAAGCAACGGAATCCTGGTATCAACAGGTGAGATGATAAATTGACACTGAAGAAGGATACAAGTAACTGGGTGTTCTGGAGCTGATGACATTAAGAACAAAAAAAATCAAGGAATTGATAAGATCTGAATACATTCGGAGAGTAACGAGCGTATTAGAGTCACACCTGAACAGTAGGAATGCCATAAGTGCAGTAAATTCCCGAGCTGTGTTTATTATTAGGTACAGAGCGGGAATTCTGAGATGGAATGTTGCTGTACAAAAAGAAATGGATAGGAAGAGTAGGAAGCTATTGAATATCTACAACATGTTCCACAAGAGGAGTGATGTCGATAGACTCTACTTCAGGAGATCTGAAGGTGGAAGAGGTATTATCAGATTTGAGGACTCTGTTCAGATGGAGAAAAACAACCTACACAAATACGTGACTGATAGTAAGGAGCCAATGCTCAGAATTGTACTGAAGGAGAGGACAATAGACCAGGGGATGTCCAAGGAGGAAATAACAAGGAGAAAGAGCAGTCTTCATGAAAAATCCCTTCATAGTAACTTCTTTGAGAAAACTGAATTCAGAGATCCACAGACATGGAACTGGTTGAGAAGAGGAGACCTTAAAAAGGCTACAGAAGGAATGCTAATGGCTGCGCAAGAGCAGGCCCTCAAAACGAAGTGGTTGAAACACCATATTTACAAGGAGGAGGCTAGCCCACTGTGCAGGATCTGTGGAGAGAGAGAGAGGAGACTGTGGCTCACATTGTATCCGAGTGTAAACAACTAGCCCAGACTCACTATAAGGGCTGGAGACATGATGTGATGGGCAGGGTGATCCACTGGCACCTATGCAAAGTAAACAATTTACCACATTCTGAGAAGTGGTATGAGCATAAGCCAGAGTCGGTGATAGATAGCGATCAGGTGAAGGTGCTGTGGGATTTTAGATATACAGACGGACAAGAAACTGGAACACAATAGACCTGACCTGGTGGTTGCGGACAAAGAAAAAGATCGTGCCTGATTGTGGATGTGGCCTGCCCATTCGACACGAGAGTGCAAGAGAAGGAGAGGGAGAAAATTAACCGATACCATGACTTAAAGTGGGAGGTAAAAAGGATTTGGAACTGCCATGATATATATAAATGTATAAATAAATACATAAAGGGTAAACGGTAAAGACACGCTAGGGTCCCAAATGACGAATATATATATGTGTACATATATGTATATATATATAATAATAATAATAATAATCTCAAAAAATGTCCAGGTATGGTTAAAGAAAATTGGCTCCACCACGCTTTTTGGAACGCTTCAAAGGGCATGCTTGCTGGGAACAGCAAGAACCCTCCGATACATCCTGAATATCTGAGGCTACAGGTAGTGGCTTGATATTCATTTCAACAAACTTTCCAGTTAACTAACATCAATGACTGAGACTCAAAGAACAATAATAATAATAATAATAATAATAATAATAATATTTGTTTCTATTTTTGGCACAAGGCCAGCAATTACCTAGTACATTACGGGTACTTTATTTTATCAACTCGACCCAGTAAGGATGAAAGGCAAAGTTAATCCCGGCGGGATTAACTTTGCCTTTCATCATTACTGGGTCGATGAAATAAATAATAATAATAATAATAATAATAATGATTGTAAGTGTAGCCTGCCAAGTGACAAAAGAGTGCAAAAAAAATGGAGAGGGAGAAAATTAAGCGATACCAGGACTTTAAGTGGGAGGTAAAAAGGATTTCGAACTGCCATTACTCAAGGTCGTCCCGATTGTCATAGGCGTACTAGGTACTGTTTCAAAGAGTTTCCAAGAATGGTTAAAGAAAATTAGTCCAGCCCCGCTTTTTGGAACACTTCAAAAGGCCTGCTTGCTGGGAAGAACCCTCCGATAGGTCCTGAATATCTGAGGCTGCAGGTAGTGGCTTAATATTCATTTCAACAAACTTTCCAGTTAACTAACATCAATGACTGAGACTCAAAGAATAATAATAATAATTGTTTCTACGTTAGGCACAAGGCCAGCAATCACCCAGTGCATTACTGGTACTTTATTTTATCGACCCTGTAAGGATGAAAGGCAAAGTCAACCTCGGCGGGATTTGAACTCAGATCGTAAAGGGACATAACTATGCTGGAAAGCATGGCGTCCGACCCTCTACCGATACTGCCAATCCACGGCCCTAGAATAATAATAATAATAATATGCGCACTAGGTACTAT
Source organism: Eledone cirrhosa (assembly GCA_964016885.1). Classification (NCBI taxonomy): domain Eukaryota; kingdom Metazoa; phylum Mollusca; class Cephalopoda; order Octopoda; family Eledonidae; genus Eledone; species Eledone cirrhosa. Next base: position 309,785,380 of record OZ024743.1, on the reverse strand, counting down.
CTCAAAAGGTATCCAGGTATGGTTAAAGAAAATTGGCCCCGCCACGCTTTTTGGAACGCTTCAATAGGCATGCTTGCTGGGAACAGCAAGAACCCTCCCATACGTCCTGAATATCTGAGGCTGCAGGTAGTGGCTTGATATTCATTTCAACAAACTTTCCAGTTAACTAACATCAATGACTGAGACTCAAAGAACAACAATAATAATAATAATAAAATGTGGAGAAGGAGCCCACAATGGAATATATATATATAAAGAAAAAAAACGATTATTAGGAAGAAAAACACTTTTTTTCCATTATTGTTTTCCTTTTTCTGGGTTAGAAAATGTTTAAAACATATTTATTTCACTTTGAGTTAAGTGTCAAATTATTAATTTATTTATTTATTAATTAACAATAGCATTGATTTATTTATTTAATATTTATCAATTACCGGTTTCAGCATTTTATACATTTTCAAAGTATGTGAGTGTGAGAGAGAAAAAAAAGGAATTTGTGTTTGTACAAAATGTAGAGGAGAAAATAAGGTGATGTTAAACATGTTAAGAAAATGGGAAAGAAAGAATAATATTATTTATCGGGGTCGATAAAATAAAGTACCAGTAATGCAGTGGGTAATTGCTGGCCTTGTGCCTAAAGTAGAAACAATTATTTACAAACATGGTTTTTGAAGACAAGCAGTTCAAACATTGTTTGTGTTTTCCCTTTTTAGAGAATTAATATGCAGGGGGAAGTAATTCATTTAGGAGAAAGAGAGGAGAGGAGACAATTCATTTGTATAAGAAAAAGGAATAGGTAGGTTTTAAGGGAGGTAACTCTTTAACGAACACAGACATTTGGGGTATGGGAGAGTCTAGGGTTCATTGTTCATTCTGGTTTTAGTTTAGTCCGAAGTTTAGTCCATTAAGTAGAGGTTGGAATTTGTTAATGAAATACGTTTCCTTATTAGTACGTTGGATGAAAGAAGCGTTGTCTATGAATTTGTAAATGGGCAAAGTTCTAAAGTTTTGTAGTTGATTGGGCGCACAGTTGGCGATGTGTTCACTAAGATCAATCTTTCTGTAGTCCTGTATTTTGATTTGTGATCTATGGACGGTCATACGTTGTCGGAGGCTGTTTTTTTGTCTGTCCTATGTAGTGCTCTCGACAACCTGAGCAGGTCAAAACATAGATTAGGTTTTCAGATGCAGATGTAAAGTTGTATTTAACTGTGAAATGTTGTCCTTGTTTAAAGTGGAATGTTGAACCTTCTATTAGATTTATGCTTATACCACAGTTGAGCCTTCCACATTTTTTACTGTAGGGTTCATTGTGAGGGTTGGCTGGATTTTGACTTGTGTGAGGATGTTCTTTATGGATTAAGGTTGTCTTTTGCTTTTTATGTTGTTGTGTGTTTGTAGGATTTTATTCATTCTTGGGTCTCTTTTTAGTAAAGGAATGTTCTGGACGATGGTGTCGAATGCCTCATTGTATATATATATATATATATATATATATATATTGAGTATATATTGGTTGTGTAACAACACCTCAGTATGCAGATTGGAGCACTCGACGAAGTGCGCAGGTTGGTTTGGTTACTCCGGAGTAAAGTAAAATAAAATAAAATAAATAAGTCAAATGTTTAAAATTTGGCTTCGTTTATTACTGCTATATATATTTCGGTGACAGCCATCTTTGGCTGTGACCTCTTCAGGCAGTCCGAATTAGTGTGGTAGAGACGAGTACACATGTTGTTGAGGTGTATAACTTTGTCAATACTCTTATTTGCCCAGTTCCTGGTTCGGTTGTTGTTTCATATATATATAGATATTGAGTATATGTTGGTTGTATACCAACACCTCAGTATGCAGGCTGGAGCACTCGACTAAGTGCGCACGTTGGTTTGGTTACTCCGGAGTAATGTAAAATAAAGTAAAATAGATAAGTCAAATGTTTAAAATTTAGCTTCGTTTATTACTGCTATATATATTTCGGTGACAGCCATCTGATATGCTCAGTTCCTGGTTGGGTTGTTATTTCAGTTGGATTGGCAGTATCGGTAGAGGGTCGGACGCCATGCTTTCCAGCATAGTTACGTCCCTTTACGATCTGAGTTCAAATCCCGCCGAGGTTGAATTTGCCTTTCATCCTTACGGGGTCGATAAAATAAAGTACCAGTAATGCACTGGTTGATTGCTGGCCTTGTGCCTAAAGTAGAAACAATTATTATTATTATTATTATTATTGTTCTTTGAGTCTCAGTCATTGATGTTAGTTCACTGGAAAGTTTGTTGGATTGAATATCAAGCCACTACCTGCAGCCTCAGATATTCAGGACGTATCGGAGGGTTCTTGCCGTTCCAAGCAAGCATGCCTTTTGAAGCGTTCCAAAAAGCGTGAAGGGGCCGATTTTCTTTAACCATCCCTGGAAACCTTTGGAGATAGTCCCCAGTGCGCCTATGACAATCGGGATCACTTTGACTTCATGGCAGTTCCAAATCCTTTTCACCTCCCACTTTAGGTCCTGGTATCGGTTAATTTTCTCCCTCTCCTTCTCTTGCACTCTCGTGTCGAACGGGCAGGCCACATCCACAATCAGGCACGATCTTTTTTCTTTGTCCACAACCACCAGGTCAGGTCTATTGTGTTCCAGTTTTTTGTCCGTCTGTATCCTAAAATCCCACAGCACCTTCACCTGACTGTTCTCCATCACCGCCTCTGGCCTATGCTCATACCATTTCTCAGAATGTGGTAGATTGTTTACTTTGCACAGGTGCCAGTGGATCACCCTGCCCATCACATCGTGTCTCCAGCCCTTATAGTGGGTCTGGGCTAGGTGTTTACACTCGGACACAATGTGAGCCACAGTCTCCTCTCTCTCTCCACAGATCCTGCACAGTGGGCTAGCCTCCTCCTTGTAGATATGGTGCTTCAACCACTTCGTTTTGAGGGCCTGCTCCTGCGCAGCCATTAGCATTCCTTCTGTAGCCTTTTTGAGGTCTCCTCTTCTCAACCAGTTCCATGTCTGTGGATCTCTAAATTCAGTTTTCTCAAAGAAGGTACTATGAAGGGATTTTCCCTTAAGGCTGCTCTTCCTCCTTGATGTTATTTCCTCCTTGGATATCCCCTGGCCTACTGTCCCCTCCTTCAGTACAGCTCTGAGCATTGGCTCCTTACTATAGGTCACGTATTTGTATAGGTTGTTTTTCTCCATCTGAACACAGTCCTCTATGCTGATAAGACCTCTTCCACCCTCAGATCTCCTTAGGTAGAGTCTATCGACATCACTCCTCTTGTGGAACATGTTGTAGATAGTCAATAGCTTCCTAGTCTTCCTATCCATTTCTTTTTGTTCAGCAACATTCCATCTCAGAATTCCCGCACTGTACCTAATAATAGACACAGCTCGGGAATTTACTGCGCTTATGGCATTTCTGCTGTTCAGATGTGACTTCAATACGCTCCTTACTCTCCGAATGTATTCAGTTCTTAACAATTCCTTCATTTTTTTGTTCTTTATGCCATCAGCCTCCAGAACGCCCAAATACTTGTATCCTTCCTCAGAGTCAATTTCCTTTATCATCTCACCTGTTGGTATCTGGATCCCGTTACTTCTGCTCAACGTACCCCTCCTCATCACAATGACTCCACATTTACCAATACCAAACTGCATACATATATCACTGCTGAAAATACGGACAATGTCAACAAGCACATCCAACTCCTTCTCACTTTTCCCGAAGAGCTTAAGATCGTCCATGAAGAGGAGGTGATTGATGGTAAGCTCTCCCCTTCCCAACTTGTATCCTGCTCTCACTTTTCGCAGCATAATGGTCAAGGGCATCAGGGCAAGGACAAAAAACAGAGGGGACAGGCTATCTCCCTGGAAGATACCTCTCTTGATCTTCACGCTTCCCAAGGATACTCCAGTTGATGTCAACTCTGTCTCCCAGGACCCCATACTCCTGCCCAGCAACTGTCTGATGTTATCTGCCACCCTGAAGATCTCCAGGCTTTTGGTGATCCAGGAATGAGGCACCATGTCAAATGCCTTTCTGTAGTCTATCCATCCCATGGCAAGATCAGTGTGTCTCCTCCTGCAATTCCCCATTACCATCTTATCAATAAGCAACTGGTCCTTTGTACCACGTGACTTCTTTCGGCATCCTTTCTGTTCGTCCGGCAACAAGTTGTTTGTGTGGAGGTGATGGTAGATTTCCTCAGACACAATGCTCGTCAACAGTTTCCACATTACGGGCAGACATGTGATAGGTCTATAGTTGGTAACATCATTACCCTTGATTCGGTCTTTCATTATCAGAACTGTGGTACCTTTTGTCAACCACTCTGGCACCTCACCCGACACCAAGCAGTCATTGAACATGGCCGTCAGCTTCGGGTGGAGGGATGTTAAATGTTTAATCCAATACCCCTGCACACCATCTGGGCCTGGTGATTTCCAGTTGGTTAGTTTTTTGGCTTGCCCCTTAAGAGTTTCAACTGTGATACTCAAATCAGTCTGATGCTGTGCCTGCTCACCGATCTCACTCTGTACTGTCTCAATCCACCCTGCCTGGGCATTGTGTCTAACATCCTGCTCCCATATTCCTCTCCAGAATGTTTTAGCTTGTTCCGCCCCAGGGATCAAGTCGTTGCCTCTTTCTTTCCCCTCAAGCTGTCCAAACAGCATCTTCTGGTTGTTGTCGAACATGCGGTTCTGTTTATACTGACTGACTCTGTTCTCGTATCGCCTGATTTTGGCACTCTTTGCTACAATGCGTTGCTTCAATTCCTCTATGATAATATTTAGCTTTTTACTCCTAGTTTTTTATTTTATTTCCAGTCTATTTTTAGTGCCTATGTTTTTTAGTGTCCCATTCAGTAGTGACTCAAGCTTTCCTATGTCATTTCTCATTTCCTCGATTTGCCCACTCAGTCGCTTCTTCCACCACGGCTCTGCTCTTTCTTGTCTGTTGTTTCCTCTCGCTTTTATACCAAGTAGTTTCCTCACCGTATTTGCTGTTGCTTTGAGGATATTGTTGCACTGGTGAAGACTCCTCGCCTCAAGGTATGGGATGACTTTGTTTACCTTAGCTGTTGTTTCTTTTAACTTTTTCCTGTCTACAAATCTTAGGTTCATAGGTCTCCCACTATCATTGTTCAACTCAACTACCACTAAATTTAGGATGTCAACCGAATCTTGTCCTAGCCCGTCAGCATTCATCTCCTCTTATTATTATTATTATTATTATTATTATTATTATTATTATTATTATTATTATTGTTCTTTGAGTCACAGACATTGATGTTATTTAACTGGAAAGTTTGTTGAAATGAATATCAAGCCACTACCTGCAGCCGCAGATATTCAGGACGTATCGGAGGGTTCTTGCTGTTCCCAGCAAGCATGCCTTTTGAAGCGTTCCAAAAAGCGTGGCGGGGCCAATTTTCTTTAACCATCCTTGGAAAATTTTTGAAATAATACCTAGTGCGCCTATGACAATCGGGACCACTTTGACTTCATGGCAGTTCCAAATCCTTTTTACCTACCACTTTAAGTCCTGGCATCGATTAATTTTCTCACCCTCCTTCTCTTGCACTCTCGTGTCGAATGGGCAGGCCACATCCACAATCAGGCACGATCTTTTTTCCTCGTCCAAAACCACCAGGTCAGGTCTATTGTGTTCCAGTTTCTTGTCCGTCTGTATCCTAAAATCCCACAGCACCTTCACCTGAACGTTTTCTATCACCGACTCTGGCTTATGCTCATACCACTTCTTACAATGTGGTAAATTGTTTACTTTGCATAGGTGCTAGTGGATCACCCTGCCCATCCCCTCATGTCTCCAGCCTTTATAGTGAGTCTGGGCTAGGTGTTCACACTCGGATACAATGTGAGCCACAGTCTCCTCTCTCTCTCTCCACAGATCCTGCACAGTGGGCTAGCCTCCTCCTTGTAAATATGGTGTTTCAACCACTTCGTTTTGAGGGCCTGCTCTTGCGCAGCCATTAGCATTCCTTCTGTTGCCTTTTTTAAGGTCTCTTCTTTTCAACCAGTTCCATTTTTGTGGATCTCTGAATTCAGTTTTCTCAAAGAAGGTACTATGAAGGGATTTTTCATGAAGACTGCTCTTTCTCCTTGTTATTTCCTCCTTGGACATCCCCTGGTCTATTGTCCTCTCCTTCAGTACAATTCTGAGCATTGGCTCCTTACTATCAGTCACGTATTTGTGTAGGTTGTTTTTCTCCATCTGAACAGAGTCCTCTATGCTGATAAGACCTCTTCCACCTTCAGATCTCCTGAAGTAGAGTCTATCGACATCACTCCTCTTGTGGAACATGTTGTAGATATTCAATAGCTTCCTACTCTTCCTATCCATTTCTTTTTGTACAGCAACATTCCATCTCAGAATTCCCGCTCTGTACCTAATAATAAACACAGCTCGGGAATATACTGCACTTATGGCATTCCTACTGTTCAGATGTGACTTTAATACGCTCCTTATTCTCCGAATGTATTCAGATCTTATCAATTTCTTCAATTTTTTGTTCTTGATGTCATCAGCCTCCAGATCACCCAAATACTTGTATCCTTCTTCAGTGTCATTATTATTATTATTGTTCTTTGAGTCTCAGTCATTGACGTTAGTTAACTGGAAAGTTTGCTGAAATGAATATCAAGCCACTACCTGCAGCCTCAGGTATTCAGGACGTATGGGAGAGTTCTTGCTGTTCCCAGCAAGCATGCCTTTTGAAGCGTTCCAAAAAGCGTGAAGGGGCCAATTTTCTTTAATCATCCCTGGAAACATTTTGAGATTATTATCGTTATTATTATATAAATATACATATATGTACACATATATATATTGGTCATTTACCGTTTACCCTTTATATATTTATTTATACATTTATATATATATATCTATCTATCTATCTAAGGCGGGTAAAATTCCCGAGATCCATGGACGAGTTCTCTCCAACGGTCTCTGTCCCTCATTATCGCTGCCATATCCTGCATCTCCAACAGACCAGTGTCTGTCCTTATGGCATCAACATATGTTAACCTTGGTCTTCCTCTTCTAGTGTGTCCATGTAGGGGCTCCCAAAGGAGCACTGATTGGAATGTCAACTCTGGATGTCGGTGAGCATGTCCAGCCAACCTCAGTCTCCTCTGTGTCACTTTTGAGCTGACTCTTGGGATGCTCCCATACAGCTCTGAGTTTTTCATCCTCAGTGTATACTGATTAATGTCCAGAGCCATCCTCAACATTCCCGTGTAGCACCATCCACCATCTGAGTGAGTTTCTTAGTCAGTGTTCAAGTCTCAGACCCATACAGCAGCACAGACTCCACTACAGCAATGAAGAGGCGGATTTTCAGATCTCTACGAAGGTCCGACTTCCACACCGATCTCAAGCTGTGGCACGCCGCCCAGGCCTTGCTCTTCCTCTCAACCACATCATCCTCCGTATTCCCAATCTTTGCTCCCAAATACAGGAAGTCCTCAACCAATTCCAGCGGCTTCCCGCCTACATTAGTGATCCCCTCTGGCTTCTCAACATTCTCTACCAGATATTTTGTTTTAGTCTCATTCATTCTCAGCCCCACACTCATCGACACAGTCTCAACCTCCCGCATCAAATCCTCTGCCTCCTTCACTGTATTTGTCACCAAAACTATGTCGTCGGCAAATCCAGCATCCGATACCTTTTTCGCCCCAACTCTCCTGCTCTGAGCCGGTGCTACAGTAAAGCCAGAGTCCTGGTGTTTCTCCAGTGCAAGGCGCATACAATAGTCCACTACGATGATAAAAAGGTAGGGAGCCAATGTATCTCCCTGGAGCACTCCAGCCAGTATCTCAAAGAACTCTGTCATCCCATTAGGTGTAATGACTTGGGCTTTGGTGTTGGTGTAGAGCAGTGATATCAGGTCCACTATCCTCTTGGGGATTCCATAAGCCTGTAAGATCTTCATCAGGCACTAACGGTCCACAGAATCAAAGGCCTTCCTAAAGTCAATGAAAACCATGACCGCAGGAAGGCACTTTGCTCTAGCTCCCTCTAATATCCTCCTCAGCATCAGGATGTGACTGGTGGTTGATCTACCCTCTCTGAAGCCGTTCTGGTTGTCCCTGAGCTTCTTCTCCATCTCAGGCTGGATCCTGTTAAGAATCATCCTGTTGAGGGTCTTTGCCACAAGTGACGTCAGTGAGATCCCCCGGTAGTTGTTGGTGTTAGAGAGATCTCCCTTCTTTGGCACTGGGACGATGTTACTGATCCTCCACTGATTCGGGGCACCTCCTTTCTCCAGTGCCCCGTTACAGAACCCCAGGATGATATCATCAAAATCACACCTCTTCATCACCCCTGATGCCACTCCATCTTCTCCATGAGCCTTGCCCTCCTTGATCTTCTTCTTGGCTCTCTGAAGCTCCTCTCTGGTGAAGGGCTCTGTCTCAACATCCAGTTCCTCAAACAGCCGCCTGATCTCCCCTGTGCTCTGGGCTGTGGAGGGTGGCCCTCCTAGTAGGGTCCTAAAATGGTCTAGCCATTTCCTCTTCCTATCCTCGGGCCCCGTTCCCTGGATCTGACTCGAACACCTTTTCTTCCTCCCTGTGATCTCGTTGATGATCATCCAGCTCTCCTTACATCCAGATCTGTCAACCGCTCTCTCCACACTTCTGATCTTCTCTATCAGTGCCTCCTCTCTGACCTCAGTGTAAGCGGTACAGAGCTCTTCCCTCATCACCTCCACAGTCTCCATCCTCTCCTCCGTAGGATCAGCATAGAATTGGTCCCTGGCAGCTTTCAAGTGTTCTCTGGCTGCACACACTTTTGGGTTTGCAGAGCTGACGTGCTTCCCTTTGTTCTTTTTCCTCGGCACCAGGGTTTCACTTGCTTTCGCCACTGCATTGGTGAAGTGCCCGTACCTCCTCGTCACACTCTCCTCAGTTCATCCAATCTCTCTCTCCTCTGACTCTCCACACGGAGCACTAAACCCGTTTCTCACTTCCACTGTGAACCTCTCCTGTAGCTTATCATGTTCCTTGAAAGCTCCCCAGTCATAGATTGTTCTCCGGGGCTGAGCCTTGCTCTTTCTTAAGCTCACGCGGACCTCACTCATAACAAGCCGGTGGTCACTACCCAGTGTACTGAAATAGCTGTATGGTTCCGTGTTCAGAACACTATTCCGCCACTTTTTCCTCACCAGAATGAAATCAATCTGGGACGTGGACAGGTGCATATCTGAGATGTAGGTCCACATCTTCCCCAGATTCTTCCTAAACCTTAGGTTGGTCGCCATCAAGTTCGCCTCCAGAAGGGTGTCTCTCAGTAGTCTTCCATTTCGGTTGGTGTTGTTATGGAAGTACCAGCAAGGATCTTCACTGCCCTCCTTACTCAGATGTGCATTGAAGTCCCCCAAAACAAGCAGGATATTGTGTGCCTGAGTGGTGTTGACAGATATATATATATATATGTGTGTGTGTGTGTGTGTGTGTGCGTGTGTGTGTGCGTGTGTGTGTGTGTGTGTGTGTGTGTGTGTGTGTGTGTGTGTGTGTGTGTGTGTGTGTGTGTGTGTGTGTGTGTGTGTGTGTGTGTGTGTGTGTGTGTGTGTGTGTGTTAGCGTGTGCGTGTGTTTGAGTCAATATATGCACTTGACAACGACTGAAATTTAAATACATGCTTAAAACCAACATCTGTTAATATAACATTTCCCGTTGATACACAGATACAGCAATATATGGTACATTGTTCAAATTTAGTTATCGTTTGACATTTATTACATGTTATCTAGTGGAAGATATTTATCCTATTTTCGTTTCGTTGTCATTGGAGATTTAATGCATTTTGATCATCTTACTCTCGTCTTAATAAGAACATCAGTATTCCATTATGGGCCTCACTTGAGATTTGTAAAAAGTTAGCAACTGCTCAGAACGGAAGTTATTTTCTGCCTGGAGAGAGGAGAATTTGTTTTTATTATGCAGCGAATTATGGATGTGAAATCACTGGAAAAAATCAAGCGTATTAATAAATCCTGTCATTTTTAGAGACATTAAGTGTTTTAGTTGCATATCGCCAAAGCTAGAGAACATGGAGTGGTACGTTGTTTCCTTTATATGTGTACTGATTGTGTTTTTGTGTTGGGGAATGAAGAATGATAATTATGTTTTCACTTGAGAATGTTTAAGGTGTCTTTTTTTATTGATCGATTCTTTGATACACTGTAGCCTCCAATCTAGGAAAAAAGCTAAATACCAAATAATTTATATTAATCTCTGATTTAAGCACAAGGCCGGTATTTTTGAGAAGGGAATTGGGTTAAATCGACCACTTGGTTGGTATTTTTATTTCATGAAAAGCAACGTTACTTCGGCAGGATTTGAATTCGGAACATAAAAAGTCGTAAATGTATGTCACAAAGCATTTTGTTTGACGTTCGAACTCATGCTAACGTAAATGATATATTTCTATGTTGCGTGAAATAATGTCACTTATTACCTAATGTGAACTTAAAAGATGTAATTAATATCTAATTTAAATTCACAAAAGTGACAAATTTGCCATCTTCAAATTACCCGGTTAAAACAAAATATTTAGGTATTTGTTCCGGATCACTACTCTCTGCGTTCAAATATTGGGGTCATATTTGCCTTTCACCCTTCCCAGGTCTATAAGTAAAGTGCTTGTCCACAACAGAGGTCGATTCAACTTCTATCTCCTTTTTATCATTTTCTCTCCCTGTCCCTTTCTCTTTCTCTGGAAATTATCCACTGTGTTGTGATCTGGAGTAGGATACGCTCTACGAGGGTGTGATTACACAAGACACGCCGAGCATCTGGACTTAAGTGTCTTTTAACTTAATTTTATTTCTCACATCCAAAGATTTTTAAAAAGATCTCTCCACAACCCATGTTATCTAACCTATATTAATTCGGCATTAAAAAGAATACGTTTTTCAATCTACACATAATATATATCGATTAATCTAAAAAAAACCTCATTTTTAGTATGTTATTAAATCGATAATAAGAAAATGAAATTGATAATGGAAAAAAAAAACAGACCGGATATTTTCTAACATTAGATAAGGTGTAATAAAGATGTAAAACGATAACAAAGTTTCAACAATGCGTTATACATTGTTCCATCAACATATCAGCGGGAAACTTTATAAATATTACACAGATTTTTGATTTTAGTTATTACTTAAATTTCATTCGTTGCTGGTGACATATGTTGACTCAAGAACACATTTTCCGTTTATTTACAAATAATAATGACAATTTACTTAGAAAACATATCAAATCAAACTTTCAGGAAGGGTTACATGTATGTATGTATGTATGTATGTATGTATGTATGTATGTATGTATGTATGTTCTTCTGGTTTTATAATTTCACACATTTTTACCAATAGAGAGAGAGTCGGTTTCTAACATAGACACAAGACTCTCCCATTGGAATTTACACAACATCAACTAGGTAGATATGTATGTATGCATGTGTAGATATGGATGTTATTGTATGTGTGGATGTGGATGTTTTGAGTTGTATGTGTGCATGTGTATATGCTTTGTATCTGTACATGTGTATATGCAGTTATTAGATGCAAAAGTTTTGGAATGTTTTACATATTTTTACTGTTCCATTAATGAATTGTACTTGTAATTTCCTAACTTGTTGTGTTCTTTCTGTTCCTGTGAAGCCTAGCTTCTCAAGATTTGTATTGAGGCAGTTGCTAACATAACCCAGTGCCCCAATAATCACAGGCATAAATCTGAAGGTATAATCAGGGTGGAGTATCTGCAGATTTCACATCAGTTCTGCATAAATATTCTCCTTTTCACTAATCTTTGATATTATATTGGCATCTGCTGGGCAGCTAATTTCCACTACTGTGCATGCTTTCTTCTCCCTGTCCCATATCATAATATCTGGTCTGTTATGCCTGCATTTTATTGGGGTTTTTACTGGAACATTCCACCAGTACTCTTTTATATTATGTATTCGGATGTCTTCCACATTGCTGTCGCTTTTAATGTGTTTATTATCGGGGCTATCTTTTTTACGAACTGCATTGTACAGTGTGTTGGCCACTACATCATGCCTCATTGGTAGATAGTACAGCGATGACATCTTTGGGCAGCTGCTGCTGACATGGGTGTTATCCTCGATGTTAGTTCTGCAGAGTCTGCACTTGTTATCACATATAGGTGTTGTGCCTGCATACCTATCTGTTTTTTGAATCAGGTTTTTCGTGTTAATCTCCTGTTCTTGGATTGCAAAAGCGCAACCTTCAAAGTGGGAGCAAATATAGCGGTTGTTGGTCCAAGATAGACTGCTTTCCTTATGTATATTACTCTCACTCATGAGCTTCCTGGCAACTTATCCATGCATGATTTTTTGCTGGTAAGCATGCAGATGTTCATCCATGAATTCGCTGCGATACTTCTGAGCCATATCCCTGGGTGTGAGTTTTTGATTATCACACAGGGAATATCTCTCAAAGAGTTCCTTCCCAACTCTCATGATCTTATCTGTTTCATGTAGATAGACTTGCTCGATAAACGGGCTCCTACGCTTCGAGGTTCGTAGATGTTGTCGGAGAGATATGATGCGACATTCAAATGTTGTCTGGACTGATGTTAGGCCTCTGCCTCCCTACTTACGTTTCAAGTAAAGGCGGTTTATGTCACTGTTGATGTGGAAGTTTCCGGTGTTGTTTAGTATTTTCCGAGTTCCAACATCAACTGATCGGATTTTGTCTATCGTCCAATTGAGTATTCCAAACGTTGGTGTTAGGACAAGCACAGCAAACACAATGTGAGCCACTGTTTTGTTTTGCGCAGAGAGTTTCGAAGACCAGATCTTTCTTAATCGGGTGTAGTATTCCCTGGTTACGCGTTCTTTATTACCGACACCATTATAGGATATGTTCTCATCTATCCCCAGGTATCTGTAGCAGTCCTCATCAGATATCGGTGAAACAGTTAGGCCATTGATGACAATGTTGCTAGATTGGGTGGTTGTTTTTCCCCGCCTTACATTCATGTATGAGCATTTATCTTGGCCAAACTCTATTCCTATATTCTTTGAGAATGTTGTAACCAGGTCAAGATTTTTCTTCATCCCATCCATGTTCTTGGCATAGAGTTTCAGATCGTCCACAAATAAATTATGGGTTAGGTTCGTATTTCTGTCCTCCTGTGAGCCAATGATGTATCCCTCACATTTCTTGAGCAGAAACGACAAGGGGTTTAATGACAAGATGAATAATATCACAGAGAGACTGTCCCCCTGAAATATATCCCTGCAATATTTTATTTTACCAGTGAAAATAGAGTCCTCCCTCTCTGTCTTTAACCTTAGGATAGTAGCCCAAGAAGAAGACAGCGTCTCTATGGCTCTGACAATAATATCTGGGACTTCAGCAAGCTGGAGGGCCTCTATCATCCATGAGTGGGGAACAGAATCGAAAGCTCCGTTTATTTTATTAGGAGTTGTTCAGCACATCCCCAAACCCCTTTCTTTCCAGCTGTTTGTTTATCTGTGATGATGTTATTATTTTCACAGTGATCTTGGAGGAATAGGTTCAGGCAGGCTGTATACATCTTATACATCAGGTTCTGGCATGCAATGGGTCGGTAGTTTTTTGCCGAGTGGGTGTCTTTGTTCTTGGGGACCAGTAATGTTGGTGCTAATGTCAACCATTCTGGTATGAGTGTATCTCCCTTAAGAACTTGTTGGTAGAGGTCAGTAAGATACCTCCGATAGAATATTAGTTTTTTGTACCAGTAGCCGACAATCATGTCTCTTCCTGGTGTTTTCTTATCTTGGAGTTTTCTTATCACAGTCTCAAGAGTACCCTCACTTATTTCATATGTTTTTGTTGTAGTGTAAGAGCAATAGTTTTTTTCAAATTTCTCTTAGCCACACTGCATCTTGGTTGAAATTCTTCTTTTCACCCCATATTTTTTTGCTCCAAAACGAATCTATGTCTTTCTGGAATGGGGCCTCACTGACACTTATTATGTTGCCCTTCATATCTCTATAGACTGATGTTTGATTACGTCTGAAACTTTTATAAATCACTTTTCTCTAATCTACCTTCTACAGGCATGGGCGTTTTTCGCTAACAGCTCTCAATTCTTGTTTGAAGGTGATCAGCTTATATTGGAGAGTTCTGGTTCTACTGTTACCAAACATCGTCTCTATTTTATTTTTCACTCTTTGTTGGTGAGTAGTGAGGTTTTTTGTGTGTTTGTTTGCATGTAAGGAGCATTATCACTTATCCTATCTTTTTTCGTAGGTCAGCAATCTTTTTTTCTATTTTTTCTATATGATGGTATTTTTGGTGGTGTTCTGTTCTTGTTAATATCTCTGCTATCACCAAGATAATGCTTCACTCTCGTTGCTAAGGCATATAAACAGGCGTTGATTTGCCAAAATGTTGGGGTTTTTATCCGTCGTAAATATTCATCCCCTATTTCGTCAATAACACGTAATATTTCATTATTTGTTTTTTTATTAAACATTGTCGTTTTAATACGTTCAGCAAGAGAGATATTTATACATGAATTAATTTCTCTCTGGAAGATTTCGTTGAGGGAAAATTTCAATTGTTTATACTTTTGATTATCATTATCGATAGTATTTTCCACAATAGTCGAGGTAGACTCGGATGGTACACGTGGTGTCAAATTTCTTCGATTATTATTATTATTATCGATAGTGTTTTCTCCAGAATTCGAGGTAGACTTAGATGGTACAGGTGGTGTCAAGTTTTTTTACAGGCATAGTTGTTTCAAGGCGCTCTTCGACCTGGCTGCTAGGAAGTCTAGTAGCATGGCGACCTGTAGCACGTGTTGTTGATAACATGTTTGTTGTGGGGACTTACAATTAATAATATTTATCTTATTTTTACGTTCAACAAACCACGCTTATTGGCGTAATTGTTTCGCTGTGAAATAATTTATCTCTGGGTGTATTTCGCCCCAGTGTAGCTTCATTCTGTTCATATAGCCAATGGAGGGATTGTTTTTTGCCATTTTATAACAATTAAATAAATCATCATTAAGTTCGCAACTCCAAGAGAAATTCGATTTATAATTTCGGTTTCTTCTGTAGTTACAACTGAATAAAGTTTGTTTACCTTACTTGTTATTCGTCTTCGGTACTTCCTTAATTTTGTTGTTGATGTTGTGTTCAGCCATGCTGTTTGTAGCAAATCCTTGTAAAATGAATTATGTATTTAGTCGGATATCTACGAATTCGAATAAAAAGTATCTTCAGAAGATATAGTTACAAGAATAACCAGTTATTCAACATGACTGTAGTTGTGGCATTACTGTCGAAGATAGTATTTATCTTAAATTTAATAAATAGTCTCTCACGGAAAAATATGCGACTGATCGCGTTGACTGTATATGTATGTATGTATGTATGTATGTATGTATGTATGTATGTATGTATGTATGTATGTATGTATGTATTTATGTATGCATGTATGTATATATGTGTGTGTGTTTGTACGTATGAGTATCCGCATGAGTACGCGAGTGTATGTTTGTGTGTGTGTGTTTATTTATACATATATAGATGATGAGCGAGCATAACTGGAGGCAATAATATTTTAGTTCATCTAAGATATATTTAATCAATAAGAGTACACAACAACTCAACGGTTGGTCGTTGCTAATGTGTGTATGTTTATGGGAAACTAAACACACTCTCTTTACAGAAAGATGTGCTGAGACTTCCTGCTTATCATATAATAGTATAGATGTGTCACACCGAGCCACGCTTGTTCCTACAGTAAAACTGCAGAGTCACGTTATAGGTATAATATCTGTATAAATGCTATTTATATTCGCAAGAATGTCGTTCTCGCTGAAAGTGTCTATCATTCATATACATATATATATATATATATATAGGAAAAGGTTTAACCCCGACGGCAGAGGTGGAGCCGTTTCGACGGCTATTTCTGGACTAAATTAGAATTTATTCAAGAAATAGCCGTCGAAACGGCCTGACCTCCTGCCGTCGGGGTTAAACTTTTTCATATTACCCACTCTACTACCCTAAGTATTGAGTACTCTGGTGCGTTGTGGTCCATCCGGTTCCTTATCACACCTCTTTCGTTATATATATATATAGGTGCTCAATACTAGTGCCGGCAGTATTAAATATTAGAAGTGTTAATATTTAGTGGGGGAGTGACAGTGACCACAGCGACCTCGGTGACAGTGTAGCCTACTCAAATTATTCTCCTACTATAAAATCAACAAAGGCGACGGCCTACTACCAACGCCTTCCAACCTACATCTTCCTGTACATAAACATGGAAGATGGAAGAAGAGTGCAGCCGAGCATAAAGTGAAAGGGGCACGTAACGGGCTACAGCACATTAACATACATAAGGACGGTCACCTTGATGGAACCACCCGTAGCAAACGTACAAGGACACGTAATCGCCACCGTAACGTCCTATGGTTCCACCCTCCCCTACTCTCGGAGTGTGGCCTCCAACATACCCCGGATATTCTTCGAAGCCTTAGAGAAGAACTTCCCACCCAACCATAGGTATAGAAAAATCCTTAATAGGAACAATATAAAAATATCCTTCTCTACTACTCCTAACCTAGCAGACATCAAAGGGACAACGAACCACAGTAAGATCACCAAGACACAGCACCTTGACACAGACTCACCTACACCTTACAATAATTATATCGGCCTTAACAACTCCCTAGCAGCATCCAATAGTGCTGGCAACAGCCTCGACAGACGCAATCAGCATAACCGCGACATGACTGGGTAACATGCAGGACATGACGTGCGGAATAATAATCGTACCACCCCGCGCACTGTGGGTTGTAATGGTGCTAACGACAGGTGCGGCGGCGTAGATAATAACGTAGATAGCAACAATGATAGCCTTACTGTGGGAAGTAGAAGGAACCGCGACAGAAATTGCAACTGCCGCGACAGGGGACGCTGCCCCCTTTAGAGGATACTGCTTGACTGATAGGGTTATATATAGGTGCACTGTAACTAGCCACAATAGCGTTGAACATTATATAGGGGCTACCTCCGGCCCGTTCAAAATTAGATTTCGAACACATCTCCAATCTTTCAATAAGAAATTAAGACACTCCACTTCGCTCCCGGACTACATCACATTATTAAAAGACTTAAACATCAGCTTTTCCACGCACTGGGATATTGTCGGCAGGGCTGCACCGTACAACTTCAAGAGGAAGTGCGATCTTTGCCTCATGGAGCTCTACCACATCATAACTGCACCCCACGAGCTCATCAACAGCAGAGCTGAAACGACGATAAGTTGTTCACATCGCTTAAAAATATCCTTCTTCAGATGGGTTAAGGATGAGGAGTGAAACTGTGTACCGGGTCTCACTGCAACAAGCTTTAACACTCCGGCGGGCAGGCGCTGCAAAAAAACATCCAGGAAACTAACCATGCATCCAAGACCCAGCTTCAAACGACCCAGGCGAACAGGTGCAGAAAAAAAACGTCTCAAAATAAGCGTTGATTACCTGACCCTGTGCGTATCGACAACTGTAAGGTTGTAAGCACATCTTGTAACAGATAAAAAATTTGTCCGGGAAAGACTGCCCTAACACCGGCCAGAGTTACCTCCCTTGACCTACTGTAAAATCAAAACACGGTTTTTTTGTGAAGAATGACCTGTGACGTGAACTTAACACCCACAACACTTTCCGAGCAATGTAAGGAACACTTTTGGTTATTTATGCCCTTGTCAAGCCCAACTGGGCGAAACGTACGTAGGTGCTGTTTTAAATAAACATGTATTAACGGTCTGTTCTCCGATTTCTTACTTTTCCACGTATATATATATATATATATATATATAGTATATATTAAAAATAAGTAACGGAGTCAGAAACTCCCGTTAGTACCTATAATTTATGAGCCCAAAGAAAAATGAATCAATCCTGGGCTCTTCAAATAGGATATAGTGAAGATAACACACGAGAGAGAGAGAGTGTTTTCATCAAGATAGGGGAATACCACTACCGTATGGAACCTATGAACTAAGAAAGGTGAGGTTGACGTATAATAATTAAAAATATAAATCAGAATGAATTTACCAACCTGTATAACTATATACTATATCTCGCCTATCTTAGTTTATAGGTTCCATACGCGAGTGATATTCCCTGTACCTTCATAAACACACACTCTCTCTCTCGTGTATTATCTTCTCAAAACAGAAGAAAAGATGGCGACAAGCAAGGACGTTTGACCACGTCTTCCCAAACTAAATATAATATTATCACCAAAAACTGCCCTTTTAACACATTTCAGATGGATTACAATATTTATTATTACAAATACTTTGACTGTTCCCTGACTATTAGTACCAGCTTCAACATAAAATTACTTTAACGAAGTATATTTCAATTTCGCTAACAAACCACGTGTGGACATGAACGAAAAAAAAAAATCACTACATCCCTTAGGGATCACAGTAAGCACTTCACAAAATCTATAAACAACAATATATACACAGATTTATATATAAAAATATACCACACACGCATATACACACAAGTGAAAAGAAACCACACTGTTTCGTTTGAGACTATACCGGCCAATCTTACGTACATTATAAAACCATTCTGAACATTGACTTCACTTCTAACACAAATACACCTTTTAATTATATATATACAATTATATATTCGTGTGCAGATCTTTTTGCATACACACACACAATACATAGGAAAACAGAAACAGAAATACAAAAACAAAACATAAACAAACATTGTATTTATCTCGTTAACAAATGTGCTTCCCCTACCATGCCTGTTGAAGAAGAAGAAGAAGAAGAAGAAGAAGAAGAAGAAGAAGAAGAAGAAGAAGAAGAAGAAGAAGAAGAAGAAGAAGAAGAAGAAGAAGAAGAACAACAACAACAACAACAACAACAGCAACAAGAAAAACAACAACAATTGACCGTCAATACGGGGTTTGCAGAAATACGGCAAATGATTTCCGCTTTAAAGCGAGAAATAGCAGGAATCAAATCAAGCGTTCGGGGATCTTACCGGAGTGCCCTGTTACGACATCTCCGCGTACCTCTTGCCAAATCTAGATGCATTGAGAATGCCACTGAATCTGTAAACCACGAAGTGATTGCCATTGGTGTACCAGAAGATATTTGCTGCCAGTTCATCCAAAGACTTGTGTTGTGCTCCCCCGAAGGCTGCTCTTGGCCGACCAGGTCCGAAACCCAGGCTAATTAGACTGTCTTATTTTTTAACTCAACTGAGGCACGTTCATATCTTTTGGCCTCTGATAAAGCTAGGCATGAAAGTCGGATTGCCTTCCGAACACGCCCTGGTCTTCCACCTGATGTCCGCCCAAAGCTGCGTGCTGCATCTTCCTTAAACCGCAACTCAGCACAACATGAAAGCTTCAGCCTACGTGATGATGGGCAGATATGGAAGTTTATAAAGGCAGGTGAAACATGGAAAAGAGATACCAGCTGGTCTGAAAACACTATACCCACATCAACTGGCAATAAAAACACGGAAAAACTCTGGGAAACTAAATCAGAACAACCGCCATCCCCTGCACATAATCATAGACTGGAATCAAGGTACACATTCTTGTCCTTAAATGCACGGAGTCTATGCAATAAGATACATCTTTTTGACTCCTACGTCAAAAGTATCGACTCTGACTTCATTACAGTCATGGAAACATGGGCACATTCCTTACTCTGTGATTGGGTTTTCAGCATAACTGGCCTAAACTTGTTTCGTAAAGACTTGTTTCGTAAAGCTGTTTAAACGTATGTTATTAATCTAAGGCCCGACCTTATTGAGTGCTTTGCTGCTCATTCCTAATTGTAGGTCGTTTTGCTTGGCCACAGCCAAAGCTTCGATTTTACTAAGCTTCCACTTCTATATATATATATATTAGAAAGTGAGGTTTTTTTTAACAATATGAAAAATAACCGAGCTGTCCGACACGCGTGAAAGTATAAGGAAAAAAGATGAAATCGAAATTGCAACTGGAGTCTTTTTTTTTTTTATATATATTTATTTGGTTCCTTTACCGGTTTCGCAGTTCTTCTGCTTTTCAAAAGTAGAATTTAGATGGAGGGTTGGTGGGTTTTTTCACATCTGGTTGGTCTTTCAATGTTACTTCTGTTTTATATGGAAGAAAGTTGCTCGAAATGCCAGGTTTTTAGAGAAGTAATTTGGTTGGTTGGTGAATAAGTATAATAAATTTCGTGCCAGTTCGCGTTACAAAGTTCTTCAAACAAATGGGGGGCTCAGGTTGTTTTATCATATATGAGTGAAGTTTGGTTGGTTGATGCAGTCACGTGAATAAGCGCATCCGCTTTCGTGCCAGTTGGTGTTTGAATTTCTTTTTACTTAAAAAAAGGTGGCTCACGAAGGTTTTTTTTAATAAATGTAATTTGATTGGTTATAAATGAAATTATGACTGTCACGTGAACAAGTATTTTGGCGCCCGTATTTTTGAATTTTTTTATAGCCATTTAGAGAATTCTGTGCCAAACAAAAGATATATGTATATATATATAGTGACGAAACATAAGTCAATTGCATGAACTCATAATCCTTTATTTACTGCTATATATATTGAATGGCTATGACCTCATCAGGCAGTTAATCAGTTCTTAGATATGCCAGCTCTGTGTTTATAGTGTTGATGGTATCAGAGCCTTGGGACATATGTATATATATATACATATATATATATATATATATATATATATATATATATATATATATATATATATATATATATATATATATATATATATATATACATATATATATATATATATATATATATATATATATATATATATATATATATATATATATATATATATATATATATATCCTGAATACGACAGACCTCACTGATTCCTCTAAATATTTCTGCGTATTTTAATATTGCGTGTATTGTATTGACTGATGTTGCGTATTATTCCTTTTGCTTATGTATGTACTTACTCGCTCTATTCCCAGTACATAACTACCAATGTGATCTCTATGTACCCATACATCTGTTTCCTTATTCAGTCCCCATACCCACCCTAGAACCACACTAATACAACATGGACTAGCTGGGGACGTGACATAGGCTATTTTTGCATTTCATCGCGTTTTACCACTCTCAACCTCACACACCGGGTGGGAATAAATATTAATTGTCTGGTAACACGCGATGATACGACGGATGTGGTGGATCTCCGGACTGTCGCCGGCCAAGCGGGCGTTTTAGCCTTCCTTGAGTGCTTTGAAAAATAAATTTCCCTTTCTTTCGATAAACGAAATTACTCGGAACGCTCCTTCGTCACGGGGCTCTGCCGGGCCGGAGAAACGACCCGCCGCCGCCACTGACCGCCAAATAGTACCCTTATGTTCTAGGCCTAGTCATAACCATTAACTGTATCACGCATCTTCCAACTAGCATTTAACTATACCCCCCACACTGTGTGATATAATAGCAACCGCTTGGTATATACGATGGCCAGCCGGCGATAGGGGGAGGGGTGGCTCCGCCCTGGCACAACCGACGCCTAACACAGCTACATTCCTGGAATGCTCGGAAAAACTAATTTCTATTTCTTTCGCGAGACGATATTACTGGGAACAGCTGGCGGGTGGATAGAGCGGGATCCCTAAACGTCGCTGGTTATTGACCGCTAGCACGGGCATATTTTTACTATATATATATATATATACCACTCTTACAATTTATCGTGACTATATATATCACACCTAAACTTCTTCATTAAAGGCTCCTTATGTTAATTGTCACCTTCTCTCTATATTAATCACACACACTCTCTATTTCTCACTTTCTCTGTCAATCTCTCTGTATTTCATTCTCCTACAATCTCTCTCTCTGTTTTGGTCTCTCTGGCACTTTGCATCTCTCTTTCATTCACACACAGACTCTCTCCCTTTTAAATCCTTATGTCTGTTTGCCCTTGAAAAAACTTATTTCGCGGAAATATCAAGCATGCCTGACCAGCCTGATTGACGCGTGACCTCAGCGCTGGCACTTCCATCTGACGGAATAGTGGTAGTACATTAAAGACTTACGCCCCACACCATAAGGTAGTATCTTAACCCAAATATCAGCACTCGAGGACGGTCTACGCAGCTACAAGTCGCTAAAACACCGGCCGCCCTCTTGTCTCTGATTTAAACACCAAAGATTTTTATCTGATATATTCCTTCGTTATATTTTGTATTACCTGATGATGTCACCGGATTCATACTGAACCAGGTCATTGAAATGATCATAGTAAAATAAACCTTTCAAGGATTTACACCAGAACATGCCTCCTGTTATTTTGTAATAATCAACTCCGTACTCGCACCACCAACTACACAAACGAAGACGGGTGGTTGCATTGCGTTGAGTGCTTTCCATAATATTACATCGTGGCTGACCACACAGATGACCAGTTCTCTCCAGTGGTGAACCAACTAATCCAAATATATTTATATATATATAAGGAAAAAGTATGACCCCGACGGCAGAGCTTAAGCCGGTTCGACGGCTATTTCAGTCCAGAAATAGCTGTCGAAACGGCTTGAGCTCTGCTGTCGGGGTCATACTTTTTCCTATTACCCACTCTACTACCCTAAGTATGAGTACTCTGGTGCGTTATGGTCCATCTGGTTTCTTACCACAACGCCTTTGTTATATATATATATACAATAAACAAATCTACTTCTCAAATTTTATGTGATGTTACAAATTAAATAAATATATATTTCTCTCTCTCTCTCTCTCTGTGAATAAGCCGACCAACAAGAATTTAAACTAAGCATTAATAGCATCAATCTCATTGATCTCAGAGAGCATGCAAAGGTTGTTAACACAGCCAATTGATCCATGTGTGTCTATGTGTAGGACAATAATTGTTTAACTGGAACTGTTCTAGTCTTTTAAATGTTTTGTTTACATGTAGTTAGTCTAAGATGACGTCAGTCCATCGCAGAGTTAAATCGCCAGTTATTGCTGGTACTCATTTTCAGGTGTGTATACTGGAGCGATGAAATGAAAGTGTTTTGCTCAAGAACACAACACGCAACCCAGGAATCGAACCCACAACACGCTTACCACTAGCCCATGCGACTCCATTGATTAAATATATATATATATATGTGTGTGTGTGTGTTTATTGCTTAAACTTTAATCTCTCTCTCTCTCTCTCTCTCTCTCTATATATATATATATATATATGGCGGCTGCCAACTCGTTTTCGAGTACGGCCACTACTTTATATCCATGTAGGAGAACCCCTACCGATGCGCTGAATGAGTGTGACTTTTGAGTCCAGCCAGCGACTTGATAACTCTGGTACAAACACTACACTTGTGACAATTATTGACACATAGTCCTGGGCCCATGGTACCATGTGACAAGTGCAGAGATCTCCAGATATAAAGCAATGCCTGTGCCATGAAGCTTTTATAGTGAGCAAAGGCATTGCACAGAGCCAGTCCCACTCTCTTAACCAAGATGATATTTACCAAAAAGTAGAACAAGTCAACATCATTGGATACCATCAGGGTTGCAGGTGTTATATCAGAGTTTTCCTTCTCCTAGAATTCTGCCTTGACAAAGGCTAAGGGGTCGTCTCTCCCGGTGATTTTGGATGGCCATTGACTCTTAAGAGCTCCTTTGCCCTTTGACAGGTTTTGTTTTTAGTCCTGCAGGATGTCCAAAGTCACCCTCCTCACCAAGAAACCTTGGTGGGGTTGCCAGTTTAGTCGCCAACGACCCGACCATATATATATATATATACATATCATTAAAATAACAGATTAAAGTTTAAGCAAAGAATCGCTGCTTTCACCATTAGCGGAATCTTCTGAAACTAACAAAGTCAATCTGTAAACGCGGAAGTGGATATTTAAAAAAACGTTGCAACCGGAGGAAGACAGGAAGACGATACTTTGGTTCGTGGAAACGTTCCCTGGCAAAGAACGGGAAAAACGAATATAATACGTCATTAATAGGAGCGGTGAAAAACAATTACACGCAAAGACAGAACCACGTTTATGGTATAAAAGAGGTCGTAGACTAAAGTTCTCTTAGGTGGTTCATAGAGACGTTCTCTGGCAATGAACGAAAAAAACGAAGATAATACGTCATATGTGGAGCGTGGAGAACAATTGCACGCAAAGACAAAACCACGTAAATTGTATAGCAGAAGTCGTAGACTAAAATTCTAACTAGGAGACCGAATGAATCTCCGCTTCGGAGTTAAGAACAAAGTAAATAAATACAATACAGAAGTAATAGAAATGAAATAAATACATACACGCATACAAATACGTACATACACAAGCATACGCGAAACCACTTACCATAGGTATACAAAACCACGAACATATAAATATGTGTGTGTGTGTGTATGCGTGAATACAAATAAATAAATAATTAAATAAACGTATATAAATAAATAAATACGTATATAACAAGCGCACACACATACCTACATGTAAATACACAAATGTTCGGAGACGTAAGTCACCCAAAACATGAAGTACACATATACACACACCCTATATACGTACGAACCAGCATACTCACACAGACGCAAAACTCCCGTATACACATAACCAAACCATATGTACCAGAATATATTAAATTATACGCCATAACATATACAATCAAATATTCGTACAAGAAGGTATAAGTACCTTCACAAAACATACAGGTAAAATATACTTACCTATGCAAATAAGTAATGGTATAAACAAAACAAATACTTAGCTACCACATCAAGACGTAAAATATCCACGTATAGATCATACTATCCGTTAGGGTATAACGTGGGGCTGTAATACAGGAAAGTTTTGTGCAATTTATGTTTACAAGCCGAAATTGCCTCAGATTTTTTGTTTAAGATGTGGTCTGTGACGTAGAGTATTTCCAGGGCCTCAGCGGCGCAGAGGTCACATGGTCTTTTATTTCCGTTATACGATCTAGCCCTAGCTAGCATCTCCCAGTGTAACTTATATTGGGTGTGGTTGTCATTTAGACTCCAGATATAAGCTGAAAGTGACGTCATATTCCTTCTTAAAGGGTAACGAAAAGAATGGGTATGCATGTAAAGACGCTGGTTGAATCTATTGACGGTTAACCCTATGTAGGCCCTACGGGACGTAGGTGTTTCAACCTTACATTTGTAGACAATGTTACTAGAGAGGCATTTCCCGGATAGGGGGCAATCAACCCGATTCCTACAATTACAGTTAGTACTAACAACAGGGTTGCACGTGTTCCTACGGCTAGGTAGTTTAGCTAAATTTGAAGCTGTGATGTTATGTGCAAGGTTCGGAGTCGTAGAGTAAGAAATTTTAATAGTATTTCTATTAAACATTTTACTATATTTATGTGTAGGGGGGAAATGCTTCGTAATAAGGGAAAGAAAGATCTTAGCTAATGGTGTGGCCACCTCCATATTATATGGTGGGTTATACCAACAAATGCGACGGGATCTATTACTTCTAGGTCTATTTTCGTACTCTGTATAAGCTACCTTATCGACAAATCCACTCCGAGCAAGATCTTCATTGTAATAAGTGGAATGGTCGTTGAAAATATGCTCGTTAGTAGATAGACGGGAAAGCCGCAACGAAACATTTCTTACCAGGTTCTTGGTTATGCTGGCAGGATCGTTGGAATGCTTACGTATGTAGTTAAGCTTATTATTCGGCTTTCTATACGGGTAATACAATCCATTCAATAAATTGAGGGTAACGTCGAGCTAAATGACGACCGAGAGATTGGCCTCAACCTGTATAGAGAGGTTGACGCCTTTAAAGAAGGCTGTGAGTTCTTTTCTGAACCTGTCGCAAGCACGAGGTGCGCACTTAGTCATGGTCAAAAGACCATCATCACGGTACAAACCACCGCCCGCGTTGGGGAGTTCGTCCTTGATAGAGAAAAGAAGGAAAAAGCCGATAAGATCAGTAACCTCCGCAGAATCGCTGGCGTCCATACTCACTTCGAATGGGGTACTATTGGAATTTTTAATCCAAATAGAGTCGTCGAAATTAATCACCGATTTACGGGCATTGAGGATGACGTCAACTTTGAAATCCTTAACCACTGTGAGTGTTTTAGCGAAATTGATAGCTCTAAGGAGAAGTTGTAAAGTGATGGAGGAGTAGTAATTGTTGATGTCGAATTGGATAAAACGGCAATGTTCCTTGTTACATATGCCATTGAATCAATCAATCACCGCGAAAGAATTGTTCCACAGTGCAAGAGGGGCCAACATTCTAATTTCAGGTATAATTCTATCAAGAATCGTTTTACTAAGTCTACCTAAATCGGACTTCGTAGGGTTAATAAGCCGAATAGAGGGATTGTTCGGAAAATTGGATTTTGATCCGGCAGGGTAAAGTGGGGAGAAATAGGGTCCAGAGGTTCGGTCCGGTCCAGGATGTTGAGATCAGATGTGCTTTTAAACCCAGCATCGCTGTTTTCATTGATGACGCACCGATTAGTTTTACGGTAATCCTTAGTTACAGCATTATGTAGTAGTTGATGGTAAGTACTGCGCTCCACTTGATATAGGTTGCCAGTTTTGTCGGAATGGACGTGCACGGCATTAGAATCCTTAATAGAACGAATTCTATTCTTCAGGTCCTGCTGGAAGGAATTGGTCCTATTGCGAAATTTGATACTCCGTATGAGTTCCAAGACAACATTTTCGAAGGGTAGCAATGCTGAGTTACACGGGGGGTTATTATAGGTTTTAAACCCAAATTTATCCTGTTTGCTGTCTGCTTTTCGCGGATTATCGAAATAAAAGGCACGCCAACGCAACCTTTTAATGAACGCGTCTGTTTTCTGTATCAGGAGTTTTAGGTATGTTTTCCTGCTTGGTACGGGTATGTTCTTTGTAGAAATATTCAGATTTTGTTTCTGCATGATGAATATAAATCAATAGAGGGCTCAACCGAGGGAGCCATTGCTCTACGGTTCTTATATATTTGATATATATTTATCCTTATCGAGCCCTCTTTGGATTTTAGTCTTCAAATTTATTATTATTACTATATATATATATATATATAATATAAAAATGGCTTCTACAGGACTACAACTGTTTCATCCGGGAGAAATCATCAGGGCTTCCTGATGATTTCTTCCTAATGAAATAGTTCTAATCCTGTAGAAAACATTTCTATATAAATATGTATACTCTGCTATGTATTGAGTACCATATTTAGTGTGGTTACCCCCGATTGAACCCGGGGATAAACTTATATATATATATATATATATATATGTATATGTGTGTGTGTGTGTGTGTGTGTGTGTGTGTGTGTGTGTGTGTGTGTGTGTGTGTGTACTTTTTCTCTCGGATCAGTTCTTTCGTTGCTACAGACCACGCGGCTGCAATACCGGTCGCTATCTTCAATTTGCAACACCCTTTAAACTGTGTCTTATTACTCTGAGGTTTATACCTTGTCGAGTGCTTGGCTGCACTGCTGAAGGCACTCGTCGGCTTAGCTGCGGCTCGAGCTTCGAATATGCTGTACTTTCATTTGTATATATATATATGTGTGTGTTTTGTGTGTGTGGGTGTATAAATACCCACACACACACACACACACACACACACACACACACACACACACACACACACACACACACACATATATATATATATATATATATATATACAAATGAAAGTACAGCATATTCGAAGCTCGAGCCGCAGCTAAGCCGACGAGTGCTTTCAGCAGTGCAGCCAAGCACTCGACAAGGTATAAACCTCAGAGTAATAAGACACAGTTTAAAGGGCTTTGCAAATTGAAGATAGCGAGCGGTAATGCAGCCGCGTGGTCTATTTGTATTTGTATATATATATGTGTGCGTGTGTGTGATTTGTAGGAGTGCTTGATGATTTGAATTTTGAAACAGAAAATAACTGTAGCTATCAGTAATAGCTTTAAACAGAAAATAACTGTAGCTATCAGTAATAGCTTTAAACAGAAAATAACTGTAGCTATCAGTAATAGCTTTAAACAGAAAATAACTGTAGCTATCAGTAATAGCTTTAAACAGAAAATAACTGTAGCTATCAGTAATAGCTTTAAACAGAAAATAACTGTAGCTATCAGTAATAGCTTTAAACAGAAAATAACTGTAGCTATCAGTAATAGCTTTAAACAGAAAATAACTGTAGCTATCAGTAATAGCTTTAAACAGAAAATAACTGTAGCTATCAGTAATAGCTTTAAACAGAAAATAACTGTAGCTATCAGTAATAGCTTTAAACAGAAAATAACTGTAGCTATCAGTAATAGCTTTAAACAGAAAATAATCTGTCGCTATCAGTAATAGCTTTAAAAAATGGACCTTTACACAAATACAAATACATAAAAAAAAACGAAACATCCACAAATACACAATTCACCACATTGTCTCAACTGTTTCAAATGGAAACTGACAGCTCAACTGTCCACGACAAATACAAATCCCCTTCAAATATGACATGTACAAAAATATACAAATAATTGTCCGGAAAGTTTAATAAAAACATCTAAATCATGTTCGGATCGATAGATCTGATCAACTAGATAGGTGAAGCTCGCATAACAAAAACTATAATTATATATACGATGATTTCTCCAGAGAATAATTATCTTATAGATTTAGAAGCGCTTAAAAAAACTAAAAATTACCCCAGCGGCATAAAAATCAATATCTGTTAAAAGGGTGAATGAACTCCTCAGATCCAACGGCCATCCACCCGAACTATGTGTTAAATAGTTTCATTAACTCGCAATTGGTTAAGTGTGATGCGCACTGTTACATTTCTCACATGAGCAAAATCAAACAGAAAGCGGTGGAGGCCAATCAGGGAGGGGTTCCCGCCAACAGGAAGGAAAAGGTCCTGGATCGGATTGGATTGGAATCTAAATATCAAGTTGG
The DNA here is from genome assembly GCA_964016885.1 of Eledone cirrhosa. Classification (NCBI taxonomy): domain Eukaryota; kingdom Metazoa; phylum Mollusca; class Cephalopoda; order Octopoda; family Eledonidae; genus Eledone; species Eledone cirrhosa. The sequence continues at coordinate 309,756,379 of OZ024743.1, read as the reverse complement.
TAGAAAAACCAGTAATTCCCATAAAAAGTCCCTACTCATCAGAACTTCCTCCTCTAAGAAAACCCCTGAACGGAAAGAAATTGATAAGTCTGTAAAGTAAGACCACAGCTAAACTGTAAAATTAGAAATGTAGTATAAGGGTCCCAGAGAGACCGTTTAGTAACACACATATGTTATATAAAGTGGAAACTATTCAAAATATATAAGGAAGTATGAAGGAGAATATTTAATCATTCGTCACTGAGACAAGAATAGCTTATAGCTTACACCTTTTTGTGCGTATAGCTCAAATAAAACATCGGTGACGGATATTTATTTGCATACAGTGCGAACTTAAACAGCGTGGATTGATTAGGAGTAGGCAATGGCTTGGCAGTTTGTTGGAGCGTCGGACACAATGCTTTGCAGAATAGAATCAGGGTCCTTTACGGTCGAAGTTGAAATTCCGCCGGGGTTAGATTTGTCTTTCATCATTACGGGGTCGATAAAATAAAATACCAGTAACGCAGTGGGGTCGATTTAATCGACTTTACTCACTCCAAAAATTGTTGGCCTTGTGTCTAAATTAGAAACCATTAATTAGGACTAGGAGTTAAGAAGTACCCTCCTTAATCACATTGTCTCGAGCACGTTGCCACTGCGCGGCAGCTTCGAAATATATTACATAAATATTAGGTTAAAAATGTACTTTACACCCATGAATAACAGATTATGGGTTTACCTCGCTAAGGCACAAGCTTGTTCATTGTGACTGTGGCGGAGCAGCAGTCACGCATGTATCTAGGTCTCCCGTCACTATGACATCGTTGTTTTCCAAGAGAAAGGCAAAGGCTGCTACGTCTCGTTACCTGTGTCGTCGCAAGTGAGATTTACAGTTGATTCGACTAAAGCTGAATCAACATAAAATTATGTGTCCTGCTCAATGGTACAATCGAACTCACAACTTTACCATTACTACCTGAACACTGTCACAAATATGCCTCAGACCTTGCTTTTATGGTCTAAACCACAGGTTCGCAAACTTTTGGAGCCACTACCACCCTCACAGCCACGTAATACCCTCAGCGCCCCCAGAGAGAACCACCTACCCACAAATTGTAAATAATATGTTACAATATAAAATCGCTAATTTATATATAATTGTTTCTACTTTTGACACAAGGCCAGCAATTACTGCAGTGTATTATTGGTGCTTTATTTTATCGACCGCGTAAAGAGGAAACGCAAAGCTAACCTCGGCGGGATTTGAATTCAGAAACGTAAAGGGCCACAACTCTGTGCTGTAAAGCATGGTGTCTGACGCCCTACCGATACTGCCAACCCACCGCCTTTTAATATATGTATATATATATATATATGATAAAAAATATATTTCTTTATTTTATTATATTTATATATAATATGAATCATTTGAGATTTAATATACTATTATATCATCTCTACCACCGTCTTAGGCCGCAGCGCCCAACTGAACCTTCTCAACGCCCCCAGAGGGTCGATACCATCCACTTTGAGAACCTTTGGTCTAAACTATGTCTGGTAATGGAATGTAACTGAAGTACACATCTAGAGTACTTCTTTTTGTTGATCTCTTAGAGCTATATTATATTTTCTAGCAGATTAAGTCCCATTATGTTTCAATAGCGAAATTTCAACACTACTTTATATTTGCTCTATTAAGCAAGTTTAATGAGCCAATGACACTATCTTTGTTTTACTTTGTAAACAAAATGCGAGATTTTACTTTGAATATCAGTCAGCTATGTAATATATACTTGATTAGTATTTACGGTAAAGTGGAACAACCTATCATCATTAATCTGCTTTAGATCTGATAAATATGATCGGAAAAAGGATATACCTCAGAACAGTCTGGAAATGAAATGCTACTTCAGACTACAAAACACACATACATACAAGAACACACACAAACATACACACATATAAAAGCACACACACACACACACGCGTGTGTCTGTGCCTCTAAGCCACTTTGTGTGTATACCGAAATAATATACATTCACTTATTAAGCCACAGTTGAAATTCTCTCACATATATATATATATATGTGCGTGTGCGTGTGCGTGTGCGTGCATGTGTGTGTGTGTGTGTGTGTGCGTGTGGGAATCAGAACCCCCGACGGCTGAGCTCCTGCCGTTTCAACAGCTAGTTCTGAATTAGCTGTTTGAAATGGCAGGAGCTCAGCCATCGGGGTTCCGACTCCTTCATATTACCACACTCTACTACCCCTATAATCGAATACCCTGGTGACTACTGGTCTAAGAGGCTTTTACTGCATCCATTCTGACATATATACGTAAATAAACGTATACATACATACATATACATAGAGAGAGGGAGAGAGAGTGTGTGAGAGAGAGAAGATAGAGAATAACTGTTTTACAGCTAGTTCCATATTTGACGATTCCATTTATACCAACACAATAATCTCTCCGAACTGAATAATGTCAAACAGAATGTCTCCACATATTTTGTTTATGTGAAACTACGTGGTATTTTCTGGTACATTACGAAGCGAGATAGAGTATTTTAAAACTGTAGAATTTTTCCCCTCGCTGACGCGTATGTGTATATGCGTGTATGTGCATATGTATACATTTTTATCTAGGAGTATATAAATATAAATGCGCAAACATCGACACACTTACAAAAATACACACTCACAGACATACATTCACACAAACACACACACACATACACATTTACACAAACACACATACACATACACTCACACACAACATAACAAATAGAACGCCAGCCGCTGTTTTGCTATAGCTTTTTCGCCATCCACTTCCTTCCTTTTAAACACACACAAACATTCACACAAACACATACATACATTGTATGACGGAGGGAAGTCGCTCAAATTTATATAGAGATTTTGATTTTCTATTAAACTCAATATCTTAATAAAATACGCCACAATGGTGGTAGGTTGGAAGTAACGGTAGAGCGTGAGACAAAATTCTTTGCAGTATTTATTTACGTGTTTCTACGTTCTGAGTTCAAATCCCACCTGGGTCAACTTTCCCCTTCATCCTTCTGGTGTTACTAAAATAAAATAAAGCACCTGCCAAGTACTATGTCAATATAATCGACATATACTGACCTTGTGGCAATGTTAGAATGAATTACTGGGGTAGGCTGAAAAGTTAATAGGCTTTCTAAGATACTCTCATGGAATGACCAAATGAGGTTTATTTTTTAACATAGTCCCTTGAAAGAAACAATGCAGTTATTAATATGAAGTCGATAAAATAAGCCCCACTCGAAGATTATGGTAAAGTTAGTCAATTATACGTCATTCACACTTAACAATATGAGAGCTTTGTATCAATTTTTGAAGCCAGTAAATATGGATTTTTTTTATTCTAATATTATTATATCTCAAAACCATATTTCTTTGCGTTTTATGGATCTTAGAAACTGGGAATATTTGCCTGTCTTTAATAGAAAGACAACTTTTCTTATCATTTGAAATATCACATCTTCGAGCTTTACGTCAACAAGAATTCACCAAGAGATTAGGCAGTTTCGTTATATAGATGACGCAAAAGGAAATGAAATGACAGCAAGTGAATTGGATTAATTTGTATATTTTGTCGTTATTGAGATGGTCGTTGTTATTGCTGATGGTGAGGTGATAATGATGATCATGGTAGTGGTGTGGTTGTGGTGAAAGTAGTTATAGTGTTGATGTTGTTGTTGTTGTTGTTTTAAAACTTGTATATTTTGTAGTCATTGTTGTCGCCGTTGTTATTGCTATTATTGATGGTGATGACGATGATGATGATGATGATGACGATGATGATGTTGATAATGATGATGATGTTAGTGAAGATGGATGTAGTGGAGGTGGTTATAGTTATAGAGTTGCTGTTATTTCTTTAAATATTTAGCTATAAGTAGGAACACGTAATACAGTATGTAACACGAATATTCCAACGGAAAAGAAAAAGAAATGAGATAGAGAAATAATAGGATTATTATCTTGATACGAAAAACACTTGTACTTTAGGAATATAGGCAATTATTTATACACATGGTAGGATATTGACTTAGCGGTTAGTGATGAGGATGAGCGTATCACAATATACAGAAGATTGTTAACAAGACAAAAAGAAGAGAAACATTCCGTTGAAATTATACCATGTAACTCTACCTACTCTGCATCAATTGCTACCGTCATTTGCGATCTTTCCAGCCATGAACACTTCACACACACATACACATATGGACACACAGGCACACACATATATACATATATGAGATGTCAACATGAATGGACCTGTTATTTTTATCTAAAGACATTTATTCCAATTTCAACCCGTCCCTTCAATCTATCTTATTTCTCATTCTTTCTTCTGATGGGGGACTAGCATCCGAAACGTTAAGACTCTATTCCTCCTATTTCAAGCGTTAACCTAATATATTCCTTACATATACTGTACCGATCGTGTTGTTATTTCTGTTTACCTTTTACACACACACACACATATATATATATATATATATATATATATATATATATATATATATATATAAAATACAATATGTTGAAAGGGTAACACACTAGAGAGAGATACAGTGCGCTATCAATAAAACAGGGAAAAACCACCACTGTATGGAATCTATAACCTATGAAAGGCAGACTATAGACACGATAATTAAAAATATAAATTAAAGCGTAAATAAATACCTCTAAAACTATATAGCACACGTACAAATACAAAGAGATCTGTTTCGCCAGTAAGTTGTTGACAGAAATGGAATAACTCCGACTCTTCAGCGTGTGTAAGGCTATACAATTCAGACAACACTAAGATAATTTTAAAGTGCCTGTCCAGCTACACGTGGGAGAGAGAAGTCACAGCGTGTTTAAGGGCAGTGAACCAGTGGCCTCTGAGGGACGAGCTACTAGAAAGGACAGCCAAAAACCATTCAGAGAAGTGTGCTCAACCAAACAGAGAGAGAGAGGAAAGACTGTTATAAGGAGCGAAATATCACGATAAATTAACGGAGCCATAGACTCTCGCCATTCCCTGTAAATAATGTGCTCAAAGGAGAGGAAATCCTAAGCTCTTTAAAATACAATATGTTGAAAAGGTAACATACTAGAGAGAGATACAGTGCGCTATTACTGTTGTCTGAAATGTATAGCTTTACA
>OZ024743.1:309713690-309743690 GCA_964016885.1 Eledone cirrhosa | reverse complement strand
GTGATGCAGTAGTTGCGTCAGGCAATCCCTTCCATTACGGAATCCATGCTGGTTGGAGTTCAGCATATTGTTACTCTCAAGGAAGTGGGTCATTCGCGATCTCACCACTCGCTCAAATACCTTAATGATATGAGAGGTGAGTGAGATTGGACGGTAATTCACGGCAAGGGATTTGTTTCCCTTTTTGAAAACTGGGACAACAGACTGGGATAGAAGGTTTTCTGGCACATATCCAGCATCCAGTGAGTTCCGCCACAGATTGGCAAGAGGAGAAGCAAGTTGGTGTTGACACGCCTTCAAGACACAAGCAGGGAACCTATCGGGACCTACTGCTGAATTATGTTTGATTTCCTTTATTGCCGCCAAGACATCAGGGGCGCCAAACGTTATGTCCGATAAGGTGTAATGGGGAGTAACATCGCCGATACAGCCCAGATCGGCCATATCAGGATTGCTGAAAACAGAGCAGTATTGTTTCTGCAGTATCTCACCCATGGTTTTAGCATTGTCTTGAAGAGTGCCATTTTCATCAATTAGAGGGCCAACAGTAGAGCCAGTGATTTTGTGTTTTTTTGCAAATGAAAAGAACACTTTGGGATTGAGTTTGATCTTCTCAATGGCCCAGGCCTCTTCAGCTCTTCTCTGATTGTTGATGAGGGACATTATGTTGTTTTGGAGGTTATGTTTTTTAATCTCTAGTGATGAAATGGCAGTCAAGTTGATGTGTTGCTGCTGACAGTATTTCAGCTTGTTGATTTTTTTGTTCGTTCTCTTAATTTTTCTGATGAGTGTTTTTCTATTTCTAGGGATTCTGCTCTTAGATTTGTTTATAGTTCTTAATGGGGTGTGTTTAGCACATATGTTCGATATATATATATATATACATATATATACATATATATATATATACATATATATATATATACATATATATACATATATATATATATATATACATATATATATATATATATATATCGTTATATATATACATATATATATATATATATACATATATATATGTATATATACATATATATATATATATATACATATATATATACATATATATATATATATATATTCATATATATATATACATATATATATATATATATATATATATACATATATATACATATATATATATATACATATATATATATATACATATATATACATATATATATATATATATATATATATATGTATATATATATATATATATATGTACGTTATTCCGGGTTGAATCGGAGGTAACCACAGTAAGTAAGGTAGTCAATACATAGCAGAGTATAAAAGTTTTAATATAGATGAGATTCTACAGGACTAGAACTGTTTCATTCATTAGAAATCATCAGGAATCTGGGTATCAAAAAATAAATATGGTATTTTAGGTCTCTACAAGTGGTAGGAGAGGGTGGGGAGTGGGATGGGTGCAGGTCATTGGTTGATAGAAAAGGGAATTCATTAAAATCTAATTCTACAAAGCTATAGTTTATTTTTATTTATTTATGTTTTTAGAGTAACAAGGGCAGACAGAATTCTATAAACAGGTTCCGGATGGCATACCATTCCTTGTCATTAAGTTTCTCTTAAGCTAACAGGTGTCTATAAAATCAGTGGGGGGTAAGTCATGGTCGATAGAATTAAAGAAAAGGGAGATTCTTTAAAAGCTATATATGTATATATATATATATATATATATGTATATATATATATATATATATATATATATGTATATATATATATATATATATATATGTATATATATATATATATATATATATGTATATATATATATATATATATATATGTATATATATATATATATATGTATATATATATATATATATATATATGTATATATATATATATATATATGTATATATATATATATATATATGTATATATATATATATATATATATGTATATATATATATATATATATATATATGTATATATATATATATATATATATATATATATATATGTATATATATATATGTATATATATATATATATATATATATATATATATACATATATATATATATATACAGTATTTTCCGTTGTGTTGTAATATAAATATTACACACAGTAGATTATCAGCTCACGTAGAGTTTGCTCGACGGTTCCAGTTGTAGTTCCAAAAGTAATCCGGAGAAAAATAGAAAGATTTGAATGGATACAGTTTAGTTGAAAGGAATTTATTGACACGTGTTTCTATAACAGTTACATAACCTAAAACAGTTGCTATCTACAAACTTTTAGTTATGCAGACATTCAATATTTCAATGTTATTATTTACTGTCATTTCATCAGAATAATATTACTGAGGACCTATTTAGTATTTATAGAGAATATTAGGAGGGAGGGGTGAAGTTGTTAGAAGAATAGTTGAAGGAGTGGTTTTTCGATAGCAGTGAGAATTCTTGGTGGCACTGAGTAATTAGATTCCCATCTGTTGTTTTGACATTTTTTATAGAATATATTATTGGTTATTTTTCTAAATCTATAGAAGGATTAGAGATAGTAAAGATATGCGTGGTTGGTTTTGTGTTTGCACTTAATTAACATTCAGACTTAAATTTTTCTTTCAAGTGTACGTATCCTTTCACCCACGCATTCACACACAAATATATTTGCACACCTCTACAAAATACATATACTCACAATTCACATATTCATACTTACATATATATACACATGCATACACATATATATACACACATGTATTCATGTACATACACACGCGCTCATGTGTATACATTTTCATACTCAACTTATCTTTATATACACACGTATAGACACACACATATATACATACATACTCTAGTCCATGTGCACACACATACACATACATACACATCTATATATACATATATACATACACATATATATATATATATATATATATATATATTATATATATATATATATATATATAAGCACTTTAATACATGAATACACTTACATCTAACTATACACATCAAACATATATATATATTTACTTATTTATATACATTTTCACATATATATACATACTTATGGACGTTTTTAGACACATTCATTATCGCATATTTGCACCTATTCTCATCAGCATATCTTTCCATTATTAGTGTGGTAATTTAAGGTTATTAATATATGTTGAGAAGAGATTGTTTTTATATTTTTCTAACTAGATTAAGGTTTATATAGTTGGGGGATGTCCCTCTTTTATGTAATATTCGGCTTGTAGTGGGAAAAAAGGGTTTTAGTTCTGTGACGGCAGAATAATGTTCGTTCAATTCTGTTATTCAGCAGTTTCTTCTTGTGTGTGATTATGTAATAAATCTCAAGATTACACAATTTGCAGAAATTTTGGCTCCTGGAAAAGCTTTGGGTTTTAGCTAATTTCTCCCATTTTAGGGTAAACTTTTGGTCGCTATCCCTGAGCGTCCAAGCTTTTTCTGCTAAAGTTGTTACATTTCTTTGGCTCTGGTGTTTTATTGAGTAAGAGTGCCTATACAATCGAGATTTAAACGATGTTGCCGTTGATCCCACGTAATACCACTCGTTGCCTCCGGATTTAATGGTACACTTATAAATAATATTTTTTTCCAGGCAGTTATTGCCGAGAGGGCAGTTGTCACGATAGGTGCAGTTACAGTTGTGTACGTTGGGTTTTCTCTGGAGTAGTATTGCGGACGAACTTAGGTGTGGTTTATTTATGTTTTGTAGTGTATTGTCTACTGTTTTTTTTGTGTTCTTTGTACTTAAGTTTTTAGTGTTTTCGTTTAACCTTCTAGTATTGATCTTTTTTATGTGTTGTTCAAGGTTTAACGCTGTAGAGTATGACAGTCTTATAGTGGTAGGGTTTAGGATTTTGTGGTATTTGTGTGATGTAGGAAAATGTCTTTTAATTATTTTAAAGAAGAGTACTGGTAAATTTGTACTAATGGAACTATTGTATTCGGGGTTATACCATAAGTACTCTTTGCATCGCTTTCTATTAGTTTTGTTTGTTGGTTTACTGGTGTGCATACTATGGTAGTAAGTGTGGTTTGGTGTTGTGTTATTATATCTACCTATGTGGGATTTATTTTGGGTGTTTTGATTGTTCCCATCTATGTACTCTATTTTGTTGAGGTAGCTTGCTTTACTAAGGGCGTTATCGTAGTACTCGGCGTGTTCCTTAAATACTTGTATGTTAGAAGATAGACCCGAGATTCTAAGGGAAATAATTTTAGGGATAGATTTAATTATAGAGATGGGGTGGTTAAACCCAACATTTACGTATTTGAGATTTTCATTCAATTTATGAAACGGTTTAATCAAACCAGAGTTTAAATTGAGTGTGACATCCAGGAAGTTAACTACTTTAAGGTTGTATTCATATGTTATAGTTAGTCCTATTTCGAGTAGTAGTTTTCTTATATCTTTGCGTAGTTTTTCTAGTTTTTGGTTATTAAGGTTTTTAGCTAGGAGGAGAACATCGTCGCGGTATATTCCGCCGTGGAGATTGCTGAATTTTTCCTGGAGTCTAAAGGCGATAAATAACCCCACAATATCAGGTATATATATATATATATATATACACATATATATATATATATATATATATATATATATATATATATATATATATATATATATACATATATATATATATATATACATATATATATATACATATATATATATACATATATATATACATATATACATATATATATACATATATATATACATATATACATATATATATACATATATATATACATATATACATATATATATACATATATATATATATATACATATATATATACATATATACATATATATATACATATATATATATATATACATATATATATACATATATACATATATATATATATATATATACATATATATATACATATATATATATATATACATATATATATACATATATATATACATATATATATATATATACATATATATATACATATATATATATATACATATATATATATATATACATATATATATATATATATATATATATACATATATATATACATATATATATATATACATATATATATATATATACATATATATATATATATATATATATACATATATATATATATATATATATATATATATATATGTATATATATATATATATATATATATGTATATATATATATATATATATATATGTATATATATATATATATATATATATATATATATATATATATGTATATATATATATATATATATATATATATATATATATATATATGTATATATATATATATATATATATGTATATATATATATATATATATATATGTATATATATATATTTATGTATATATATATATATATATATATATATATATATATATATATATATGTATATATATATATATATATATATATATATATATATATATATATATTATAAACAGTCGAGACACGACGACCAAGCTCTTCCTGTTTCAACTCCAGACTGTCCATATAATGGTATATATTATCCATCCAATTGTAAATTTTCTTCATAGATGAGTTTTAGAGAGACATGAATGCATTTTTTTTTTAGATACAGATACACACACACGCTTTCATATACATTTTTCTATGTTTAAGGAAAGGTTGTGTGAGTAGATATGAAGCTTAGTGATTGTGTATATGTATGTGTGCATATTTGTGCGCATGCGTGTGTATCTGTATGTTCAATTTGAGATAGAATAATCTTTAAAAGGAGGTAGAATAATATTTATTGAATATATGTGACGGTGTGAGTGTAATTATGTCTGCCAGCAGACATGTTTATCGCGATTTTCAGACAACAGAACTATAGAATGGGCCTCACAACCAGCAGCAGCTCACCCTGATCAAAGAGTTGTCCAATTCATAGATTTACAAATTAAATATTTGTCAACAAGGGGATCACTTATTTCTTAGTTATCTAAAAAAATTGTAGATCATATTGTCAGCATTGTTTTTGTAGTTTCGAGTATATTTATTTGTTCGATTTTTTTTTTTCGTTACTGGATGATTAAAATAACCACGTTTTATTTAGAATGGTGCTGGTACTACATACTTAAATGAGTGCATGTGGGAAAATGATGGGTGTGAATGTAGATGTATATCACACTTATTATATAAGTCAACGCCGAGGCCTTTTGGCAAATAGTCTGGATCTGCCTGTTGAAATGGTAAGTGTCCATCCGTTGCGTCCCAACTCTTTATAATATAGTGATACGCTATTACTCTGTTGAATAATGGCGTAATTAGTTTGAAACTGGTTCTATCCTGATATATATATATATATATATATATATATATATATATATTATATATATGGGATAACAAGTTATCGTTATAGGTAATCCAGTTACAGTACTCCGCGTCGGGGACAGTTTTAACGTACGGCTTTGCTTGACTCAAGAAGATGCAGCGAGTTCGCGGCAATTTCTATGGAGGTTATACTTGGAGTAATAATAGTTAAAGAAAGAAGAGTAACATGGTTAGCTGTACAATAAGGGCTTTATTTAAAGTACTGACAATTGTTTCGTTGATCAGGTGTGTCTAGAATTCGCTAATCGCTTGAGGTTGCGTCAATCGATCTCCAATACATTGTTTACCACTGGTCAACATATCAGAGCACGTAGATACACCTGATCAACGAAACAATTGTCAGTACTTTAAATAAAGCCCTTATTGTACAGCCAACCATGTTACTCTTCTTTCTTTAACTATATATACATATATACATATATATAAACATATATATATATGTATATATGACAGTCGATCGACTTTCGTCAAATGAGACCAAGGAAACAATATTTCCGTTGATAGAGCAACGTGAAATAAAGTTTCTTGCTCAAGGACATAACGCATCGCCCAGTCCAGGAATCGAACTCACAACCTCACGATTGCGAATCCAATTCTCTAACCACTCAGCCACGCGCCTTCACAAGATGAGCGAAGCGGGCGAAGTCGCAGAAAGAGACACCGACGCGCCACGCCGTCGTCCCTGGCCCTTCCAAAAAACAAACAAACAGGGGAAACAAAACCATGAGGTGAACGCACGACCACGGCGAGGTTGCAGCACGAAGACATAAGCACCTCTGAAAAGCCAAACGAGACCAACCTAACCCTAACCTGACCGCGGTATATATACATATATATGTGTGCATGTGTGTCTGCGTGTGCGTGTGCGTGCGTGCGTGCGTGCGTGCGTGCGTGCGTGCGTGCGTGCGTGCGTGCGTGTGTGTGTGTGTGTGTGTGAATATTGCTCGTTTGAGAGCTGATGAAGGTGAGGATGTGTGTGTATAAATATGTCTTGTACAACGCCTTTCTTCATTTCCACTTTCGGTCACTTCTGTTCACCAATACACTTCTCCTTCACTATCTTCTATATTTCATCTGCCTGTCACCCAAGTTGTGGATTGTCTCTCTGATGACCATTGGCTGTTGGTTTTTGCTTTCTGAGTCATTTTCCCTATTGCTGTGTTTCACAGCATTTAGCTGTTTTAGTAGCTGTTCTATCGATGACATGTGTATGTGTTTTATAAATATATGTATTTTCGTTGTTGTAGTGGCTTTGGTGGCAACATCTCTCCGGTCACAATTTTAACTGTTTCACACCCGTAATGTATTGTTATTACTCTAAGCTATAATTTATCGATTTATGGATATCACGTCATTGAGTGCTTCGTGCCAACCGCAGAAGATTGATTTCGACAAATGCTAATCGCAACTGCAACGTCGATTTTACTCACTATTATTATTATTATTTTCTTCTAGCCTGTGGATTGGCAGTATCGGTAGAGGGTCGGACGCCATGCTTTCCAGCATAGTTACGTCCCTTTACGATCTGAGTTCAAATCCCGCCGAGGTTGACTTTGCCTTTCATCCTTACGGGGTCGATAAAATAAAGTACCAGTAATGCACTGGGTAATTGCTGGCCTTGTGCCTAAAGTAGAAACAATTATTTTCTTCTAGCCTTTATAATTAATTGTTTGATTAATTGATTGGTTAATTATTCATTGTTTGTTTGACCTACTTGAGATCTTACTTTAGAGGCTGTGAATAAATTCCTTTGTCCTCACTTTTGAATTTGCCCGCCAAAACCCGGATGTGAACTTCCTCTGCCGAAGTTACTGCTACAATACTTGGCAGTGGAGATATTAAGCCCCGCTCTTGGAAAACGGAACGAAAGGCATGTTGAGAAAGTGATAACCTCGTTCTATCTTAAGATACATTACATGTTTGCATGTTACGAAACTTGGTGTGCTTTCGTATTCCCAGAAACCAAACGAAGATATTTATATAATATCTATTCATCAGGTCCAGGTTCGTCTTTAACTTGTTTGTATTTTCGTTGTTGTGGTGGCTTTTCACTGTGTCATACCCCTAACGTATTGTTATAACTCTGAGCTATAATTTATTAGGCATATTCCTAAAGTACACTTTTATTAAAAAAATAAATGAGCATGCCATTTTCAGATGAACTTTTACTATAAAATACTTGTGAGCATGTTAAAAAATATTAGAATTTTAAAAAACTCTTGCACAAGGTAGATTCTTTAACATTGATTAACTAATATAGAATTGCATATACAATATACGTGTGTATGTAATTAAAATATAATGTGCAATTTAACAGTTTATCAAATATAGTATCCTTCTTCAAATTGTTTAATGGATCAACTTTATTGCTTGTTCATCACTTATTTGTCTATTTAATCTATTCATAAAATTCATAAAATACATAAAGAGAATAAAGTAAAATTTGCGAGGTATATTTATTAATATATTTTAATATTTATATTTATATTATATTAATATTATAAATTTCAGATGTTTAAAAATCCACTTGCTAAAGAGAAGATTTGGGCACAAAATGTTTGTCATTTTGAGAAGAGAAAGAAATCTAGGAAAACGAAAATTCAAAGTTCATTAATCGAATTATGCAAGCTACCTACTGAGAAACAGATCGTTATATCACTTTTGCTGCTGAAGAGAAAAATACCAAAAAAAGAATTAAGATAATTACTGGAGAATGTGAAAGGTTATGGGAAAAGTTCAGCTTTCCAACTATCAACAAATTTTCAATACCTCGAAAAATTGAAAAAATAATTTAAAAAAAGGAAAAAGAAGTGTAAAGACCTGGCTCTGCGAATTTCAATAATCTGTTTCATATTACAAAAAAAATATGGGATATGGTTAGCAGCCGAAGATTTGTCGTTTTATGAAAAGCAAGTTGAGAGTTGTGGAAAGGTTGGGTATACTACAATGAAAATAGACAGTGAAATGAAAATCCATCCTTTAAGAGAATTTAAAACAAAAAGCAAGAACTAGATCATGATAAGCCATCCTGCTCATACATTCATCTGGACTGAAATGAAAGTTACGGTAACACTGATACAAATACCAGCGATTATAAATCTTCACCTTCACCTTCACCAGAAAAAAAACGAAAAAGAGAAAACACAGCTCATGCTGTTAACCTAGTAAGAAATACTAAATTACCTAGTAGAAAAGCAGCAGCAGTTTACAACGAATTTAAAAGTGGGGGTATTAAGGTAAGAACCCCGAGTCAGTCGGCAGTGCACAAAGCAGTTATCAGAGAAGGTGAGAAACTCATGGAAAAGTGGAAAAATGAACTCAAAAGGGAGAAATAGAGCCTTCATGTTGATGGAAAACGAATGAGACGTAGAATATCAGGTTGTAGTGATAGAAAATGATGAGAAAGAAATACGCCCGAGGCCGATGGCATTAACTGATGGAAAGGCTCTTACTATGAACTGTGGGAATCTATCGTGATGATAGTCTCCGACACAAATAGTGTCAATACCGGCAAAAAGCAGGAGTTGTTGCCATGCTCAACAGTGAGTTCGCGCGTCGCGGTTACAGCAAGCCATTATATGTTGTATACCAGCACCACATTTTAGACCGTGCCTTGAAAGTTTATTTTGCTCAACTATATAGGAGCAAAACAACTTCGCCATATATCAATTATTACTTTGTTGAGGCCATTTTAAAGAACTATGACGAACTGAAGCAGAACTTTTCAAATGGAACGACGGAAATTAATGAAACCCCGACGCGCTGGAGAAGTGACATGGATTTATTTCAGTATCTCGTGATAGCCGTGCAACATTTCTTTGAAAACGGTCCGATTCCTAAAATAAATTTTAAGAAATTACCTAATTTACACAATGCTCGTTGGAATAGCCAAGCAATTTATTTGTTGCTTGGGTCTAATTTGATGCCTGATGAACGAGCGAAGCTGCGCGCTGGTGCCGAATACATCTGCGGAATGTGGGGAAAAATGTGGTTCTCAAGTCAACTGTATAGAGCTGACAGCAAGCAGAAACTAATTGACCAACTAATTAAGGCCAAGTATGAAAAGGTTGCAAACACCGTCAGAAAATTTTGGTCTAATGAAGAATCTCCAATTGAGACGCAACGCTCGAACATTTGCGCTGAGCGAGCTGTAAAAGTTGTGCAGGACCTTTTGCCATTTTGTAAAAGTAGTAGAACCTTAGAGATTAAATTTTGTTTAACTAATAATTAAAATAATTTTTTTATTGTCATAAGTTATTGTTTTAGTTATTTATTTTATGAGACTGGCTAATTACCAAAAAATTAAAAATACAATTTAGTATGTGCAAGAATTTTTTTCAAAATCTACAAAAAAACAACTGTAATTCTTTCTTTATGACAAAAACCTCATTACAAAATAGCATGCTCATATGGAGTTGTATAAAAAGTCATATGCCTTATAATTTATCGATTTATCGATATCATCTCATTGGGTGCTCTGTGCCCGCTTCAGAAGATTGATTTCGACAAATGCTAATTGAAGCTGCAACTTCGATTTTACTCACTATTATTATTATTATATATATATATATATATATTGGGGAGGGGGGGGGGGGTACATATGAGTAAAGGGAAAAGAGAAAACAATCCGCTTGAAGTGAAACTCTTGATTTCACTACAATTGTATGCATGATATAATAATGACTTACCTGAGAGTGTTGTTTGTGAGTTTCACGTAACACACAAAATCCAAGTGAAATAGCTAAACAGAAACCAAGGCTGGGTAGGTAGAGATTTCTTTCAGCAATAACAAAACCAACTCTAAAAAACATGTTGCTTGCCGGAGTAAACGGGACAATCCAAAATATTAAGGATAATGAGATTTTCCTGAAAATAGAAATAATATTTGAAACTTATTTCCCATGGCAGTATTTTTACTGAATGTTAACCACATGCACAAATTATATGCATTGCGGCATTAGACAGAAGACATTTTTAGTCTAGTTCATGTTGGAATCTATTTGAGATTTGTTTCTTTATTTTATATATTTATTATATATATGTATAGTCGTATATGCACATACACACACAGATATTCGAGGTGGTGTCAAAAAGTTCATGGACTAGTTATGTTTAAAAAACTAATATATTTACCTAATTTTTAACATCATATTCTTAGAAATAGTCACCTATTACTGCAATCCACCGGTCCCAGCGTTCCTGCTACTTTTGTAATCCGGCCTGGAAGTCATCTTCCGTAAGCGAGTCGAGGACCTTCAGCGATTCGCCCTGGATTTCGGCGACGGTGTTAAAACGGCGACTTTTAAGTTGCATTTTCAGCTTGTAGAAGATATGGATGTCTGCAGGTGCCATATCTGGCGAACATTGGTGGGTACGGAAGCGATAAAATGTTGTATTTGGCGAGAAATTCACGAGTGGAGAGGGCTTTTTGACAAGTGCATTGTCGTCGTGAAGAATCCTATTCTTCGCTGACCCATACGACAGCAATATCGTTGATTGTCCTGTGACACAAGCGTGTGTGTGTGTGTGTGTGTGTGTGTGTGTGTTTTGGGTGGGAGGTCGTAAGTGTGTGAGTGTGTGTAAAATGTAAACAGAAATAACAAAGCAAACGACACAGTACATTGAAGAAGTATATTAGTTTAACACTTGAAATAGCAGGGAGAGAGTCTTAACGTTTCGAACACTAGTCTTTTGTCAAAAGATAGAGTCAGAAATAGATGATAAATTGGAAGATAAAGAGTGAGAAATAACTTCTACATGACTAGAACTGTTTCATTAGCAAGAAATCATCACGAAAGTCATCAAGTTTGTTTACTCCTTTGTGCCAATGAAGTGAAATTACAGGCAAAAATGTCTCTATATGCAAGATGGATATTCACTAAAAGAAACTAAATAAAACTTTGACACACATAGAATGAATAATTATTTTTGATTTAGGCACAAGGTCAAACATTTTTGGGGAGGGAAAAGTTGATAAAATCGACCGCTGTGCGGTACTGATACTTTATTTTATCGACCACTATAAGGATGAAAGGCAAAGCTAACCTGGGCGCGATTTGAACTCAGAACCTAAAAGGCCATTACTCTATGTTGCAAAACATTCTGTCCGATTCCACTAATCCACCACCCTCTATAGAATATATCGTAGAATAACATTGTTTGAAAGTTGAATAGGACGTTTTTCTGTATTCATTTCAGCTTTCTATACTATCATCCTGTCGCGGTTGACTTTATGTTTCATTTACATGAGGTTGATGAAAAATTACCATTTCAGTACTGGCCTCGATTCTACCACAATATATCTTTCTCACTTCCCAAATCCGTGTCTCTGGAAGAAACTCTAGGGTTTCCTTTGTGCAAAACATTAATTTATCAGAACGTAAATTTCCCAATTTGTGTCGTTGATGCCGCAACTAGGAGGGAAAGCATATGCCAAAAAAATGTAAGTGAGTGTCGGCTGGGACCACGAGGTGGATTAAACCTTAAATGACTGTAAAGTTTCATACTTGAGTGATTTTTTTTTTACATATTTAATTGTGCCCTAAAACATTCGAACTTGAAGCATTGTGGAATAATTTATTCGATGATTTGTACGACATAAAATATGTTATTTTTCTAAATTCATATCTAAAACGATGTTTATTTCTTTCCTCTTTCAGTGAAACATTGTGTGTGTGATCTGTATTTACTAGTCACTATTTAGGAACTATTCCGCTTCGTGGTCTCGTCAGAGAGAATGGAGAAGACATTGCCCCGGAGGATGGTGTGGGAATGCGTTGGAAGCGACACTCTACCTCGCAAGCTTCTTACTTGTGTTTAGCCAACTCCGCTCCTATAGCAGTGAGTAGATATGTGGTCCGGGTTTCAAGAACGCCAGAAGTTTCCATTAGCACAGGCTTCACCCAAAACCTATCAGAGAGCGGCCTATACGTTGACAAAAAATTTATTTCTCAGCAACATATATATATGGATTTGTTTTCTTATGCGCTTAAAATGTATTTACACGCATGAATATAATGTTAAGATTTCTTATTATCAATGTTGCAATATACTTGAGAATATTGCAAAATTATTTTTTAAACAAAGATAATTTCCTGAGAAACACATCTTTACAAATTGTCTGAGGAAATGTCTGCTTCTTTGAATAATGTGTAAGTAGTATTTTCTTTATCAAGAAACTAATTGATAAGTTGGTTAGTGAAATAAACCTTACAAATGTTTATTTTCCAAAAATAAACACACTGTATTAAATTTCAATAAACTCTTGTGCCGCAGATAAAAAAACTGGAGTGATATTGAATCAAAAATATTTATCTTTTTTTAAGTTAATGTAAACAATAGATAACGACATTTTACAATCGCATACATTTTGAGAAAAACATAGACTATAACAACGTATAAACTCCGGAAAAAAACGCTTTACAATATAATTGTTTCTACTTTTGGCACAAGGCCAGCAATTACTCCAGTGCATTACTGGTACTTTATTTTATCGACCTTGTAAGGATGAAAGGCAAAGTTAACCTCGGCTGGATTTGAACTCAGACCGTAAATGGACATAACTCTATACTACAGCCCTCTACCGATACTGCCAATCCACCACCCTCAAAAGCTTTATAATATTCAATCTACGAAGGGTGACTGATAACTTCATAGGCTGACTTTGAATGAGCGATGCTAGCACTGTAAAATCTTGAATGCATTAATTTCAACTATTCTTATTAATAACTACATTGTGTGTTTCTAGGGACTATGCTGAAAAATAAACCTCATTTGGTCATTCTATGAGAGTATCTTGGTCAGCCTATGAACTTGTCAACCGACCCTCGTAACTGGAAGACCCAGATCACACTCCACTCCTTGCGATATCAGTTTTCCTCAATTACTTCTCATTTTAAATTGTTATCTTCTATTGTTTCACCCCAATACTATATTTACAGGATCAAGCCCTTCAAACTTTAATAATTACTTAGCCCCAAAATAGATTATGTCTGAAGCAGCAGCTTTTGTAAGTTGTTAATTCATAATATACAAGATTGCCCTCTTTTGTTGGGTACATTGGTATTTCGTTTGATATATATATGTGTGTGTGTGTGTTGGGGCGGGGGGGTATGTGCTACTTTTGATGTCGGGGTCCAGTTATGGCCACCACTGTATATTGGAGGAGGTACTTTTAAATTGGCCTTTCATCTTTACAGGGTCGATGAAATAAAGCATCAATACATTATTGATGACAAAAAGAGACGTTAAATTGGCAGAATGTTGAATACATTTAGAAACACTCTGCATGTCTGATCTCGTAAGGTCTCGTAAGTCCCGGGGAAGTCTTACGTGTGCCGCATTTACATACAGCGTTTCTAGGGCATTTTTAAATCTGGCGGAACCCAACTCCTCTCCAGGTCTGAATACAACAGATTTTTCCCAAAGGAGGATAGAGTGAGAGAAAGATACATATAGGACGAAGTGACCTCTGTACTAGAGTGGTACTTTTTTATTGACCTCGAATGGATGAAAAGTGCTGATGACTTCAGTGAGATTTGAACTGAGAGAGCAGAGGGCCAAAACGAATATCGCAAAATATTCTACCCCGCCTTCTAACGACTCAACCAATTCGCCACCTCCCATATAATCTACACCAGATGTTCACAAAGTGGGTGCTACCGCCCCCCGAGGACGTTGAGAAGGTCTATTGACATTAAATGATATATACTATATATAAATATGCTAAAATAAAAAATATATATTCATTTATACATAGTATATATTATATTATTTGTTATATATAAATTAACAATTTTATTTCTTATATATTTTTTTTACAATTTGCGTATAGGCAGGTCTCTCTGGAAATAGGATTGAGTGGCACCGAGAGTATTACGTGGCCGTGAGGGGGGTAGCCCAAAAGTTTTGAGAACCTCTGCTCTACACGGATGTAATTACAATAAAAACAACCGTTGTATAAAATAGGTTCAGAACGTCTAAATCTATTAGGTGAAATTTAATTTATATTACGATTTAAAACTGTGAATTACAACATTTTCAGCAATCTAAGAAACTATACTGTAATACCTGTAAATTATTCAGAAACCAATATGCTATCAGATAATATATCAGATAATATAATTCATTATATTTTCTCGCTGAGAGTTCGCAAGAAATTACGATAGAAAAAAACATTTAATAACACGCTTACTCTAGTGCTTGAACTAGTGGTTCGTTATTAGGCTTATGATCATAATGTTGTCGGTTCGATTCCTAGCCCGAGTGACACGCCGTGTTCTTGTGTAAGGCGCCTTATTTTACATTATTCTTTGTGATAGGATTGGGTCCATAACTACTATTACAACACCCAGGTATCCCCTTATGTGATACAGACTCATTGGAGGCTAGTTAAACATGCATAGGTGTGAGCTGTGACTTTTAATTTCCATGCTCAATTCCTTGTTCTGCGTTCAGACAGTTCCAACAGGAGAAAAAAAATCAATTAAATGGTTCATAACCTGGAATAGATTTACCTTCAAAGGGTATATTTCTGCTTTTGGGTTCGTGGATTTTTTCAATTATAAATTAAACCAATCTGAATTTGAAAAGACAATTTCAAGTCTATATTATTTATCAAAATACTAATTTGTTTGAGTTTTTTTTCTACTGTTTAGGGTTTGACGAACTAAATTTATATTCCTGTATCACTAGGCACTGTGTTACTTGTACTGATACTACTTTCAACGTCCCCTTCCATCACTCAGGATTCATATAAAGTACCAGACTAGGGCGGTGTACTAGATGAAACGATTCAGAGTTGAACAGCATTCTTTACTATATTTATTCCGGATTCAAATCACACCCTAATCTACATGAGTGGTATACGTTATTTGCTGACCAGTTTAACAGTGCAGCATTGCCTTTGAATAAATTTAAAAGAGTCCAGTCCATTTGACGATACAATCCTCTCTCTCTCCCTCCCTCGTTATCTCAGTTACGAAAGACTATTAAGACAAAACGCCCAGGAAAACTGACGAAAGGGGCTTGTTTCATCTGGACAATGCTGTGTGAGACAGTGGCATCGAATTGGTTGATCACACTCCCTATTTTTCTGAATTGGCCCCATCTAAATATCATGTTCATCAATATGAAAAAACCCTTGAATGGGAACCAGTATTGCAGTGAGGATAACGTCATATCTGTTGTAACGGATTGGAGGAAAGCTTCTTCACCTACACAATACCGATGGAAGAAGTGTGTTAGCTTGATTGGGGACTATGTTAAAAAATAAACCTCATTTCGTCACATTCCATGAGAGTATCTTGGTCAGCCTATGAACTTTTCTGTCGACCCTCGTAGTTCTGCTCGACCAGATTGAACCTGAAGCAATTTGAAGAGAAGTGAAAAGTCCAGTGCGTTACTAATACTTTATTCATTGACTCCGTAAGGATGAAAGGCAAAGTTAACCACGGTTAGATTTGAACTCAGAACGTAAAGAGCTGAATAAATACTGCTAAGCATTTGTCTAACGCTTTAACAACTCAGCCACATTGAATGTAAATTAAAGCAATAGCATTTACTCAAGTATACCAAGGCATATTACATTTGAGGAATCCCTGGTGTATTATATGATAATTTCATCATAAAATCTGTGGATTTGGAACATCTAAACACAAAGCTGCTAATGAGGTTTCTATTATTCCTTTGAGATTTCCCTTAAATACCTTCACTAATGAATAAATTAATTGTCGTTTATTAAATTTTTTAAAAGTCAGTCACGCAATATTTTATCTAATGCAAACATTGGCTGAATCAAACACATTTCTCTCTCTCTCTCTCTCTCTCTCTCTCTCTCTCTCTCTCTCTCTCTCTTTCTCTCTGTATGTATGTATGTATGTATGTATGTATCAAAGGCATATTTTGAGTTAGAAACTCAAAGTAGTCTCATTACAGTAAATTAACTCTAAGAAAAAGGTTTTTCCGAGCCGTATAGTATAACGGAACAAAAAATAAAAACGAACACAGACATATACATGTATGTGTTCAAATCGTAATGGACCAGAATCTCTAAGATGAAAAAAGTACTAACTACAGATAATAGGGTTTGCTAGACTCAATTTAAGAATAGATCAAGAAAAATAAATACAAACCAGTATTGTGGTTTTTGATAGAACCCTTTCGCAATATTATTTGTGAAGAGGTATACCAAATTCCTAGCTCATTAGCGGGTGAAGAATTAGTATCCTAATCACTTCTAAATAAAATAAAGAACTGGATAGTGTGTGTGTATGTAAAGCACATGGTTTCCGAACTTAGCGCGTAGCGCAGACTCACGCCACTAAAGATAGCAGACGGGTCTACACGACATTTGAATTAGCACTACGAATTAACAGAGCCGAATATATCAAAGGCATGTTTTGAGTTAGAAACTCAAAGTAATCTCATTACAGTAAATTAGCTCTAAGAAAAAGGTTTTTCCGAGCCGTATATATATATATATATATAGGGCAGGTAAAATTCCAGAGATCCATGGACGAGCTCTCTCCAGCGGTCTCTGTCCCTCATTATCGCTGCCATGTCCTGCGTCTCCAACAGACTAGTGTCTGTCCTTAGGGCATCAACATATGTTAACCTTGGTCTTCCTCTTCAAGTGTGTCTATGCAGGGGCTCCCACAGGAGCACAGACTCCACTACAGCAAAGAAGAGGCGGATCCTCAGGTCTTTACGAAGCTCCGACTTCCACACCGATTTATAGGGGGTGTAACATGCAGTTATGCATGTATATTAGACACATACACTATATATATATATATATATATATATGCGTGTGTGTGTGTGTGTGTGTGTGTGTGTGTGTGTGTGTGTGTGTGTGTGTAGGTGTTTGTGAGTGTGTGTGAATATATAAAACAAGTACATTTATATGTGTAGATGTATATATATATATATATATATATGATTGTGTGTGTGTGTGTGTGTGTGTGTGTGTGTGTGTGTGTGTGTGTGTGTGTGTGTGTGTGTCATTCAAAAGTATAGTCGCCACAATACAGATAGCTATGATAATAAATGTCAAATGTAGATCACAGTTGAATAAATCGGGTAAACGTCCCCTGGAGACGAGAAAAATGGCCACAGATGCTTGAGGAGAATGGAAACATTTAACCGTTACGTTAAGACTGCCTCTAGACATCAATTAACGCATTTAGACGTGTCTTAGTTAACTTAACAAGCATTGGGAAATTATATTTATAGAAAACTAGCTGACTACTAGAAGGTCCATGATTCCAGTAAAAAATCCACCAAGTAATAACAATCAACATGGAATTTGAAGTGGTATATATATATAAGTAAACATGCACAAATAATGTATATAGTTCTTAATTATATATGAACACAAATAATTTAAGAAATGATTCCTAAAGTGGAATATAATCTGGGAATAAAGTATTAAAGATCAATATGGGATTTGCAGTTTTTTTATTTGTACGTTATTTATACACAAATAATGGATACCTTACTTAATTACATATGAATAAACAAATGCCTCCAAAAATGAAATATAATCTGGGATAGTTTTCGAACAGCATGGGCTTAGAAAAAGAATATTTCGACACCATAACCCTTCTCCTTTCCTCCCCTCTCTATCCTACACAGATGAATTTGTTTTACAGGATTTTTACACCGTCTGACGAGCTCAGGCTTTCGGAATTGGTAAGGTGAAAACTAACTAACCGTAGATCTCAGCAAAATATGTATCACGGAGATAAAAATAAACCTGATTCAGCTGCATAAGGTCTTCGATTTATTTAATACAATAAATATATATATATATATTGGTACAGCACAGGTAGGTTATATCCGCGGTAGTAGAGCAGTCAGTCTATGGGATGAGTTTGGTAGAAGTAGTTCCAGAACAGTTAATTCACCATTTCCGAGAACAATTTGTATTATCTCATTTGAATCGAACTGATGATCCGTCCGAGTTGAATCAAATTGTTGTTGGAAATGGTGAATTAACTATTGTGGAACCACTTATATATATACATATATATATATTTGTTTTGCAAGGTTTTTGATATGAAATCGTGTGTCAAAACAAATATTGTTATACTTGGGGAGGGTCATATTGGTAAGATATTATCAGAAATAATAACACACTCACTATTTGGTTTGGGTTGGTTTTCGCTTCTGTATCTTTCATATCGCCATAGTTAATTTATCTGGCAATAAATTTTTATCATTGATTGACCAACGGTTAAAAATACAGATATAAATATATATATATATATATATATATATATATATATATATATATATATATATAGTGAATCAAAGTTATTTCGTCACACATCTGTGACATTATCAGTGGTACTATTATGTCTCCTCTCGTTGTATTGTAATGACTAGGGCATTTTTATTTATCTATTTATTTATTTATTCTTGACTCTTTCTCTGTTTGCGCATGCGTTTGCGCATGCGTTTTCATGTTTGGTGTGTGTATTTTGGTTGAGTGTATGTGTTTTTGTTTTTGTATTCTATATTTGTTCACTAGTGTGTGTTTATGTGTATTTGTTGTTATTGTACTTGTGTATATATTTATAAATAAATTAAATAAAAATGGCATAGGCATTACAATACAACGGGAGGAAACATAATAGTACCACAGATGTGTTACGAAATAACTTTAATAGACTATATATGTATATTTATATGTGTATTTTTGACCGTTGGTCAATCAATGATAAATATTGATTGCCAGATAAATTAACTATGGAGATATAAAAGATAAAGAAGCGAAAACCAACCCCCCCGAAAAACAATGAGTGTGTTCTGTTATTATTTCTGGCAATATCTTAACAATATGACCCTCCCCAAGTATAACAATATCTATCTATCTATCTAAGGCGGGTAAAATTCCCGAGATCCATGGACGAGTTCTCTCCAGCGGTCTCTGTCCCTCATTATCGCTGCCATGTCCTGCGTCTCCAACAGACCAGTGTCTGTCTTTAGGGCATCAACATACGTTAACCTTGGTCTTCCTCTTCTAGTGTGTCCATGTAGGAGCTCCCAAATGAGCACTGAGTGCAATGTCAACTCTGGATGTCGGTGAGCATGTCCAGCTAACCTCAGTCTCCTCGGTGTGGAAGTCGGACCTTCGTAGAGACCTGAAAGTCCGCCTCTTCATTGCTGTAGTGGAGTCTGTGCTGCTGTATGGGTCTGAGACTGGGACACTGACCAAGAAACTCACTCAGATGGTGGATGGGTGCTACACGAGAATGTTGAGGATGGCTCTGAACATTAATCAGTATACACTGAGAATGAAAAACTCAGAGCTGTATGGGAGCATCCCAAAAGTCAGCTCAAAAGTGACACAGAGAAGTATAACAATATATATATATATATATATATATAAACATTTCTGATTTTTGCGTTTCCGATTTTTGCCCTCCGAAAATGCGATTCTCACTGAATCTTTATTTGTATATATTTGTATATATATATATATATATATATATATATATATATATATATATATATACATATATCGAATATAGAAAAGTAACACACGAGTTGATATATATAAACAAATAGAAAAAAGGAAAAGAATACAGTAGAAAATGCTGGAGGGACTTTTTAAGTATAATATCAAAACATTTATTTAGAAAGTAAGGATTTCCGCATTTAATCGTGTACCGGTTTCAGCTTTATATGCTTTTTCAACGACAGATATGTGGGTGTTGCTAAGAGATCTTCCTGAAATGCTGGCATTCTTAAATTGACCTGCAGTGTGTGTGTTTCTAAGAGGTCTTCCTTAACCACTCCACATATATCACCATATTTTCACAGTAACAGTTCCATCCTACATAATTATCTCACCCAATATTGAATCCACGAGACCCTGATACTCTTCACCCCAAGACGACCACCGCAACATCTGCGTAAGTAGCTGGCCACTGCCAGCCTGAACTAAAAGAGGCGACAGAACTCGGGTCAGCTGGCATATTTTAAAATTAGCACCCTAGACAAATTAACATTTTGGCATTTGAACGGGCCATGTAATCATGCCAGAAAATACAAATTTCCTTGTAAAGTGAAATTATGAGGATCATTACCATCACGAGCACTAATCATATGAAAATTAATATGTCCATTTAGGAATAATACTATAATACTAAGTGTGAATGAGTAAATATACCCAACAATATATATTTCCTTAAGTTTGACTGAAGGATATACCTTCTGATGAGGTTTCAATTAGATCCAGAAATTGATTAAAGGTGTTTATCATTGTTTCAATATACAGGAAAATCGTATTTTCTGCCATGTTTACATGTCTAAATATCATAAACATATATATATACAAACTGGGCATTTCTTTATATATATACTAGCGGCAGTACCCAGCGTTGCCTGGGTAGGTAAAATAATATCTGCTTTGATGAAAAGGTGTTGATCTTAGCGACTGCTTCTCGATGACTCATCTATGGCCACACACAGGCCATGCGGGGGAGGGTGGCGATGACCTCTATTACTGAGAAATGCGGGTGACTGACGAAGAGGCATGCTGGGGGAGGGAGGTAATGACCTCTAACACTAAGCCAAATTTCCTCACGCTACTTGATTGGAAACCGATGAATTCTCAAATACACAACTAAAAGCTGAGACGACGTCAGTGGCCATCGTTTTGCTTTTGACCATCTATAAAATGTGCAATGATAGGTTCTATCGTAGTATAAAAGTTGAACCAAATAAATTGATTTATGTGTGAGGTGGAGCCGAAGTTTCGAATTTGAACGAAATCGGTTCGCAAATGTGGGAGCTAATGATAGGTCGCTGTCCCTGAACAAAAAATGCAAAGTGTAAAGCTACTATAAGATGTGCAATGATAGGTTCTCTCGTAGTATAAAAATTGAACCAAATAAATTGATTTATGTGTGAGGGGGAGCCGAAGTTTCGAATTTGAACGAAATCGGTTGAAAAATGTGGCAGCTAGAGCCGAAAAGGCGGAAATTTAAGCGAAAATGTGATATTTTCGAATATCTAAGCGGCTGCCACGCCGTTCCTGAACAAGAAATCCAAAATATAAAGCCACTTTAAGATGCTAAATCATGAGATCTAGCGTAGGGTAAAGTTTGGAAAAGGTAGGTTGATTAATGTGGAAGCTAGACCCTAAAAAGTGGAAATTTGAGTCTAAAAGTGGTATTTTTGAATATTTAAGCGGCTGCCACGCCGTCCATGAACAACAAATGCATAATATAAAGCCATTAAAGGATGTGCAATGATAAATTGTATTTTTCTTTAAAATTTGAACGAAATCGGTGGCAAAATGTGGGAGCTAGAGCCATAAATTTAATTTTCGATACCTAAAAAAAGGTGACCCCCCTATCGGTTTTTATCTGCTGAATTACCCCGGAATAAAAACACGATAGGCTGATATATAGAAAACACTCCGCGATGACCATTCTATGGGCCTGTAAAGTTTCATAAAAATCGGTCGTAAGGTGTAGGCCCCTATAGGTAATACGCAGACACACACACACATACACACACACACACACACACACACACACACACACACACACACACACACACACACACACACACACTTAATTTTATATATATACATATATATATATATATATATATATATATATATATATATATATATATATATATATATATATATATAATGTATATCATATTAGTATATATATATATATATACCAAAAGAAACACGCCTGGAAATGTTGTTATGAGAGTTAGATGAATGTACCAGAGACTGTCTTAAAGACTTTTATGTATAAAGTGTATGTCCACATTTAGATATTGCATGATTGACATAGTTGTGAAAATGGCAGGGGCTCAGCCGCCGGCCTCCCGAATCCTTCATATTACCACACTCAACTACCCAAGTATTGAGTATTCTGGTGAGTAATAGTCTAACAGGTTTTCCTTGCATGATATATATATATATATATATATATATATATATATATATATATATTATATTATATATATATAGAGAGAGAGATATAATATAAGGTAGAAATACGGTATCATTCGATAAAGCCGTGATTTTAAAAAGTGCAGTTGTACATATTGATTTCAACTCACGGATTTTGCATAGATTCACCTAAGTATAAAAAGGACAATATCTAAAAACTAAGTAAATTTACACTGGAATATATCAGTAATCCACTAATAACTGATTTTCCCCAAAGACCGAAGTTCTTGAATTCGCGGGAATTTTTTCAATGTAAACGATTGTAGTCTTGCAAATACAGTAATTATCTTCGTGCCACCTTTAAATAACCACACGTTTTTTTACGACACAATGTATATATATATATATATGGAGGCGCGTGGCTGAGTGGTTAGAGAATTAGATTCGCAATCGTAAGGTTGTGAGTTCGATTCCCGGACCAAGCGATGCGTTATGTCCTTGGGCAAGACACTTTATTTCACGTTGCTCCTTCTACCTGGAGTTGCGACCGATAGATAGTATTAGCAATTGGAAAGACCAATGGAAACACTGTTTCCTCGGTCCGATTTGACAAAAAGGCGATCGCCTGTCGATATATATATATATATGTGTGTGTGTGTGTGTGTGTGTGTGTGTGTGTGTGTGTGTGTGTGTGTGTGTGTGTGTGTGTGTGTGTGCATATATACATATAGATACATATGTATATATATATATATGTATAGACATATATAGATACATATATATGTATATAGGTCGGTCTTGAGGGCTTCTGGTAACATTTAACCTAGTACAACCTGTCGTATGCTCGGGTCGTCGGCGACTAAACCAGCAACCCTACCTAGCTTGCTTGCCTGGTGAGGAGCGTGATTTTGGACACCCTGAGGGACGAAAATGAAAACCTGACAAATGTCGAAGGAATTCATAAAACTCAACAGCCCTCCAATAGTGTGAAAATACGTATATACTGTGTGGGTGTATGTGGGATGGATTGCGCGCTTGTATGTTTGTGTATGTATACACACACACACACATATCAATATATATATATATATATATATAAATGACAGATCATAAAGGAGACATCTGCACATTATTTTTTTCGCTGATTTTTCATAAACGTAGACCAAGAAATCCATCCCATTTGAAAGTTGTTAAAAAAAAGAATTATTTAAAAGTTTTAAAAGTTCTTTTAAGGTTTTTGAAGGGTTTTTAAGGTTTTAAATGTTTGTTTTTTTTGTTATCATATATGTATATATATATATATATTTAGCTCCCGTTTCTAACTATTGAGCACTTTGCCAGTATCATTTCTGATTTTTGCGTTTCGCTTCGCTTTTCCTGCCCGCCGAAATGCGATTCTCGCTGAATCTTTATTTGTATATATATATATGATAACAGAAAAACACAGATTTAAGTCATCGAATCCAATGATGTTCAATGTCTCCTTTATGATCTGTCATCTTATTAGCTGGAAGTCCTATGGCGATGGTTAGCGGCGCCGTGTGCAGACCTGACCATTTGGAAGCATATATTTGCACATCTGCACTTATCATATATCGTTGGTGTGTCTTCCTGTGACAGGGGATAATCCGGTGGAGGCTCCTGTGTCTGAAGAGTCCTAGTAGGAAGAGCACTGATCACCCAAATTCTTGGGAAGGTAGTAGAAAAGGTGCATTGAAAATTGCCTGTCACATCATCGTTGGATAATTTAATTTACTGCAGTTATCGGCGGTTCATTCAAGCAGGAAAGTAAAAAGTGAAGGACATAATAAAATATTTAAACATATACACATATACATATATACATACATACACACACTCGCATACACATACACACACATACACACACACACACACACGCACACACACGCACACACACATATATATATATATATATATATATATATATATATATATATATATATATATACACACATATATATATATATATATACACACACATATATATATATATATACATACACATATATATATATATATATATATATATATACATACACACACACACACACTCCCATATGTACATTTTGCTTCCTCATAAGTATCCCTATTACTAACTAATACATTATTGACTGTATCCTGACCTTTAATTCTGGGAAGCGAACTAATTATGACACTGTTGTTGCGTTTTATTTTATCTTTCATTCCTAATCCTTTTTGCAATGTATTTTAATTGGAATAAAATATTACATGAAAATTAATAAAATTTGCACTAGAAATCGAAAAACTATATATTCGAAAATTTAACTGTGAAGATCCTGAAATTACCATCCTTATAATTTATTATTCGATTATCATCGTCGTCGACGTCAGCGCCCTCGTCGATATCTTCATGATTCATCTAACTCATTGGCAAGAGAAAACATCGACGAAGTCATAACTTCAGCATAACTTTGTTCAAATGGCTGATTTAATGAGTTGCCACTCTTATTGCGAACTTCTACACACTGATGGTCGTAACTCCTGGCATCAGGAGGCGGAATTTTAACTCAGATCGCACATAACTGAATTAGATATCGCAAAAGGTCTCGTACGACTCTGTAATATTGATTCCAATCTAACGCCTCTCAGAGTGGTACTTTATTAATATCCTAAGCATGTGGAAGCCACGAAAGCTTCTATAGTTCTTTACAGGTTCTATTTACGGAGCGTGATTAGATATACTATTATTTTACATTCCATATATGACTTTCGGAAACATATCCATTTACAACTATATATGGGGATAGGAGGAAACTATGAATTATCATTGGTGTGGAGGTTATGCATAATTTCAAACCATATTCTGGTTATATGTATACCATCCCTGGCAGAGTATGTTTGGTGGCATAATCACGTTGGATTACTAAAACAATGTAGCAGGGTTGAAGGAAATATTCCAACGCAATTTGATGCCGAAACCTGTTGTTTCCACAAGCAGGTCTAAAATGGATAAAGTAGAAGCAGGGAAATAAGGAAAAGTGCCAATGGAAAGCATAGTCTTACCTAAAGGAAGCGTTAGTATTCCCACGACGTATTGCTATATTAAATACAAATCCTTATCTAATAGCTTGGTCTCACTTAACAAAAAAGCCCCCTTTATTTAGCTAACGGTGCCGCGGGAAGGCAGCATGATGTAAGCTCAACAACGGAAGTACATAAAATATAAAAACCTCATGGAGTTGTGTGAGGGTAAAGAAATACAGTATACATTCCATCTGGTTCAATTCGTATTTGGATGTCGTGAATTTGTGACTAACTTCAATATATCCAACATGTATGAATAGGGAAGTGGGATCAAACATTAGAAAGGAGAGGGCAAACACATTCAATGAGAAGGTTTAACGCCTGGAGCGGAGTAAATGTTCACCAAGAACTATGCCAGAAGGATGGGAGGGGTTACATCACAGCACATGACACAAGTAATTGTGGCACGGATAACGAGAAACATGTGCTAGAGTGGAACATAAATCCAGGTTATTCGCTGGTAGCACTAATGCTGCTTGGCACTGATGGAGGTAGCAGCGCTGTTGGGAGGAGACGAAATCGTTGAAAATTTCAGTCGATAGTTGATGAGGGGAATGTTCAGCATCGCAAATATATGTGTACACCTATATGCCCACAGCCATAAACACACACACACACACACACACACACACACACACACACACACACACACACACACACACACACACACACACACACACACACACACACACACACACACACACACACACACACACATATACACACACACATATATATATATACAAAGAGTACAAGAGAGAGACAAAGAGAGAAAGAGAGAGGTGAGGGAGTTAGTTCCACAACAAATTACTAAATCATATATATTAAATAGTAAAGTTGACATACCTCATGGAATGTATACCTGAGTTGGCAGAACTTTCAGTCGAGAGATATCCTCACCATTACCATTCTCTTCTCTGCTCGACCCCGCCTTGAATATTGTTGTCGACTATGGTATCGCCACACGAAACAAACTATTGTGATAATTGAAGCAGCTCAAAGGTCAATCACAAAAAAAATAGAGACAGCATGACAGGCCTTGACTATTGGGGTCGACTAGAAAAGCTCAAATTTTCCAACGCCGCCGTCAACGCTACATTATTTGCATGATATGGCAAATAATCCATAAGCATTGCCCAAATAATGTTGGCATCATCTTTAAAGTACACATAAAGCTTGGATCCAAAGCTATCCACCCACAACGAAAACAAACTCGCATCTCATAACAACATTACGCACAATTATTTCACCTCAACTGGTCCCGTCCTCTTTAACATTACACCAAAACACATCAAAACAGAAACAGATCCCATAAAATTCAAAAGGTCTTTGGACAAATTCCTCCTAGAAATCCAGGATATGTTTCTGTAAACAATAACTCTCTAATTGAGTGCGCCCTGATTTGAAAGACATCGCCAGGTGGTGGTATTAAGTTAGTCATAGCCTTGGCCAATATTGGCCGAAACCTATCAAAATGTATATATATATAGAGAGAAAAAAAGATGAAATCGAAAATGCAACTGGAGTCTTGTTTTTAAAATATATATATATATTTATTTGGTTCCTTTACCGGTTTCGCAGTTTTTCTGCTTTTCAAAAGTAGAGTTGAGATGCAGGGTCTGTGGTTTTTCTCACAGATGTGTGAGCCTATATATTTTAAAGCCTATATATATATATATATATATATATATATATATATATATAGGCTTTAAAATGGAATGAAAATAAGAAGAAAACAAGAACGGTGGGGGGAGTTTTCCTCATCAGTCGTCTACTGGGGTTCTCGGATATTTCAACGCTTTAAAGACAATATATTTACCCCCAGGGCGCTCAATAACTGGGTAAGTTATTGGGAAAACGAAGGAAGGAGAGAAGGAAAGTAGATGGGAAACGGGAAAAATGGAAGAAAAGAGAAAACAGCGAAAAAAACAACAGACCGAAGAATGTGCAAGAAACTTAAGGTAAGAGAATCCAAGACCACAGCGGTAACAGAACTTAAGTTCGAGAGCGTAGTATCGAACGAAAAGACGATACTGACCCAAGCGAGTGTAAGTGAGAAAAGGACTGTTAGAAGGTCAGGCGAGGGAAACAATGAGGTGGCAAGCAGAGAGAGAATGAGTGAAAGTGAGAGGGAAGAAGGTAGAAGAAAAAAGAAGGAGAGGAGTAGATAGAAACGAAATAAGTAGGTAGAGGGAAAGAGTAGACGGGACACAGCGAAACATGATAAAATATATGGAGCACAGGATGGCTGTGGAGTTGCTATATGGAGAATAGGATGGCTGTGTCGTTGCTAATATGGAGAATAGGATATATATATATATGTATATATATATATATATATATATGTGTGTGTGTGTGTGTGTGTGTGTGTGTGTGTGTGTGTGTGTGTGTGTGTGTGTGTCTGTGTGTGTGTGTGTGTCTGTGTGTCTGTGTGTGTGTCTGTGTGTGTGTGTGTTTGTGTGTGTGTACAGACGCACAGTAGTATGTATATATATACATACATGCACACATATATATTTACGATTACCGGACATTTATTATAATGTTCGGTTTATTTGTAAACAAACAGCCCGAATTACGCCATACAGTGCTCGGCAACCATCGTCTCCCTTTCGTTCAACACTGACACAGAAACGATGTACTAGTTTACCTTTCTGTCAGATGATTGAACGTCTGAAAGTATATACTTTCCTTATGCATATTAACGGCTGAGCAGCCTAATTTGCGTATCGAGTGAGTTAGTCGCCCGGGCATATGGAAAACGATATATATATATATATAATGTAGGAGGTGAGTTTTATTGTAGCACAATAAAGCAATGCAAATATCGGATAAGTGGCACTCAACAGTTTATAGGACTGGAGTATAAATAATATAAGATCAAAAGATGGTTAAAAGTGTTCCATGTATTTTATTATGCACATTTCAAAAACAAATATCATCATGGGATGATATTTGCGTTCTCATCAGATAAAATAGGGAGACATGATATGAAGCTTAAAAAACACTTGCGAGCAGTGAAGTGTTAAATCAACATATGAAAAGAAAATAAGATGGATATACGAGATTGGAAAAAAAGGAGGGGGGAGGTAAGAAAGAGGAAGAAAGAAAATAAAGGATGACGGGGGAGGAGTATAAGAAGGAAGGATGAGAGAGGAGGAGAAATGAGTGAGAGATAGCCTTTAAGAAATGAGGAGAGATAGCCTTTAAAACTCAGAAACACTGTCTCACAGAGACAAATTTAAAAAAACCGTTGTAAGATAGTAGATCATTTTAAAAGATTTTGAAATTAAAAGTTAATTAGGTTTATGTATGGTGATGTTTATGATTAAAGAAAAAGGAATTAAGAATAGTATTTATTTAAGTTTATATATTGAAGGGTTTAAAAATATGTGCGAAAAAAGAATTTATTAATATGTATTATTAAAATTAAAATATTAAGGTTATATTAAATGAATTATGAACTTAGAGGAATTAGTTAGGGTTTAAGTTTGTTTTTATGTATTGTAATATGTAAAAGTAAATAATAGGTTTAATATGAGCACGGAAGGAGAGAAGAAAGAAGAAGGTTTAAGGTAGAAAAATATAACGTCAAAAAATATATATGTTTACAAAATTTACTTATTGGTAATATTAGTATATATTAAAAATATAGTTTGTATGG
>OZ024743.1:309638690-309706190 GCA_964016885.1 Eledone cirrhosa | reverse complement strand
TCTGCACACATCTAACCATCCACTCTACATTTTCGAATGTGTGCACACGTATGTGCGCCCGCCAGCACACACTACCGACACACTTTACTGTGCTTGATTCTCTAGTGCGCTCGTCTGATGTTGCCTGGAACCTAGTGCCGAAACTGTGGCTTCATCGGTAGGGAATGTCAGGACTCCGATGGCTGATCGCCGGCCGTTTCGACAGTTAGATCCGAACTCAGTTCGGATCTAGCTTTTGAAACGGTCGGAGCTCAGCCGTCGGGGTATATATATTCTCACTTTTTAACTAATCATATGATTATATACACATATATGAGTCTTAGTATCTGTGAATGTGTGAATGGGCGTTTGCGTGTGTGTATGTGTGTTTGCGTGTGCATGTATGTATATATGTATCTATGTGTGTAGAACAATCTATTTGCTGTGCAGCACGAATTGTTTATGAATAGTCATACAGCATTCTGTGTATGGTCGAAAAAGAAATCTGGAGGTCGTAAACTTCTCAAACTTTGCATTATTAAATTGCTCCATTGTCACAAAGTTAATAATTTTGTTAAGAGATAACTAAGAATATTACAATGATATTAAATAAATGCTACTGATATAAGAGTTACAGTAAACACTGGACGTATTGTTATAAACTATTTAATTTGATTCCTGTATATCCGAATAATAATTCCACCTGTCCTTACTTTATTAGCCAAAAGAAAATAAGGACAGTTTTATCTAATCCACATTTCTACTTATGGCAAGTGTATGAAACGCCATAAACTTATTTCATTTATTTGTGAGACTGTTCATGATGGCCAATCTGTTGCGAAGGAAGGTCAGCGATTTGTCAGTGACGCGGGCTGTAAGACTCGAAATCAGAACACAGATGTCACAAAACACCTCGTAGATTCGTTAATAATTACTACAAACCATCGCTTTTTAACTGTCATTTAACTTATGGGCAAAATTGGTTGCAGCATTTGTGCTGGCTCTCTACTTTCCGAGTTCAAGACCCATCGGGGTCGATAAAAAGAAGTAACAGTAAATTGATGGGGTCGATATAAACGACTTCGCCTGTTCACAAATCATTGGCCCTGTGCTTCTAAATTAGAAACAATTGTTAAGATAAGCAAAAAAATCTTTTCACCACATGTTGAACACTTGTATATTTACACAAATAAATGATGAGATCATTAAATAAATACAGGAAATGTAACACGATATTTATATACACAAAACTGTTTGTACATCATCAAGATTTAGAATATAAGCGAATGAAGAATTTTATAATACTTTATCTTTTATCTTTATATAAATATTTGCATTTCGAAATATTTAAACATATCAGATTATGATGAATAAAACAGTATGATACCTGGCTGGAGGCTGATAGAAGATCGACGTTACAAGTTTTTATTTTAAATATATCATATACTTAATCATAGTAATCATAGAAATATATTTGCTATTTATTATTTATTGAGTATTAAAAGCAGAACATGGTGAATAAATCCACATACATTATCATATATATGTTATAATCTTCTTTAATTACAGCCCATGCTGCAGACCTGCCAACCTTTAAAAACGCAAACGGGTATTACCATGAAAAAAAGGGCCCCAAAACGAGAAGAAATTAGGCAAAATGGCGATATTTTATATAACGAAAGCTATACCCATTTTCACAAGAGAAGACATCGCTCACCCACCCCAAAGTGGGTGGGAGATCTCCACGTCAGACGAGGAGAGTTGACAGATTTGTATGCTGTACTGTACATCGGTTGAAAAATAAACTTCATTTGGTCATTCAAGGAGAGTATCTTTGTCAGCTTATGAACTTTTCAGCCGACCCTCATATATGTATCCTTTACATAATACACATAATTGTTGTTTCTACTTTTGGCACAAGGCCAGCAATCATCCCAGTGCATTACTAGTGATTTATTTTATCAACCCCGTAAGGATAAAAGGTAAAGTTAACTTCGGCGAGATTTGAACTCAGACCGTAAAGGGTCGTAATTCTATGCTGCAAAGCATGGCGTCCGACCCTGCGGAATAAACCTGCTGTTCAACGAGTCTCTAGTGTGATGTACAACCAAACAATGAGAATAATACAACTTATCTAGATATAAAGAGGTCGTTTTTCTTTAGCAGTATCCCAGCTTTGAGTAAGTAGACCGATCAGCAGAGGTTTTTCAGCAATGGCCAACCCATCTGTTCGTACATCTAGGAATACATTGTGCAGTATGTCCTTTCAGATGTTTAAAAGACAGTAGATTGTGATTTTAGGTAAATTTCACTGCTATTTCTAGCCAATCTAGCATCTACATAGAGGATTCATCGGGGGTAGACGTAAGTAGGTATTTTCCAGTGGTATTTCTCACAGATATTAGTAGTGAAAGGACGAAAAATATTAAAGATGATTTCATTGGTTTGTAATGATTACTTAAACTGTTGTAGTGATTATAACTTGAGAAGGGATATAAGGCGCCAGGCTTTTATGCATTAAATAAACCCCTGTCTGACTACCATATATTTAATGAACAACCCGGGCTAGTATTAATTACTACTGCGGTGGATTGGCAGTATCGGTAGAGGGTCGGACGCCATGCTTTGACGCATAGAGTTACGGCCCTTGCCATTCTGAGTTCAAATCCCGCCGAGGTTAACTTTGCCTTTCATCCTTACGGGGTCGATAAAATAAAGTACCAGTAATACACTGGGTAATTGCTGGCCTTGTGCCTAACGTAGAAACAATTAATTACTACTATAAACAACGAAATAACTAATCATATTCTAACGACTATTGAATATGTATTCTAACTGTTGAATGTTCTAAAAACTATATATGATATACAAAATATTCAGTGTATCTAATATATAATTGAAAAGTAAAATCAAATCAAAATCTGTTCGTGTCCTTCTATAAAACCAATACAAAATGTTCTAAATAAATAACTTAAGAAATATCATATATAATTGAAATTAGATATATATCAATTAATTATTGTTTCATCTAAGCCTTGTTGATGAAAAGGAAAACTCACATTTATCAGCTAAATATGTTTTATTAAAAATAAATCGTAAGCAAATCTATTTCAAATAATTGTTTCTACTTTTGGCACAAGGCCACCAATTACTCAGTGCATTACTGGTACTTTATTTTATCGACCCCGTAAGGATGAAAGGCAAAGTTAACCTCGGCGGGATTTGAACTCAGTCCGTAAAGGGACGTAACTCTGCTGCAAAGCATGGCGTCCGACCCTCAACCGATACTGCCAATTCACCACCTTTTTCAAATCTATTTCAAATCTATTTCAAATAATAACATAACAAATATTTAATAACGGAGTATGAAAGGAAAGACAAGGGTTCTACGGTCACAGAAGCACGGGAGGTGGAAGAGCGAGGGTGATGGGCTGTAGGGCGCAGTGGTGATGGGGCTGCGCCCCTGGGACAGGACAGCAAAAGCCTTTTATGCCATGGACGCTTAAATGCCAATAGATTCGTAGAGGCGCCTTCGAACAAACGCTATATATTGGACATTTGATACTAGTCGGAACATATTATTCTCCGTGTGTGAATAGACAATTTGTTCAAGAAGGAGAAAGGTAGAATGAGATTCAGAGAGAAAGTGAGAAAGAAGAAAAAGCAAACATGCTACAGCTGGTGATTTAATTGTCAACCTCGAAATGATGAAAGGCGAAGTTGATATCAATAGGATTTGAGCGCAGAACGTAGATAAGCAAAACGAATAACACAAATAATTCTATCCAACGTTCTAACGACTCAGCCAATTCGCTGCTTCGTTTTTTCTTCTTTTTGTTTTTTTTTATTATACATGGACTTAAAAACATACAAACAATACTGACACACTTATATGTGTATGCATATATATATATATATATATATGGTGTATATATTATTGAAATATATTATTCCTATAAGAAAAAGAAAAAGAGACTAAAAGTTAGAAGAGAGAGAAAGGAAAAGAAAGAAAAATGATAGAAAGACGGAAAGAGAGAAAGAAAGAAAATACCATTAGGCGGCGAATTGGCGGGGTTCTTAGGTGGTCGGTTCAAATGTCTGTTTTTTCCGGTTTAATGCGCTGTTAGTTCAAACCCGCCGAAGTCAATTTGGCCTTTAATCATTTTGGAGTCGATAAAAAATACCTATGAATAGATGGAGTTTGGGCGGATTATTAATGAACAGGTATTTGATCAGGACTATCCATTCTGAGTTCAGAATCCGCCTATTTCTGCATGGAGTTGCCATAGACAGATAGTAGCAGCGATTCACTGACCAATGGAACATTGTTTCCTAAAACGTTTTTATAAATACATACGTTGAACCTTTATATTTGAGCTGTATCTAGATAATTGTCAAAATCTTGGCAGCTTAGAATGACCATTTGGTATGAAATGGTGCACTTCTTCATGCCAATTCCATTTTCTCGTTTTGGATTTCCCAAGACTCGACTATCCAATATTTGCATTTTTCGAAGTAGTAATCTTAATTTGCTGCTACTTTCATCAACCTACTTGTATTCAGTTTGAAAACATTGTGAGTGATCGCATTGCGTTAGAATATTTTATTATTTTGCGACTTCTGTATTAGATGCGCAAGATAGATAATTCCAGTTCCAATAGAATTTGTACCAGTAAAGCCTATTAGAAATAACAGAGTATGCAGTCCTCTGAGACATTTCATTGTGTAGTTCTGGTTTCGTGAAAACAGTTAGGTTAATCAGTGCCGTTAATCATCTGCTTTCTTAGGCTAGTTCACGCAATTTGTGATATGGATGTCTTGAATTTTAGGCTGTTTTATGCATATAATAATACTTTTGGTTTATGAGAATGTCAAAAATTCGCTAAGAGTATGAGAACAGTTCAAATCCTCTTTTATATTTATGTAAATACAATGGAATTTACTGGTCATTCTGTGTATAGGGTTCAGATAACAAGGTTTCTGATGAAGGACATAGCTTATCTTATAAAGTTTAGTTATATATTTCATCCATGGAACCTGAGCTTCTGATGAGGGTCGTAGGGGCACCATCGTGACGCTTAAACTTAGTGCAGCACATCGCTTTCCAGGTCTGAACAGATATATATATATATATATATATATATATATAAAAGAGAGAGAGAGAGAGAGGGTGGAGTAAGAAGAGAGGGAAAGAGAGAAACTGGCCTCGAAAGAATGGAAGGTAAAGTTGAACTCAGCCGGATTTGAACTCAGAGCGAAGCAGAGAGCAGCAAACAATAATGCAAAGCTTTATATTCGGTGCCCTAACACATCTGCCAATTCACCACATAATCATATTAGTATTTTGTTTTTGTAATTTATCTCAGGTCAGCATGACTGAGCAGATATATATGATCAAAGAGATTTCAGCCTTAACCTAGCTATCCCAAATGTTTTCTATCATAATATATCTAGTACCAGAGTGTCCATTGCGTTCTAATTTCTCAATAAGTTAGAGTGGATATTAATGGAAATTAAATGAGTATTTTTAGCAGGTCGAGCGATCATGGCTTTTAAGGAGAATATATAATGATCATTCCTTGTAAATGATCAAAGAGAGTTTAATTTGCTGTTCATTGCTATTCTAAGTTAACCAAATATATATTCCAGACACACCTACTACTCATCAGATAAATGATATTTTAAATGTATGTTGTTAGGAATCATTCATGATGATGACTTTGTAATTAAGTTGTGGTGTAATACAAATTAGGGATTTCCCTTGCCACTGAAGTAGTTATCAATTTAATCCTTCTGATGAACTATGCCGTAGATCATTTATATTGCTTAGCATAGTATTAATATTTCCAATTGATTGTTAGGATTAAACTATACGCTACTAGTGAGAAAACGATCATCAACAGAGCAAGATGTCAGACATGGCTGTGTGGTTAAAGAGTTCGATATGCAACCACGTGGGTCTGGGTTCAGTCCACAAGCCAGCTATGTTCTGCTAAAGCCTCAGGTTGATCAATGACTTCTCTGTGGAGGTAGGTAGATGGAATCTGCAGAAGCCCTTCTTTTAAATATATACATATATATGTGTGTGTAGCAGTGGCACTCTGTCGGCCAATATTCCAGTTGATACGATCAAAAGAACAGCATGCTGGTAAAATTAACGTGCAAGTGGCTGAGTATTCGACAAAGACGTAGTCCTCAGGGAGATTCAGCGTGACCTCAGAATATGACAAGGCTGTCCCTTCGAATTACATGTACAATACATTTTTGTCCACTGAATGGACTGGAACAACGTGAAATAAAGTGTCTTGCTCAAGTGCATATCGCGCCGCCAGAAAGCGAACTAGCAACCTCACGTTCGTAAGCCGAATACCTTAAACACAAAGCAATGTGCATTCATATATATATCTATATCTGTATGTGTGTGCAAATAATAAATTTGCACTACGTGGTTTTATATACTTATATATACACAACCCTTATAAAGCCCTCTCTGGATTTGGGTCTTTATATTTACTAGCAGAAAAACCACCTTTGGGGTGGTTTTCTGCTAGCACGTGTAGTGTACATATTATATGCAAATATATATGCATGTAGCTATGATAATCAAACACATTTGTAATTGACAATATACACAGAAATTGAAGAGAGACTGTATTACACTCTCCTCTGTAATCAGTAAAGTAATCCATGGTACATTTAAAAAAGACGATATTATATATAAACTGCATTACAGCGAAATGTAATGAAAACGAAAAAGGAGAAAATTAGCGACGGAAATATAAAAGTTATGATATAACGATGCAAATATATGAACGTCTATACAAGCGATATGTGATATAGCGTAAGGATGAAAGGCATCGCTAACATCGGCGTGATTTAAACTCAGAACGTAAAGAGTCATAACTCTTTACAATAATAATAATAATGTTTTTACTTTTGGCACAAGGCCAGCAATTACCCCAGTGCATTACTGGTGCTTAGCCACACTGGCATGACATTATGGAAACGTTAAAGACGATACAATTCGATACAGTGTGCATTTTTCTTTGTGTAAAATAAACTTTGTAAAAGAGACGAAGAAAATAAACATTTAAAACAAACAACAAATTCCACAAAGGTGAGGAGACTCTAAGGGTCACTCGACTAGCAATCCCACAAAAGCCACGGTCAGCCTGTCTGCTAGGGCTAATTGTCCTCTCCCAGTTTTTCTATCCCAATCTACAGGCGTATGCTCAAGGCAGGCCCATTCACACGGACGATGCTCGCCACACTCACCCACCGTTCAACAAACCGGTTGGAAGGCAGCACTTCTCTCTCCACCCTGATTTTCCTCTTCAAGTGAAATCTAAAAAAGTTAATCAGAGCTTCGCCGAAGAAGGAAATAGCTGTCTTCAACCCTTTCAAATGCGTCCACCACGGGATCTCTTTCGCTATGGCTACCAGGCAGATAAAAACTGCCTCTCCTTCCGTGGAGGACGGTGGGGCGATTTTCACAATGGGTGCAATTGATAGTTGGATCCGTCCTACACGTGACAGCAGGTGTTCTACATAGACCCACAAGTCAGCAATACTCGGACACTCGAAGTGTGCGCGCAGGATGGTTTCCTTACCCTGCGCGAACCTCGGACAGGCCTGACTGACCGCACTTCCATGCCTGTAGATTTTATCCCGAACTGGCAAAGCTGCTCGGTAGCACTGTCAGGCCAGGGATTTCTGGGCGTTATCCATGGGCCCTGAACCGAAGTTCCCGTGGAAGAGAGTGGCTAGTTGATTTTCGTCAGCATCATGGTTCTTACCCTCCACCAACCCTTTAAAGAACGCTGAGGTGGAGTTTCCACCAGTCGTACTACTTGATTTGCTGCGAGCTGTGAGCGCTTGAAGACATTCCAGACATTTCGGTCTTCGCTTGACCCAAGATTGCAATTCCATCAAGGATATGAACTGGGGAAAAACGTACCTCCCGAACGGTGACCAGACCTGTTCACCATCCAGAATAATTTGGAGATGACGTAGCCTCAGCACATGTTTGCGCATCATCAGCCACGGCATACCAGTCCTCCATAATAACAATACCCAAGGGGAGAGCATAATCTGTTTCGATACGAATAAATTCTTGCTGTCTGAATGTGGCGAGTGGTGGAAAAATCCAATCAAATGAAAATAGCAGCGCATTTTCAAGCAAGCAAGTCCCTTTAGGTGTATTTTGTCATGGAAACATGCAAGAGAGTTAATCCATATAGCCTAGGCTAATCCAAGTTTTTAAAGGTAGTGTAATGGGACTAAATCTAGGTGAAAGCAAGGGACATGTTTCAATGTTATATCTCTTCACAGTAACATATTCCCTTTGCAAATTGGCATGACTAAGAATAGACAGATATAGATACAAGAAAAGGGTGAAAATAT
The DNA here is from genome assembly GCA_964016885.1 of Eledone cirrhosa. Taxonomy (NCBI): domain Eukaryota; kingdom Metazoa; phylum Mollusca; class Cephalopoda; order Octopoda; family Eledonidae; genus Eledone; species Eledone cirrhosa. The sequence goes on along the minus strand of OZ024743.1, from coordinate 309,697,808 downwards.
TTTACCGTGCCAGCGATGTCTTCCGAAGCTTGATAATTTTGTAAGTCATCAGAATAATCAAGATCCAGAAGGAAAGTGCAGCTATCGTCCGAATATTCCAAGCCGAACTCAAAATAGGGATGCAATTATATGACCAATCACAGCAGAGCCACCAAGGATTTAAAAGAAGCCATGTGTTCAACCAATAAATATAGCTGTAATTTACGACCTGTAATAGAAAAGAAAAAATGGACATTAAAAACCATAAAAGGTCACCTTTTTTCGTTTATTTGTATCACTCACACACATACACACATACATATATATATATATATATGTGTATGTGTGTATATATATATATATATATATATATATATATATATATATATATATATATATATATATATATATATATATATATATTAGCGCAACTAATTAGAGAAAGGGTCAACTTAAATAAGATGCAGCTTGGTCTTGTGCCTGGGAAAAGTACAACAGATGCCCTCTTCTTAGTGAGACAACTACAAGAAGGTTCTTAAAGAATAAGCCACTATACTTAGCTTTTGTTGACCTAGAGAAGGCCTTTGATAGGTACCCCGCTCTGTCATCTGGTGGTCCCTAAGGAGACTAAGTGTAGAGGAATGAGTAGTGAGGACAGTGCAAGATATGTACAGAGGTGTTGTCAGTAAAGTGAGAGTAGGAATGGAGTTTAGTGAGGAATTCCAGAGTAGGACTACATCAGGGTTGGGTTCGGTCCTCATCCCGCTCTTGTTCATTATATTCCTCCAAGCCATAACAGAGGAGTTTAAGACTGGCTGCCCATGGGAACTTCTCTATGCTGACGATCTTGTTCTTATAGCAGAATCAGTAGGGTAGCTAGAGAATAAATTCTGGCTATGGAAACAGCAGTTGGAATCCAGCGGAGTGAGAGTGAACCTAGCTAAGACAAAAGTGTTGATAAATAGAAAAGAGGACAAAACTATGATTCCATCAGGGAAATGGCCATTTTCGATATGTAGAAAATGAGCATGCATGAATTCTATAAAATCTACACAATGCAGATCTTGGGTACACAAGAGATGTAGTGGGACAACAGGCAAACTAACAGATAGGCAAAACTACGTATACAGTAGATGACCAGGGAAATTTTACTGTAGAAGTCGCAGTGATAGACACATTTTTCAAATGCAGGTAGGTTCTATAGAAGTGAATGATAGCTTCTGGTCTCTGGGTGACCAGATTAGCATTGGAGGGGTGTTCCGGGTCCATAGTATCTAGAATAAGGATGAGCTGGAAGAAGTTTAGGGAGCTGCTTCCTCTGTTGACAAATAGTTTCTCCCTGCGTACGAAATGCCAGTTATATGACCGGTTATATGTTGCCTGTGTCAGATGGGTGATGCTGCATGGTTGTGAGACATGGGCAGCAACTGCAGAGGATATGCGACGGCTGGAGAGAAATGAAGCAATCATGCTTCGTTGGATGTGTAATTTCAATGTGCGTGAGCGACCAAGCATGGATGAGTTGAGAGAAACTGTGTATTGTGCGGGAGAGAAGACTGCGATGGTATGGGCATGTGGTACGCATGAAGGATAAGAAGTGCCAAGAAATTTCACTAGAAGGAAGACGCAGAAGACGAAGACTACGAAAAACATGGGCAGAGGTGGTGAGAGCAGACCTCAGATCACTGAAGCTCACGCAGGAGATGACGGAGGACCGTGACAAGTGGAGAGATGCTGTGCTGAATAAGACCCATCCCACTCTTGCAAGCAGAGAAAAGCGGACGTAAAATGATGATGATGATGATATATATCAAATGATATGTTTGAAGAATAGTCAGACAAAATTTATGCAATTTTTTTCTTCTTAGTCCGTAGAAATCAACCAGATAAATAAGCATTTAAACGGAGCTAAGTTTAAAATGTAACTTTGAAGAAATAACAGATAAATGTTACCGATATTCCTTTATGAGGAACAGTCAGATAAAATTTACGTAGTATTTCCTCTTAATCTGTAACGGAGCTAAGTCTAAAATGTAAGTTTGAAAAAAAAAATAGATAAACGTTATCAAACATTCTCCCAGTCCCGACTATCGATAGTTTCGTTCGTACTTTGTGGAAATGTCTAATCGTTGCATTATCCATGAGGCTCCGAGCTTTTCAAGAGACTCCCTCAGTTAGGACCGAAATTTCCAAATTGATCGCTGTCAGTAACGAATTCAAAAGGTGTGAAAAACATGTTGTATATATATATATATATTTATTAAAATAAAAGATTAAAGTTTAAGCAAAGAATCGCTGCTTTCACCCTTAACGGGATCTTCTGAAACTAAAAAAATCAATCTGTGAACGCAGAAGTAAATATTTCGAAAACCGATGCAACCGAAGGAAGACAGGAAGTCGATACTTTGGTTCGTGGAAACGTTCCCTGTATATGTATATGTACATATAGTTGAAATTCTACAAAGTTATATTAGGTTCACGCTTGGTGGAAGTGGCGGAGGATTGAACGTTTCGGACAGATGCCTTTCATCGGGAAAGTTCGGATGGGGGAAGAACAAGTACTCCAAGGAGGAGTAAGGAGGGTTTTAATGAGGGAAGTTACAAAGTAAAAATGATGATAAACATAAAAATAAAAATAAAAGCGATAGGAGGTACAGGTCCAGGGTGGATGGGGGGGATGGCATGGGTGTGGTAGTGTGTGAAGTGTGTTTGGGGTGATCAAGGGGAGAGTATAGAGGGTGCTGCAAAATACTCAGAGTCTAGGAAGAGACGGCAGAGGGTAAAGTGTATGTGTGGGTGTGTGAGTGTCTGTGTTAAATGTGAGTGTGTGTATGTGTGTGGATGTAAGTATGTGTGTCTGAAAAGAAGCGAGTTTGTGTGAACATGTGTTAAATAGTAAGTACAGAAACGTGAGTGGTATGTATATGGGTGTTGTGGGTTAGTGTATTAGTGGGTGTCTTTACATGTGTGTGGGAATGGTGTACATGTCTGTGCATATGTATGTTCCTATATGGGTGTTGGTGTGTGTGTGTGTATGGTCAGAGTCTGGATGTCGATAGACAGGATAAGAACGTGTAGGAGAAGAACATAGAGAGAGGAAGTGAAATCCATAGTTTGTATTGTGTATTGATTGAGTAGACGGAGAACACCTGTAAAATATCAAATGCGTGTTTCCAAAAAGATATAGAATGGTGTTAATGAAAGATAAATATAAAAACAGTTACAGTTAATGAAACCAGTTGTATGTGTGTCTGTATGTCTGTATCTATATATGTGTGTCCATTATAAAATGACAAGTCAGTCAATCACATTGATGGCCTCCTCACAGCCCCGGCGGACAAAATGGAGAAGACGTTTCCCCGGAGGATGACAAGGGACACGCGCTGGAAGAGCCATTCCAACTCGCAAGGCTCACACCTGCGGCTGGTCAGCTCAGCACCTATGGTGGTGAATAGGGAGGTAGCACTAGGGCCGAGGATCCCAGAAGTTTCCACTGCCAAGTGTACGACCGCAAACCTGTCGGAGAGCGACCGGTATTTGGAGAGTTTGGCCTCCTCAGCCCGACGTGCAGCAGAACCTGGGTTAGTCACAGACTGCACAGGTTGCAGCTGGAGAAAGTGTCAGTGCATGTGGCATCCCAGACGAGGGGTTTGCCACCGCGGAACGAGAAGATGGTCATACCATCTGGCCTTGCCGTCCCCTCGGTCCAGCCCCACCGGCTCGAGCTGGGAAAGGAAGGCTGGAGTGTCCAAGCCATGCTATATGACCTCGTTGAGGGCAGCATGGCGTGTAAGGCGGCCGGCACTGTGGCGACTGGAAAGCTGGTGGAGGCCGAAAGAGTCCACAGTGGATCGACAGCGACATTTATGTGGCTCACAGATCCGGAGGCCAAATCTCAAAGAAACGCCGATGTGCAAGCTATTGTTATCCAGCTACATGCCAGTGGAGAAGGAGGGCAAGGCATGGACAGAGGCAACCACTGTGGGTTTTGGAGGCCGCACGAAAATAGGCAAGGCGGTGCTGTTCGAGCTGGCGCGTGAGCCTGTCTGAGCCCAGGCTGCACTGGATGGCATCCAAAATGCTTTGGGGAGACTTGATGGCATCCAAAATGCTTTGGGGAGACTTGAGGTCAGCAGAGGGAGAAGAATGAGGGACGTCTACTGGGCTAAGTCCCAGCCGGTCCCACGTCTCAGAGGCGGCCTCACGTTCCCTGATCGTAGAGGGTTCTATTGTTTTGGAGAACCCTGCTGACAAGGACGCGACATGAGGTTACCGACGAAAGAAACGATGGCAAAGCCAGGGAGATCGTGTACCGGAGGCCAAGGCTGCTATATCTGACAGGTAAAGTGGCCTGTTGCCATCCAATGTCGTCAAACCTGACGTTGCATATTTCCTCGGCTGCTGCTCGGATAAATGTATCAAGGTCAGTGAGGAGAGATGCGTGCATGTAGCACGGAGCGCAGCGAAGGGTGTAGAGGAGCTTCGGCATGGCGAAGCAGTTCCTCAACAGAAAGAGATCTGGGCGGCCGTCGATCAAGCCCAGTCGACTCGTGAGTTGTTGGAGCCTGGACCTGATGGTGGAGTGGTTGGCCGACGGGTTGATCGGTGACCCAAGGATGAGGACACCCTCTTTGGGGGTCACCTATACTTGGTGGGGAATAGACCGCACGTCCGAGATGGAGGTTGCAAAGGCCTCAGCTTCGTAGCAGACATTCAAACGAGGAAGAGAGGGCATCGGTTACCGGCACCCGGGTCGCTCTCGGGATCCAGAGTGGGACTTTCCGGAGCCGCCTGAGCCGAGCGATATTGACCAGCGAGGCTTGGGCATCAAGCAAGCTCGCTGTTTAATCTGGTGGTGTGCCAGACGGCCGTGGCTGTTGCAGACGAAGGGAAGAGACAGTTTCTGCATCTCCACGCTGTGAGGGCACTGGAGGCTCGACGCGCCAAGTCATCACAGGTGAGGTGGTGGAAGCAGCCGCACTACGAACATACGGCCCTCCGCATCGCTTTCTATATTTCCACAACACTGCTGTGTGGCAGTGCGATTTATTTATTGATCACGTGAAATTATTATATATTCAACAACTATGATCCTTTAAGGTTCAGTAATGCGTCTCTCGGAGATCTGCACGCTAGGCGGCTGCCTTGTTGGCCTTAATGGGAGTTCTGTTCTTCTCGAGGGTATACCTTATGTACTTGTGATATATTAAATCCTCAGTCCAAAACCCAGGAGCTTACGTTTCTACTCAATGTTTCCGGGTTATTAAAATAAACAACAAACTGTGTGAGCTAAAGGCTACAGTATTGGACTCAAGATCATAAGGGTGTGGTTTCGATTCCTAGGGTGGGAGTTGCATTTTGTTCTTCAGCAAAGCACTTCAGTTCTAATTTTCAAGTTCATTTATCTGAGAATGTGTACCAGTGCCAGCTTCAGGTTAGTTCTATGACGGAGTGGTGACCCGTCTAGGAAGCACTCTTGTACTTTCAATCGTTTAAATCCCACGAAACCGGGATAATCTCCAGGTTTCGTCCGACCCGTGCAGCCATAAAAAAAAAACAGACGTAAAGCGATAACATTACTTCTAATATAGTGTCTATTGTCTGAAATGATTAAATCCTTATTTCATAAATTTACAGTTTCGTGCCAATGTTAGAAATGACATACGTAGCAAACACAATGTATGTAATAATAATTTCATAATTGGTAACAGAATCTCAAAACGATGGGTATAATACAAGGACAAAATGCCAAAAGTATACAGCAAGAGATTTCATTATTTGATGCATGAAATGTCGACAAATGAGGTGAAGGAATCTTGGCATCGCCAGAAATATGTTGGTTACTCGATAGAAATGATGACGATGTAAATAAATGAGCGGATATTACTTTGAAGCCTCGCAAATGAAACAGAAGATGCAGAAATGAGCATGGGTGACATATATTTCTATGTTATATAGGTAATTTACAGCAACACTACACACCAAAACTAAAAATACGATAATGCTTTGAGAAAAATAACCCTGATCACAAAATAACTTTGGTTTCGAACAAACAAGCTAACTTAAGTAGATACTTAAAACCAGATATTGGTATAGAACACTTAAATAAAGTGATACACAAAGAACACATTAAAAATAAACACCGAAAATAAAAGAATTTAGAAAAGTACCATGATAAGTAAATACTAAAATACATCAAACCAACTGTAGAACACCTGCATAATGTTGTTCACAGAAATCAGGCCTGAAACAACATAAACCATATGTATATGAAAAAGATTCAAAATAGGTAATTCTGAAGATAGAAATTATGAACATGATTATAATCAAATTTGGAAATAGCGAGTTAAAATCGATAGCAGGCTTCCGTATGTTATAACGGGAATAACTTTCAATGAAAAACAACGATTAAAAAGCAATAACAATAACCAAAATATGCAAATCTGACTGTGACATACATAATTCAAACAAGCACAGACATCAATATAACCAGATTAAGCGAATGTTTTATTGCGACAGCCACAGTAGTTAAGACGTAGTTAAGATCTACTCATAGTGAAATGTCTAATAGTAAATAGATAATATAGAAAATAATTATATAGCAAAATATAGGAAATAAATGATGGTATCACGTAATCTTTAAAATCAATAGCAAAAATAAACAATTGGAAAACAAAAAAAGCGAGAAACAGTATAGAAATCTTGTATAAAAAGAAGGAATTGTAGGAAACCAAAACAAAATCTCTAAAACAAGAAACCTTTGCCATATTGCACAAAATACTTTGTTCTGAAAAACAAGAGATTCTTTAGATAAAAAATATTAAGTTCATTCAAGACCCACACATTTTTATTAAAAACTAGGAACAAACAAAATAGAAATATATGCAGCAACAATAATTTCACGCCAGAGAGATTTGGGGAACTTATCACCACGTATGAGATTGTTTAAAAAAATAAACGTAGCACTTAGATAATCCCGGGGATTATTCGAAAAGGCAGCCAGAGCAAGATTTTCTCCTAAGAAAGAATTATTTAGAAGACAGGAGGAAATGAATACGGGAGGTTGTTAACATAATAAACTTCTTGAAATATCTAAGAAGCTTACACAAAGAACTAGCAAAAGAATATTTAATGTATTAAAAGAAATGAAAACAACACTTGATTGGTTCATTGATTACAAAAGTCATTTTAATTCGAAAACAGCGAACTCTAAACTTTACAATCCATCCTAAAACTTATAGAATATTACTACCATAATAATGGAGAGGATAAAAATATCGAAAAAACGAATTATTTCCACATAGTGCAACAGTGCAGCAAAAACTCAGAAGACTGTAAAGATCAATTACTGGTCATCTATGCCATAACCAAAGACTATAAGCAGAGCAGGATGTGTCTAGGCATTGTATGAATTGCTTACCAGAATATTTTGATAATATTCCACTCAGGTTCATACTAGAATATACTAAATTCATTAGCCATTAGTAGCTCCAACATACTTTAACCATTTTCTTACCATATTTCTACTGAAAGACACTGTCTATCACTTAAGATTAATTCTTAAAATACTAAAAAATTCGAAGGTTTTAGTAATATAACTAACTTTTTCATTATCAAGCCGCAATTTTGAACAAAACTTAAAAGGTTCTCTCAATTATGAAGGAAGGTTTCAATTTAAACATGAACTCTTTAAAGCAGATAGTTTTCATTATAGAACCAGATCTGGTTTTAGGAAGCTCGGGATCAAAAGGATTAAAATTGCCATGAATAGACGACAAAGAAATACACAAACACAAAATAAAACAGGTGTTATAAGAATTAGTCCCATTTTAACTAGAAAACTAGAAAACGAATTTTCTAAGAGTTATCTCTGCATTCCTTTTTTACAGGGGTGAGGGGTCACCAATATGTTATAACTGATTAATTCCCTCAGAAACAAAATTCATATAGAAACATTTACCGTCCCTCCATCCACCACTTTTTTTGCCTGGTGTTCAAATTTTGTATAGAGAAGATACCAATATGCAGAGGGAAGCCAATCGCTAAAGTCGCAGATATGTACCGGACGTCTTTTTATGAGATTCGAATTAGAAATATGTGCCAAGACAAACTTGAAGAGGGGAAACTTAATTAGGAATACAACAGTCGTACTAGATAAAGAATATAAACCAAAAACACACTTTTAAATATAAAGGAGACACGCGGATGAAAGCAAAACTCAGGATGAAATAAAAGATTAATACTTATGACTAAACTAAGCGTAAAATATAATAGCTAATTGTTATATGATACCTACGCAGCATTTATTCGAGTATATCCGGCTAGACACAAAACAAATTAGCAGACCTAAATAGAAAAATAATGACTGCAATTAAAATATACAAGCACAACTGATAGAGAGTATGATTAAGTTGACAAAGTATGCCATAAAATATCTTCTGTTGGAATACAAGAATATAGTGCAAAGAATAATAAAAAATTATACAAATACGTACAACACATAACCTCATTTTCTTTCTCCAAGAAAACTGACAAATATAAAAGAGGCATATAAAACAGACATTTGTGAGGGAAAATGGAAATGGAGAAACAACAGAAATCGATAAAAGCGTATCCCTAAACTACAAATGTTGTTGGGTTGCTGTTGGTTCCGACGATCAGTGATTCGAGTCTTCTGTGGAACGACATATTCGTGAAACTAACCTGAATGTGGCTGGGAATCGAAATAACGACCTTACTATTGTGAGTCAAACACCTTAAACACTATGACACGCGCCTTCACCGGGTCTACATAATCTCATGATAAAGACATAGCATGAATAGCCAATACATGAGACGACTGAACAAGAATATATAATTTAAAAGATTTCTCAACACTAGTCGAAAAGTAAAGATCTCAAAGTTCTGATCTATGATTTTCTTTTTGCGGCACAGTATAAGTACCACCCTACCAAAACCTACTCATAACAGAATACAATGTATGTTTCTAATATACGTTGAGGTTGGAAAGAAAATAAATAACCTCATTGTTTCTGAATGCCTGGTCTTATACAAGAGAGTCTAAAAATAGAAATTATGAAATGTCGACAAATAATATAAACATACTCTATTAACAGCCTCAAAGGATGTCAAAGAAGCCATACTCTCTGATATACGAGCAACAGGCCGAGTGAGATTAAATAAGATCGCCGAAATATAGTAAATATGTTGCCCACTAAACAATACCACTTCTTGAGTGACTTAACAGATCCACTCTGTTGCAATCAATTGATGTCGGTTTTCCGTTTGAGGATATCTACTTCCACCAGTATTGAAAACCCCGAAGAATTGTCATGGGCAATTCCTTACCTGCGTGGCTAAACAATAATAGGTAGATGACACCAGATAGAAGTATTAGTCAGTTATAAATGGTAATGTAGCTGTAAATGAACTGTGGAACTTATCCAAAAACAAATATCTCTATTGGGATATAACGAGAATGTAAGGATTAGAACATTCTTCACCATAATAGGCGTATTAGGAACAATTGAGAAGAGATATAGTGAAATATATAACAAAATATTTGGACCTACACTTATACAAAACATAAAGGAAATAGCATTACTACAGACCTGCCAACCTTTAAAAACCCAAACGGGAGTACCATGAAAAAAGGTTTCCCAAAACGGGGATAAATGAGGCAAATGGAGAGATTTTACATAATGAAAGCTATACCCATTTTTATCAGAAAAGACATCTCTCACCCACCCCAGAGTGGGTGGGAGAACTCCCCGTCGGACGGGGAGAGTTGACAGGTCTGCTACTAAGTACTGCAGACATAGCACTACTATGTGCCATACATATCTACAACACGCATATCACTACTATCTACTGCTCTCACAACACTACTATGTAATACACACACATAACTTTTAATATATAAAACTCTTCGTGGAGCTAAAACAGAGTTTCGCTTTGCTATGCCATGAAAACACGTAATAAACAATTTTATGATAGAAAAAAATTATAAAATATAAACGTGCCACTTTAATATGCTTCATTTATTACGAACATGATTATTACAGAGCTGTTTTAAGAAAATTATTTGAACGACTGACGTTTATGTTCGAGTAGAGAAGCGATTTCATTTAAATAATAAAGTAGAAAATTACGTCAATTACCTACAGTTTGTCTACACTCATTTCCTTTGTTCATGTAATAATTTAAGCTAATTAATCTCATGACACAATTGGGATTTTGTAATCTTATTGATCATTTCAATTAAGTTTCAACGTAATGCTGGATATTTCGGTATCATTTATGATAACAGTAATAACAAATGTTATTGGCAGTATCGGTAGAGGGTTGGACGCCATGTTTTCTAGCATAGTTACGTCCCTTTACAGTCTGAGTTCAAATCCCGCCGAGGTTAACTTTGCCTTTCATCCTTACGGGGGTCGATAAAATAAAGTACCAGTAATGTACTGGGTAATTTCTGGCCTAGTGCCTAAAGTAGAAACAATTATTGTTACTTTCACCGCCTGTTGTTGCTGTTATTACTAATTATTGGTTATTTTTTTCCTCAATCAGTTGTTATCACCATAAGCTATTTAGAAGTTATTTAGACTTAATTCTTATAATTTATCTAACGTTTTATTCTGGCTAAAATAGGAATGTCTTACGTTTTGTTTTGTTTTATTTTTGTTTTGATTTTTGTAATTCTTCCATTTAAATTGTGTAGATATTAGTTAAATATTTTGAAGTTGTAGAATTACAAAAGATTGAAATAGTAGTATTTCTCTAATTGTTAAGATATATTTTAAAAGTTATACTCTGAAGAGTCTTATGAGGTGTTGTCGGACCTATCAACTCTCCCCATCCGACGGGGAGATCTCCCACCCACTTTGGGGTGGGGGAGAGATATCTTATCTTGAAAAAATGGGTATAGCTTTCATTATATAAAATCTCCCCATTTTGCTTCATTTCTCACTGTTTGGGGGCACTTTGTTTCATAGTACTCCCCGTTTGGGTCTTTAGAGGTTGGCAGGTCTGTGTTATATTAGATATTCAGATCCTAAGTCCGTATAATTCCCTTTCTTTCACAACTACAAGCCAATCAGCGAATATCCTTTTCCTTTTGTATCTTCTAAACCCTGAACCCCTGTTATGTTTGCTGTTTCACTTTTCAATTTATCCGACTTGGCAGTATTTAATCATTATGTAGTCAGCAGCGAAACACTTTCGTTACTCTACCTCCATCATGGAAACCAATAGAGATATAAAAACCAGCGTAAACACCTTACGGCATTTATGTTTAGTCTTTCATTTTCTAAAAACAATTCTATGATATGTAGTGTTGTTTTTCATCTCTTTGATATCGATAAAGTAATATTAATATAAAAGTATAGCTTGTTTATGTGGAAACCATGCCTGCCGAAAGTTTACGAAAACATTTATTTGTTTATCAGATCATGTAGCGCGATGCCTTGGCAGTATCCGTAGAGCTTCGGACAATATGATTTGTGTTAGATAGTTACGTCCCTTTACGTTATGAATTCTGATCCCGTTTATCCTTATGGGGTTGATCAAATAAAGCACCAGTAATGCACTTGCGTTGATTTAATCGACTTGTCCCTACCTCACAAAAGATTCGTTGGCCTTTCGCCTAAATCAGAAATCATTATTTTATCAAATCATATGGCGGTGGTGTGGCAGTCTCGGTAGAGTCTGACACCATGCTTTTCAACATAGAGTTACGGTCCTTTATGGTCTGAGTTCAAATCCCACCGAGGTTAACTTTGCCTTTCATCCTTACGGGATCGATAAAATAAAGTACCAGTAATGTACTGGGTCGATTTAATCGACTTTCCCCTCCCCCAAAATACTGGCCTTGCGTCTATACTAGAAATCATCATTTTATCAAATCATAGGGCGGTGGTGTGGCAGAATTGTTAGTGTGGAATAAAATACTTTGTGCAATCTAGTTACAACCCAGTATGTTCTGAGTTCAAATCCTGCCGAGGTCAACTTTGACGTTTATCCTTCTGCGTCGATAAAATACCACTCAAGTAGTTGAGACGATTTAATCGACTTTCCACTCCGCTAACGTTGCTGGCATTATGCCTAAATTTGAAACCATTATTTTCATCAAATTGCATTTCTTATATTTTCACATTATCAAAATTTCACATTAAAATATATTTACAAACTTAATCAAATTTATTTTGGTGGGGAAACGTACATTGTTTAGACTGCTGGCTTCAATCACAGCACTCAATCTCAAAATTAATTCGAATGTTAAAACACTCACCTGATATAATTAATTCATATTATAGCAGTGAAACGAGCGGGATATTAGAATACAGGATTCAATTATTGATCATTTTAGTGTATCTCATCTAATTTACAGCTCACAACCTCACAGATTTAACATATCATTAGATGTCACATAAGAGGTTTGATTGGGTTTTGATGATAGGGTCCCACAATCCTATCATGGAAACAACGTGAAATGAAACGTCATCATCAAAACCAGAACGTGCCACTGGGAGTATTTAAACCCAGTTGTATTTATACGAAGGAAAATTATATAATTTGGAACAGGAAACTACAATTTCCTTGACATTACAGTTTTGCAGCTGATAAATGTTTTTACTATAATCACTGTAAATATATGTATTCATGTATATATTCATGTATAAATTCAGGTATATATTCGTGTAAAGGTCGCTCGCATGTAAAGGTCAATCCACTATTGTTGTCAAAATATTTTGATTTTTCTATATATCCCATGTAAAAATTAGCCCCTGTTTTTCACGAGAAGCAGATCAATATTAATAAATTAATTTATACTCCTGAAAATAAATGTTACGATGTGAAAATTATGTTCTACGCTATTATTTTCTGATGTATGCATGTGGAAACATTTATAAGTGTCACACACCTTTATTTATATATTTTGGTAACATAGGTTCAAGGCTATGGATTGGCAGTATCAGTAGAGCATCGGGTAACAGGCTTTGCGGCATATAGTTATGATGACCTTGCAAGTTGAAATCTCGCCGAGGTTAACTTTGCCTTTTATCCTTACGGGGTCGATAAAATAAAGTACTAGTAACGCACTGGGGTCGATTTAATCGACTTTCCCCTTCCCCAAAATTGTTGGCCTTGTGTCTAAATCAGAAACCATTATTACCGTAATTCATTGTATGTTTTATTATCATTTAGAGCTGATTTAGGCTTCTGCTTATTGATCAGTGTTTTGAACTTTAGTGTGAATTTCAGCCCCTTCAATGGATGACCATGTTACAGTCGACCCCGTATATATTCAAGTATTTAAGTAAAAGACGAGTTATATTTAACCAAGAGCAATTTATATAATTTGACATTTACATGAAAATATACGGTATTTAGAAGTAAGAAAACAATGGGTTGATCAGTACAAGGAAAAGATACAAGACACCGAACTGAAAGACGTGTGGGGAATAAACTATATATCTGTATAATTAATTCTATTAATAAAAGTGTTATAGTGTACAGTAAAAGGTGGTAAATTGTAGAACCTCGGATAAAATGGTCTGTATTATTCGCTCCGGCCCGGTGTTCTCTCAGTTCAAATCCCGTCGAGATCATCTTTGCCTTTCATCCTTTCGATGTGGATAAAAAATGTACCTGTCTAGTACTGGAATCAATTCTCTCTCTCTCCCTTTCTCTCTCTCTCTCTCTCTCTCTCTCTCTCTCTCTCTCTCTCTCTCTCTCTCTCTCTCTCTCTCTCTCTCTCTCTCTCTCTCTCTCTCTCTCTCTCTCTATCTATCTATCTCTCACACACACACACACACTTTTAATCCTTCTCTGGAAAAGTCTGCTATGTTCAAACCTGGAAAGGATATGGGCTCTGCCACTCTTAAAAATTCCCAGGAAACGCCGTATAATTGATATGACACCTTTACGATACTATCACGAGTTATGAGTCTAAAAGGAATGTAAAAGTGCACAATAAATTTTCGAGATGGCATATAAAGTTCGATCACAGTTAGATTTTTAAAGCAGAAAAGACTTCATATAGTTTGATAATCACCTCGGGGGAAAAACATAAATGTCATTATATCTCATTGGCTCTTTTTTAAATATACCACGTTTAGATATAAGAAACAGTGCCATTCGGTTTCATTATACTTTACTTAATATCAATTTATGAAAAGCACACATTTTTTTGAAGCTACTATGAAATGATGACATTAATCGTAAAACAATTCATGCTTTGTTTTATTGAAATATCCTAAGGGCAGTGAAATATCAAATACTATCCATACCAAAGATCAACAAGAAATCTTTATAGTCCTAAAAAACTAGACATCAATGTTATAAAGGTATAACTTAATTTAGTCTTCTATTCATCTGAAAATAATCTAAATATTATTGACTTATTGTTCTAAATATTTTATGAAATATTTCAGCAATACTCTATGTGATCAATACAAACGATTAACCGTCATGAAAATAATATATAAAAATGAGTTATGTTCGAGATACTGGAATGCACCAATCCTTATGAAATGCACTTAAAATCTTTTTTTATTCAAGTGTAAAAATATATTTCATACAACTTGTGAAATTACTAATAATCCTTCTGTATGTTTTTAGAATTTTAAGTTAAACATATCATTCTGGATATATGAGATATCTACCCAACGGATATGGGAATGCAACACGTTTACATATATATATATGTGTGTAATATATATATATATATACATGTAAATATATATACACGTATATAAATATATATATATATATATATATATATATATATATATATATATATATATATATAGTTATGTAATAAACAACATAAGATAATTATTTCATTTACCAGTGGTTTCTTGAAAGCAAACAAAATTTGCTTTCAGTCATCAGAATAAAAAAATCGTGGTGTATTTATTGGCAGTGGATTTTAAAAACAAAAATATAATATATATGAAAGTGAGGCTGGAAAAGGAAGAAGGAAAGGAAAGGAAAAAGAATAAATATAAAAGTAGATAAACACACATGCACATACACACACACGCACACGCACATATACATACACACATACATATATATATATACATATATATACATACACACATATATACACACATATATATATATATATATATATATATATATATATATATATATATATATATATATATATATATATATATATATATATTGTTATACTTTGGGAGGGTCATGTTGCCAATAAGAAACGCACGCACCAGTTGCTTTCACTTCAATTTATTATAATAAATTTATAATAAATTTATAAATTTATAAATTTCTGGTTGGTTGGTTCCACAACCAGATAGTTGTTTATATATAGTCATAGTTATTTCGTCACACACTCTGTGACCTCTTCAGTGACTGGGGATTCCTTTCTTTGTTTCTGTGCCTCTCCTTTGTTCTGTCCTACGCCATTTTGTTTCTGTGTGTGTGTTGTGTGCACAGTCTGCGCATGCGCCACATCCGGGTGTCTGTCTGTGTTTATGTTCATTTATTTATTTGTTTATTTACATGTTACTGGTTGGTTGTTTGTTCTATGTGTGTGTGTGTTTTCATTTTGTCCTTAATTGTAAGTTGTGATGTTGCTGTTCCACTCATATTTTCTATTTAATTTTGGTTGTAATTCTTTTATGTTTATTGCTTCTGTAATTTGTCTAAACATTGCGTCTTTTCTGTGTGTAGATTATATTTTTATTTCTATGTTCTCTAATTTACCCTTGTGTTCTATTTTAGCTTGTTGGTAGAGTAAAGATGATTCTTTACTATCTTGAAGGTCCCGCCAGTGTTCATTTATCCGTTCTCCTACACTACCAGCTGTCTCACATATGTACACTATATTTTTGTCTCTACATTGTCCTTCAGTACATCTTATGCTATACACTACATTTCTCGTTTTACAGTTAATATGGCTTATTTTACAGGTTATACATTTCTTATCTATACGTGAGAGTCTTTGAAAAGGGTATGTCTTGCTAATAAGTGTTTTTACGGAGGTACCTGGTCTTTCTACTATCTTAATATTGACACGTTTCTCATCAGCCGTACCAAATCCGCAATCAGTATGTTGATTTTGGTATGGTCCGAAACGGCCGAGTTTCGGTGGATCAGATGTTTGGAAGTCATGGGTTTGGCATAATGGGAATGGAGGATTGTGCCAAACCCATGACTTCCAAACATCTGATCCACCGAAACTCGGCCGTTTCGGACCATACCAAAATCAACATACTGATTGCGGATTTGGTACGGGTGATGAGAAACGTGTCCCGCATGTGCAACCCCGAAGAACTAGAGAGACACATACAACACTTCATCCACCGTATGCAGTTCTCTGGCTACAATCAGAAAGATAAAATCAGAGTGTATAGAGGAGCCAGAACTAAATGGGAAAAAATGGTAAATAATGACATAAATGGGACCTGCCCCTTGTATAGGAGCAAATTTTGGAATAGAATAGAAAGAACTAGGAATAAGGCTAATAGAATAAATTCATGGTATGATAGCAATAAATACCAGAGTGTAATGTTCATCGATACAACCCCTAGACGTGAATTAGCTTACAAATTTAGAAGGGCCCTAAATAAACATAAACTCAATATTAAGATAGTAGAAAGACCAGGTACCTCCGTAAAAACACTTATTAGCAAGACATACCCATTTCAAAGACTCTCATGTATAGATAAGAAATGTATAACCTGTAAAATAAGCCCCCATATTAACTGTAAAACTAGAAATGTAGTGTATAGCATAAGATGTACTGAAGGACAATGTAGAGACAAAAATATAGTGTACATAGGTGAGACAGCTCGTACTGTAGGGGAACGGATAAATGAACACTGGCGAGACCTTCAAGATAGTAAAGAATCATCTTTACTCTACCAACATGCTAAAATAGAACACAAGGGTAAATTAGAGAACATAGAAATAAAAATAGAATATACACACAGAAAAGACGCAAAGTTTAGACAAATTACAGAGGCAATAAACATAAAAGAATTACAACCAAAATTAAATAGAAAATATGAGTGGAACAGCAACATCACAACTTACAATTAAGGACAAAATAAAAACACACACACACATAGAACAAACAACCAACCAGTAACATGTAAATAAACAAATAAATAAATGAACATAAACACAGACAGACACCCGGATGTGGCGCATGCGCAGACTGTGCACACAACACACACACAGAAACAAAATGGCGTAGGACAGAACAAAGGAGAGGCACAGAAACAAAGAAAGGAATCCCCAGTCACTGAAGAGGTCACAGAGTGTGTGACGAAAGAACAATGACTATATATAAACAACTATCTGGTTGTGGAACCAACCAACTAACCAGAAATTTATAAATTTATAAATTTATTATAAATTTATTATAATAAATTGAAGTGAAAGCAACTGGTGCGTGTGTTTCTTATTCGCCACATGACCCTCCCAAAGTATAACAATATCGGTTTCAACACACGATTTCAGATAAAGAATCTTGCTAAACAAATTCAGAAACGAAATATATATATATATATATATATATATATATATATATATATATATACAGTATTTTCCGTTGTGTTGTAATATAAATATTACACACAGTAGATTATCAGCTCACGTAGAGTTTGCTCGACGGTTCCAGTTGTAGTTCCAAAAGTAATCCGGAGAAAAATAGAAAGATTTGAATGGATACAGTTTAGTTGAAAGGAATTTATTGACACGTGTTTCTATAACAGTTACATAACCTAAAACAGCTGCTATCTACAAACTTTTAGTTATGCAGACATTCAATATTTCAATGTTATTATTTACTGTCATTTAATCAGAATAATATTACTGAGGACCTATTTAGTTTTTATAGAGAATATTAGGAGGGAGGGGTGAAGTTGTTAGAAGAATAGTTGAAGGAGTGGTTTTTCGATAGCAGTGAGAATTCTTGGTGGCAGTGAGTAATTAGATTCCCATCTGTTGTTTTGACATTTTTTATAGAATATATTATTGGTTATTTTTCTAAATCTATAGAAGGATTAGAGATAGTAAAGATATGCGTGGTTGGTTTTGTGTTTGCACTTAATTAACATTCAGACTTAAATTTTTCTTTCAGGTGTACGTATCCTTTCACCCACGCATTCACACACAAATATATTTGCACACCTCTACAAAATACATATACTCACAATTTACATATTCATACTTACATATATATACACATGCATACACATATATATACACACATGTATTCATGTACATACAATGTGTATACATTTTCATACTCAACTTATCTTTATATACACATGTATAGACACACAGATATATACATACTTACTCTAGGCCATGTGTACACACATACACATACATACACATCCATATACACATATATACATACATATATATATATATACATATACATATACATATATATATATATATATATATATATATATATATATATACACACACATATACATATATATATACACATATATATAAGCACTTTAATACATGAATACACTTACATCTAACTATACACATCAAACATATATATATATTTACTTATTTATATACATTTTCGCATATATATACATACTTATGGACGTTTTTAGACACATTCATTATCGCATATTTGCACCTATTCTCATCAGCATATCTTTCCATTATTAGTGTGGTAATTTAAGGTTATTAATATATGTTGAGAAGAGATTGTTTTTATATTTTTCTAACTAGATTAAGGTTTATATAGTTGGGGGATGTCCCTCTTTTATGTAATATTCGGCTTGTAGTGGGGAAAAAAGGGTATATATATATATATATATATATATATATATATATATATATATATATATACATACATACACATACACATAAATACACAAACACACACATATATATATATATATATATATATATATATATACACACACATATATATATACACACATTCATACACACACATACATACACACATATATACACGCATACATACGCACACACATATATAGATATATATACAGACCTACATACGCACACACACAATTAATTATAAGGAAAAATAAAAATAAAAAACATATAATGCCGTCACATACAAATAAAAAAATTAAAAATAAGACTTAAGAAAAGAAAAAGTATTATTAAGTTGACAGCGATACAGGAAAGGACACAGATAAAAATAAATAAACAAACACACGTGGTAAGCAATACACGCATATACACATACACATACATACATATAAATATATAAATACACACACACATATACACACACATACACAGACTAACTCCCCTGATATAATATTCACGAATGGTTGTAACTGTAGAATCAAAAGAAATTGCCCATTAAAGGGAAATTGTCTTATTAATAACATAGTCTATGGATGTAAAGTTAACACTAAGGGCTCCACTTATTCATATATAGGAGCTACGTCTAACGAATTTAAAGTAAGATTTAATACCCACAAACAGTTTTTAAAATGCCGCATTAGCTATTACAACATCCTTCGCTGAAACAATTAATAATTATAGAAAGAAGAATATCGATTACAACCTGACTTGGAGTGTGCTCAAAAGGGCCACCCCTTATCAAAATAACAGATACGAGTGTAGGTTATGCGCACAGGAACTATTTGAAAAATCATGAAATGTAAGGATATCCTATTAAATAAGCGACAGGAATTAATTATATCTTGCAATCATAGAATCAGAAGAACCTTCAAATGTTATAAACCTAATTAATATACACATTACACTTATATTTTACATATTATTATAATTAGTTTTTTTAATTTAGTTAACCTATAATTAGTACTTTACTACAAAGAACTTCATCATTTTATTTCCCTCTTACAGCTCTCTTTTCCTAAAATTAATACCTAAAAGTATAACTATAAATTAATTTAATTTCCTGTTATGAATCTAGATTCCTTGTAGTTTATATAAGATTGGTATTTCTCCCTACTACCCTTATCCCAAAATTTTACTTTCCTTCGTTTTTAACAACACTCTTTAATAACATCTAATTCTTATTTATCACATTCATATGAATTAATATAAATTTAACCCTATAAGTATACCTGTCAATTAATTTAATTTCTTGTTATAGATCTAGATTCCTTTTGGTTTAAATAATATTGGTATTTCTCACTAATACCCTTACCCTAAAATTTTATTTTCCTTCGTTTTTAACATTATTCTTTAATAACATCAAATGTTCGTGTACCCTTCACTGGCTTGACTTCCTTTCATCCCCAAAGTATTCTTTTCATTCAAAGTATTCTTTTCATTCAAAACATAAGTCTGCACTCCCCTACCCCTAAATTATATTTCTACTACCACTATTCTATCAACTTGACATCTAACTTCTTTTCTATTGGTCAAATTCAAAACCTGTTCCCAAACAGACCTTTTATATTAAATCTTTGTTGGGTTTTTTCAATAAACAAATCTCATCATTTCTGAAGACAGCATGTATATGTGAAGGTATGTATATTTCCTCTGATAATTTGTAATATTTTTACATAGATCTATATGATATACATACCAACACATATATACATCCTAGAAACGATCGTAAAATGATGAATTTTTTTAATATAAGGAACTTGTTCTTTGTTTATATTTCATTGTTTTTATTAATTTATCTTGACTCTGTTTTCCTATGATTTTCATGGAAAATTTTTGAATGCATCTTCTCTTTTCATGATATTTGGATTACATTGAGTTCTCCATACGGATTGGACACTACCCTATATTTTGGTAAATTTATCTACATATATATATGTGTATATATATATATATATACATATATTTATATATATATATATATATATATATATATATAATCATATATATATATATATATAAAACATAAATATTATATATATATAAATATAAAAGGATAAAAAGATAAAGGTGGAAGGGAATACGACAAATAATGAAGAAATAAATAAATAGATAAAGGTATAAATGTTTATAGCTGATTTAGCGCACTCAACAAGTTCCTAGAGCAAATAATCAATGAAAATAAACATTAAACCACCCTGTATGTAATTATGCATGTACATACACACAACCATACAAATATATATATATATATATATATATATATATATATATATATATATATATATATATATATATAAGAAAAAGTATGACCCCGACGGCAGAGCTCAAGACATTTCGACGGCTATTATATATATATATATATATATAAATATATATACAATAACGTATGTCCATAGAATCATTTGATAATATATATACACAATCTCCTCTCCCAATCAGAATAACCAACCACACAAAAAACCAACTAAGCAAGGCCATAAGATTAAAAGGCACCTATGGAGAAATAATAGATAAATAAACGACAGCCATCTATTCGCGATCAACAGAATATAGAATATAGAATATTTACCCATCACTTCAATAGCATGTGAAAATCGATTAAATATATCGTCAACCATACACAATTAGGGATAAAACTAAAGTTAGAGAAAAAATGTATATAAACATACCAAGATTACGTTTCTACCCCATGGAGTTTCATTCGCTTTTGGAAATATCCGATCAAGGATAAATTCACGAGCTTCGAAATCATCAGGAAACAAATTCATTTGGACGAAGATTTTTCTTAAATGATCCCCGCCAGAAACGAATTGAAAATGGCTAAGAACTGTGACGTGGCAGTGATCAAGTCAGAAAGAATGTGATTGGTGCCTTACGGCGAGTAGACTGGTTGCTAAAAAACGCAGCCTAATATTGCCTAAATTGCATCTCAACCTTATGGGAGATTATCAAACATAAAGATTTACATATACACAAACTAGACAAAGTCATATATATATATATATATATATATATATATATATATATATGTTTTTGGCAACCATTTACGATGTGGCTCAATGACGAATTAATTAATTAAATAATCAACAATCATAAATATATATATATATATATACACACACCAATATGCACACACATATATACGAAAGGTTACATCACCACGATAATAAAAATACACACATACACATATAAACACACACACATATATATACACATACACATACACATATATACATACATATATATATATATACATATATACACATATACACAACACATACATACACACAGAAATAAATGTCTATAAATAAAAAAGGTGGGTATGTAAAGGGTAAGGTAGAAAGTAGGGGGAATAAGGAAAATAAATAACATAGGAAAAGGTTTAAATATAAGGGGAGATAAGGGAGGAAAAGAATGAGTATTATAGGAGGAATTCATGCCAAACACCACATATAGAGAAGACTTCTACAGAAAAAATATATATACATACACACATATATACATATCATACGCACAGGAGGAGAGGAGCACGATATGTAGAGCATGATATGCAGAGTAACACATATGTATTGTCGCAGTTGAAACTGAGAACCACCACACCTCATGCTGACCCAAATGTTTACCGAGGACCAGAACACCATTCTCCACAATATAAGAGAGGAATGCGCTTGCCGGACTGTTGATGACCAAAACATCACATTCCAAGATAATGGCAAAACACAGTGAATGGTAAACACGACCAGAACATCACAACATGCACATCGGAGCAACAGAGATATAATATCAATAAGCGAATCAATTGAATTTTTTGAGTTGAAATACATATAAATATGTGTCTGTGTGTATCGGACACACGTACACATGAAGAAACTGCTGACCTAAATGTACCTGTCATGCCTGTCTGAATTCCCAAGAAAATGTTAGGTCAGTTACTATCTTGACCGCTTACCCTCAGAATTACTACGTAGCGGTTCTTGCACGTGACTGCTAGACCCGTATGAAACGAAGACGAAAATTTCCTTGCGTACCATTTTGTTCCACAGATGCGATCTCACTCTGCCTCGTTAATGTTCAATAAACACCAAAGTTCTACGTTCTGGGCAATAGAATTGAATCCAACCACCGACAACATAGTTGGATGACCGATAATCACACCAAACCGGAGTACTGTGATCCTTGTGATTTCGAGATATACAACCACTGATAGTGTAACGAAGACCAGAAAACCATACTTCATAATATTGAACGAAGTGATTGATTTGTGTGACCAAAATAACACCACACACATATTGGGTCGGCAATGAACTAGGAATATTGGATCCCCCGTCAATGTCTGGGTGAGCAAAAATAGATTTCTATCTGCATTGAAATTTACGAACTAGTGCATCTGCTGTGGTGTCAAACACAAACGCACACGACCGCACAGATGAGCAATGGACTATGCTACGTGGGTTGACTAGCAAGTGAATTAAAGGATGTGTAACTCTGATATACAAATTATTTATTATTAAGATGTACAAACTTGACATAACTATTATCATCTTATATTCTCTCAACTAATCACATTTGATTATATTTCTCTATCCCGTTTTCTCCTCCCATATTTATAATATTTTTATTTGACAAAATCGGTTTTTTTACATTGTGTTTTTCCCTTCTAATACTTGCTTATTTTTTTTTATATATTCTCTATATATTTTTTATATATATATTTTTTTATCTTTATTCTTATTTTCACTCTTATCCTCCTTTATATTTTACCTTATTCTTACTTTTATACATTATTATAGTGTAATCTTTCCCATGCCTTATTATACATTATTAATTCTAGATTATTATTATTAATCTTATTCCATTTCTAATTACCTCATGTACTTTCTCCTCCGTTATATATATATTGTATGCACTTTGTGTGTGTGTAGCCTCTCCACACCCTCTGCACCCTACTATCGACGCCACTCCATCTATGGATCCACTAACCACTCGACTCCCGGGAATGAATATGACCACACCCCACACTCCCGCACCAAAATTAGACTTATCGTCCCCTGCTTTTGCTCTTTACTCTCTTTACTCTTTGTTCTTGAACGTTTGGTTGGTAGAGTCCATAACACCAATGAAACCCCTTTTATAGCTCTGAAGAATTCTACAGTTACGTAAGGAAGAAACATTGTAAGCCAATAAAAATCTGTTGATGTTGTAGACGCTCTTGTGTTCTTTATCATATATATATATATATGTGTGTGTGTGTGTCTGTGTGTGTGTGTGTGTGTGTGTGTGTGTTTATTTATATGTATATTTATATATATATATATATATATATATATATATATATATATATATGTGTGTATACATATTTATATATATGTATACATATTTATATATATGTATATATATTCATATATATGTATATATATTTATATATATATTTATATATTTATATATATATATATTTATGTATATGTATATGTATATATATTTATGTATATGTATATGTATATATATTTATGTATATGTATATGTATATATATTTATGTATATATATATATATATATATATATATATATATATATATATAGAGAGAGAGAGAGAGAGAGAGAGAGAGTGGGAGGGAGAGAATAATTGAATTAAAAATGGAGGTATACTCAAAAATCATATATATCAAGATACGGATAAGCTCAATACATTATAATTATTATCAATTATTCAAGTTAATCTAATGAAAGGTAGTCATACATGATGTATGACAGAATAATTGAGAATAAACAGTGTCATAGAGTATAATACAGGTTTAGAGAGTCAACCAAAGATATCAATCAATTTAAAAAACATTTATGTTTTTGAATTGATTCACATCCAAAACATAAATATTTTTCAATTGATCTCTTCAGTTGACAGTTTCTAAATATCATATTATACTCTATAACACTGCTTATCGCCAATTATTCTGACCTTAATCATGTATCACTCCCTTGAATTAGTTTAACTTGAATAATTCTCGATAATGTTGATGTAAAGAGCTTATCCATATCTTGATATATATGACTTTTGCGGATACATCCATCTTTACTTCATTTCTTTATACAATGTTATATATATATATATATATATTAATAATGACTCAGGACCACGACGGCTGCGCTCCTTCCGTTTCAACAGCTAGTTCCAGACTAGCTGTTGTAAAGAAAACAGAGAAAATATCCCTATTTTATTCTTCAAAGTACGGACTGAACAGATTCGTCGGGTGGTATGCAGCCAGAGTCCAACTAAAGTGCACCAAGGCTTCAATGTAAGGACGAATACTTGAACTGACCACTACCAGTGATAAATTCTCTTTGGAGCGGGGAATTATCACGTAGTATAACGGTGACAGAAAGGTGGTAATGGGTGGGCGTTTGGCGAGTAATATATTTGCTAGAAGAAGCAGCCTAATTTCACTCGACCCTATAATGTACATATATATATATATGTACTATCAAAATTAGATTAAAGATGCCATGTCTGAGAATATCAGAAGCATGCTCCATATCACCTGTGGAATAAGCTCAAAATTCCAAGTAGTAAATCCGAGTATTTATTAACATTAGATTAAAAGTAAAATTACATATATATATATATATATAATAAACATATCACACAATTACAGGGGATAATTTGTAAAGTTGTTACGGATGTAACATATTAAAAATTAACGAGAAACTTCATTATAGATACCTTGCAACAATGATTAATCTCCTTTGTATATATTCCATTGAAGAAATATATTTCACAATTAATCGGTGAATCATAGGTGTTAAATCTTGGATCATCGGATCATTGGCAAATGTTGGTAGTATTTACGGCTCCTAAGTCTATTAGTAGAGCTTTTTTATGTTAAAAGGACTCGACTGTTATTTCTAGCTGTCTACAACCCTATTCGGCCACTGGCTTGGTGGCAGGGCGATGTGTTTTTTAAACCACATGTGCTTTTCGCCGTTACTCCATGATTTTAGTGTGTAATCATAGATATTTAAATCTTCTCCTTTGCCGATAATCCAAGATTTTACATCGATGATTCACCGATTAACGGTGGAATACATTTCTTAATGGAATATATACAAAGGAGATTTGCAAGGTGCCTATATTCAAGGTTCTTGTTAATTTTTAATTTTAGCCCGGTGACTATGTGTGTTTACAACCTTTACAAATTATCCCCTGTGTGATGTGTTTATTTTATATATATATATATGTATATGTATAAACATTAAATTAAAAATCGAATCACACACACACACACGCGCGCGCGCATATATATATATATGTAAACATACATATAGATATATAAGTATAAACATATATATCTAACCTGACTAGTTTTCTCGTTGGTTTGGTATTGTGTGGTTAGGTTTACCTGCCGCAATGTTCAATTTGTCAAGCTGTCTAAACGAATGTTATTACTCTAAGGCCTGCAACCTTATCGAGTGCTTTGCTCCTCATTCCTAATTGTAGGTCCTTAGCTTGGTCACAGCCAAAGCTTCGATTTTATTAAGCTTACACTTGTGTGTATATATATATATATATATATATATATATATACATATTTATGTTTATACTTATATATCTATATGTATGTTTATATATATATATATATATATATATATATATATATATATATATATATATAAACATAATAACTAGAAATTGATTAACATATAAATAAACATGAATAATCACAAGATTAATCATATTATAAGGTATCTATTTTTGAAGTTCTGGTCAACTTTATTTAGTTACCTACCTAGCTATGTGTGCTTACGCACTTGTAAAAATTATCTCTTGTGATTATTCATGTTTATTTATATGTTAATCAATTTCTAGTTATTATACAATGCTCGGACCTACTCGTTAGAATCTTAGAGCTTATTTTGCGGGTGATACGGCGCATGTCTCTCTGGCATGACACACATAATTTTGATTTAGATTAAATTCATTTGAGTTATCTTAATTTTGGATATAGATATATATATATAAACATATATATGTTTATACTTATATATCTATATGTATGTATATATATATATATATATATATATATATATATATATATATATATATATATATATATATATATATATATATATATATAAATATATATATATATATATATATTGTCATACTTTGGGAGGGTCATGTTGCCAATAAGAAACACACGCACCAGTCGCGTTCACTTGTACTAAAGAAAATGATTGCACATGCGGTGGGGGCCAGCATAAAATTAACGCTTAAGGAACATATGTTCAAATTTAATGGAAAAACATATGCCCAAGAGGAGGGAGCAGCCATTGGTGTTAGCATTGCAGGCGACACAGTTAACCTATTCATGGTATGGTGGGACAGTAGACTTAAACTTAAACTTAAAGAACAATTAGAAGACCCCTTAACCCTGATAATGTACTCCTGCTACGTTGATGTTATAAATATCGTAGTTAAAACACCCCCACTAGAGAACAGTCAGGAATTAGAGAAAAACACAATGGAAAGCATCCAGCAAATAGCTAACTCTATCCACCAGAGTATTAGAGTTACTATAAACTACCCAAGCAAACACTCCAACCATCGATTACCTGTAATAGACAGAGAGATCTGGTTAGATACCATTAATAACAAAAAAACAAATCCTCCATTCCCATTATGCCAAACCCATGATTCCAAATATCTGATCCACCGAAACTCAGCATTTTCAGACCATACCAAAATCAACATACTGATTGCGGATTTGGTACGGGTGATGAGAAACGTGTCCCGCATGTGCAACCCCGAAGAACTAGAGAGACACATACAACACTTCATCCACCATATTCAGTTCTCTGGTTACAATCAGAGAGATAAAATCAGAGTGCATAGAGGAGCCAGAACCAAATGGGGAAAAATGGTAAATAATGACACAAATGGGACCTGCCCCTTGTATAGGAGCAAATTTTGGAATAGAATAGAAAGAACTAGGAATAAGGCTAATAGAATAAACTCATGGTATGATAGCAATAAATACCAGAGTGTAATGTTCATCGATACAACCCCTAGAGGTGAATTAGCTTACAAATTTAGAAGGGCCCTAGATAAACATAAACTCAATATTAAGAAAGTAGAAAGACCAGGTACCTCCATAAAAACACTTATTAGCAAGACATACCCTTTTCAAAGAACTCCCTGTATAGATAAGAAATGTATATTCTGTAAATTGAGCCCCCATATTAACTGTAAAACTAGAAATATAGTATATAGCATAAGATGTACTGAAGGACAATGTAGTGATAAAAATATAGTGTACATAGGTGAGACAGCTCGTAGTATAGGGGAACGGATAAATGAACACTGGCGTGACCTTCAAGATAGTAAAGAATCATCTTTACTCTACCAACATGCTAAAATAGCACATAAGGGTAAATTAGAGAACATAGAAATAAAAATAGAATATACACACAGAAAAGACGCAAAGTTTAGACAAATCACAGAGGCAATAAACATAAATGAATTACAACCAAAATTAAATAGAAAACATGAGTGGAACAGCAACATCACAACTTACAATTAAGGACAAAATGAAAACACACACGCACATAGAACAAACAACCAGCCAGTAACATGTAAATAAACAAATAAATAAACGAATATAAACACACACAGACACCCGGATGCAACACATGCGCAAACTAAGCACACAACACACACACAAAAACAAGATGGCGTAGGACAGAACAAAGGAGAGGCACAAAAAACAAAGAAAAGAATCCCCAGTCACTGAAGAGGTCACATAATGTGTGACGAAAGAACTTTGACAATATATAAACAACCATCTGGTTGTGGAACCAACCAACCAAACGGAAATTTATAAATTCCTAAATTTATAAATTTATTATAATAAATTGAAGTGAAAGCAACTGGTGCGTGTGTTTCTTATTGGCAACATGACCCTCCCAAAGTATAACAATATCGGTTTCAACACACGTTTTCATATAAAGAATCTTGCTAAACAAATTCAGAAACGAAATATATATATATATATAGATATATAAACTGCCCGCCCAGCCAGCGTGATGGCGTCATCTTATGGCTAAGACAGCACGACGTGCTGTCAACAGCGGCGCCGACTGGCGCCCGACAGACTGGTCGGTCAAGGTAATCAGGGTGATATATATATATATATATATATATATATATATATATATATATATATATATATATATATATATATATATATATGTATATATTTATCTATTATATATATATATTTATCTATTATATATATATATTTATCTATTAGTACTTCGAAGTTACATTTTAAACTTATAGCTCCGTTTAAATGATTATTTATCTAGTTGATTTCTACGAACTAGGGTGAAGAAAGATTGGGTATATTTTATATAACTCTTCTTCAAACTTGCAATTTTATATATATATATATATATATATATATATATATATATATATATATAGGAACAAGTATGACCCCGACGGCAGAGCTCAAGTCGTTCCGACGTCCAGAAATAGCCGTCGAAACGGCATGAGCTCTGCCGTCGGCGTCATACATGTTCCTGTTACCCACTCTACTACCCTAAATATTGAGTTCTTTGGTTCGTTATGGTCCATCTGGTTCCTACCACAATTCCTTCGTTATATATATATATATTGTTATCCGTATTTTCCACTGTCTGTATTCTTTATATATATATATATATATATATATATATATATATATATATATATATATATAAACAAACGTGCTGTGGAGGTTGCAAATGGGTTACATATGAATAAAGTTAGTCCTTCATCAGTGATCTTCCAACCATCATTGGTATTTCATCGCTTTAAAGAAAATATACCTCCGGTTGGTGCGAGCAACGGCTAAAGAAAGTCGTTGGGACACGTAAATAAAAGGAACGAGCGAGAGTATAAACAAACAAAGATGGTAAAGCAAGGAAAAGTGAGGAAGAAAGGGTCAAGTCCCAGATTTCTATGAATATAAGTTCGGTGAAATCGTGAACGAGAGAGATTAAAGACCATCAAACCTAGTCGAAATGTGAGCAAGGAAGGAATTCCGCATAGGTCAAACGGGAGGAAAAAGGAGTCCAGTCCGTGAATTCACTGAACATAAGTTCTGTGAAATCGTAGAAGAGAGAGAAAAAAGGAGAACTAGCCTGGTCAAGCGTACGCGAGAAAAGAATTACGCACATATCAAACGGGAGGAAGTAGGAGATGTAGTAGCAGAGAGTGAGTGAGTGAAGGGTGAGGAAGAGGCTAACAGAGAGAGAGTGACTGTTAGAGAGGGTAAAGATACAGAGAAAGAGGAAGCAGTAAGAACGAAATAGACGGATCACAGCGGGGGAAAATATATGTGTGAATATGAAAACAAACGTGCTGCGTGGTTGCAAGTGGGTTCATATATATATATATATATATATATATATATATATATATATATATATATATATATATATATATATATATATATATATATAAATTAATAAAATAATGAATAAACAAAGAAACAGTTCCTTATATTAAAATAATTCATCATTTTACGATCGTTTCTAGGATATATATGTGTTAGAGTTGGTATGCATATTCTATAGATCTATGTACAATATTTATACAAACTATCAGAGGGAATATACATACCTACACATATATATGCTGTCTTCAGAAATAATGATATTTGTTTATTGAAAAAAACAAAGATTCAATACAATAGGTCTGTTTGGGAACAGGTTTTGAATTGACCAATAGAGAGATAGTGAGGGTCAAGATAGTAATATAGTAGTAGAAGAAACTTAAATTATGGGTAGAGGAAGGTAGATTTCAGTTTTGGATCGAAAAGAATATTATGAATGAAGGATTATTTTAGGGAAGAAATAGGTCTTATGCTGACCTCAGAAATAATTTTATTTGTTCATTGAATAAAACCAACAAAGATCTAATATATTCTGTCTGTTTGGTAAGAGGTTTAGAATTAACCAATAGAAAGTTAATAATTGGCCAAATGGTAAAATAGTAGTAATTGAAGCTTATTTTAGGGGTGAAAATATGTCAGGTGGTCAGTAAAAGATATACAAGCAGTTGCTGTTATAAAATAGTAATGCCAATACAAATATCTAAGGTGACTAAAGTTTTACGATAAGAATGTTAGTGAAAAAAATACATCTATGAAAAGAATATAAATTAATTTAATTGATGGGTATATTTATATTGATAAAATTATACTAATACATATAGATATGATAAATAAGCGTTAGATGCAGTTGAAAAGTGCTGTTAAAGATGAGGGGAAATTAAAAGAATATAAAAATAATATATATATATACTTATATATATATATATATATACATATATATACACATACACACACACACATACAAACATATATATATATACACATATATATATATATACATATACATGCATATATACATACATACATATATATATATACACACATACACACTTACATATACATATAATTATTGGGGGGGGGGGGGGGGGCGAATTAAATTTATTAGTGAGAAATAATAAATATATATAGTTTTCAAGGAACATAGAGTCATAACCTGAAGTTAAAGCATTATATATGTTTACTTAATGGTATCAGTTTTAGGAAATGATAGTTGTAAGAAGGAAAGCAAAATTATGTAGTTCATCAGTAGTAGAATATTAATTATAGGTTAACTAAATTAAAAATAGTTTATATATTAATTTCTAAAGTGTATATTAATTAGATTTATAATATTTAAAGCAGAATTATGTAGTTCATCAGTAGTAGAATATTAATTATAGGTTAACTAAATTAAAAATAGTTTATATATTAATTTCTAAAGTGTATATTAATTAGGTTTATAATATTTAAAGGTTTTTCTCAGTTTATGATTAGACGATATTATTAATTCCTGTCGCTTATTTAATAGGATATCCTTAGATTTCATTATTTCAAAAAGTTCTTGGGAACTTCATATCTACTATTTTGATAAGGGGTGGCCCTTTTGAGCACATTCCAGGTCAGGTCATAATCTATATTCCTCTTTCTATAACTATTAATTATTTCAGCTAGAGATGTTGTATTAGCTAGTGCGGCATTTTTAAAACTATGTTTGTGGGTATTAAATCTTAACTTAAATTTGTTAGAGGTAGCTCCTATATATGAATAAATTGAGTCCTTAGTGTTAACTTTACATTTATATACTATGTTATTAACAAGGCAATTTCCTTTTAATGGACAGTTTGCCTTGTTTCTACAGTTAGAACTTTTCGTGAATTCTGTATCTGAGGAGATATTATGGTTAGTTTGATGTACTGGTGGTATACTCATGGTTTTTTTACATTTATATGCATTATAGGCACTTATATTTTGTTTTATGTTTTTGGTTGTTGAGTAGGAGAATTTAACCGTTGATCTATTTAAGATTTGATGGTATTTGTGGTTTGGCGGGAAGTTTTTCTCTAGGATATTAAAGAATTTTTTAGGTATATTATCCTTAATTTGTAAATTAAATGGAGCATTATACCAAGTAACTCGTCTATTACGGTTTCGATGTTGTTTATTGTTTTTATAGGATGCATCCTGATGTTTATTAAGAGAATTATTGTTAATGACCTCACCACACACATTTTTAGTTAGATTTATTGATTTAGGTGTTTTAGCTTGTTTATTAGGAGTTTTATTATTAACATTTATTAGAGTTTGTAGGATGAGTAGTTTTTTGAGAGTTACTATACTGTATATTAGAAGAGTTAGAGAAATTTGGTTTTATGTTGGTGTTTTGGGGTATAGTGTGAGTGGTATTTAGGTGTGTATGTTTCATTTGGTGTTTGTTGGTAATATTAGGTTGTATGTTTGTAGTGTTATTGGTAGAAAGTATATATACTAATCTATTTTTGTGGCCACTTCTAGCTAGAGCTTCGTTATAAAAGGTCGCATTTTTATCAAATACATCTTGGTTAGACGAAAGGTTAGAAATTCTAAGTGATATATTATATGCAAGGTTTTTAAGGATAGATTTAGGGTGATTAGATTGTGAGTGAATGTAGTGTAAATTTTGGTTGGGTTTATGGTAAGGTTGGTAGATACCCGTAGATAAGTCTAATGTTATATCTAGGAAATTAACTACTTTACTTGTGTTTTCAAATGTAATATCTAGACTATAATAGTCTTTAAGGAAAGTTCTAATAAGCTTTTTATTTTTTTCTATCTCTGAGAGGCTAAGGTTATTGGAAAGAAGAAGACAGTCGTCACGATATAAACCACTTTTAAGGTGGAGAAAGGAAGCATTTATGTTAAAAAGAAGAAAGAGGCCCACAAGATCAGTGATTTGGGCAGAATCGCTTGAGCCCATAGTAATATCGAATAGATTACTATATGTGTTTCTGGTCCAGTATTCATTCTGAAATTCCAATAGTGTTAGTCTAGCATGTGTAATAATATTAATGTCATTCAAAGTTAAGTTAGATCTATTTTTAGCAAATATCAAGGCTTTGTTCAGGAGTATAGGTGATATAGAAGAATAATAATTAGCTATATCAAATTGTAGAAATGAAGCAGAGGATTTATTTCTAATATTATTAAACCAGTTAATTACCTGGGATGTGTTATCCCAGAGTGGTAAATTAACATGTTTTCTTAGTTGTGGGATGAATCTATCTAAAAAATGTTTACTAATTATTCCAATATCAGATTTGGAAGAGCATATAAGCCTTATAGAAGGATTAGAGTTAAAGTTAGATTTATGATCTTTCAGGTTGAAGTTTGGTCTTTTCAATACCAAAGGTTCAGTTCTATCTTCAATATTAAGTCTATTCACTATGCTGTGTGTTTTGTTGTTGATGTTGGTAAGTGACGCATTGTTTGTTTTTCTATAATTTTTCCTGAGTTCTTTATATATGAACTCATTGTAATTTTCAATATCCATGTGATATAGATTTCCAGTTTTGTCCGAGTGGACATGGACTTTTTTAGATTTTTTTATGTTCAATAGGGTAGAATCAAGGTCCTTTTGAAGATTAGATTTATACCTCTTAAATTTGAGGTGTTTGATTAAATTAAAAAGGTCTTTCTCAAAGTTTTCAAGTAAGGAGTTGTGTGGTGGATTTTTATATGTAGTGAAATCATAAAAATATTTCCTATCAGTACATTTTGTTTTTTTATCGAAGTGGTAGGCCCTCCATCTGACTCTTCTGATAAATTGGTTGGTTTTTTGTATCATAAGAAGTAAGAAATCATCCTTAGAAGGTAATGGTATATTCTTTAAAGAAGTTCCCAAGTATTGTTTTTCCATTGTGATATGGATAATGGACAAGAAAAAGAGCTCAACTATTTATATATGGAGTTATAAAATTATACACATATATGTATATATATATAAATATATATACACATACAATATAAAAATAAGAATATCCCCATGAAAATAGGAGCAAAGTATGTAGATAAATCTACCAAAAGTTTACGGTAGTGTCCAATCCGTATGAAGAACTCAATGTAATCCGGATATCATGAAAAGATAAGATGCATTCAATAACTACTTTCGGTGAAAAATAAACGGAAAACAGAGTCAAGATAAATTAATAAAATAATGAATAAACAAAGAAACAGTTCCTTATATTAAAACAATTCATCATTTTACGATCGTTTCTAGGATATATATGTGTTAGAGTTGGTATGCATATTCTATAGATCTATGTACAATATTTATACAAACTATCAGAGGGAATATACATACCTACACATATATATGCTGTCTTCAGAAATAATGATATTTGTTTATTGAAAAAAACAAAGATTCAATACAATAGGTCTGTTTGGGAACAGGTTTTGGATTGACCAATAGAGAGATAGTGAGGGTCAAGATAGTAATATAGTAGTAGAAGAACCTTAACTTATGGGTAGAGGAAGGTAGATTTCAGTTTTGGATGGAAAAGAATATTATGAATGAAGGATTATTTTAGGGAAGAAATAGGTCTTATGCTGACCTCAGAAAAATGTTATTTGTTCATTGAATAAAACCAACATTTGCAACCTCCACAGCAAGTTTGTTTATATATATATATATATATATATATATATATATATATATATATATATATATATATATATATAAAGAATACAGACAGTGGAAAATACGGATAACAAATCATTTTAACCTACTGATCGTGTTAATTTAAAATGCGTCTTTCAGAAAACTGCAGTAGAAGCGGTGACAATATAATCGATTTACAGTATTGAAATATTGATTTCGAAAATATAAATAGAAAATCTCACTTCTTTTAAAATTCTACTACGATATTACACTAATGTAATTTTGAATTCTTATCCATGCGGTATGGCGAAATCAATTTCTTAAATATAACAGGAAACATTTTTTGAATATCGGATTTTGTTAGTTAGGTTGCCCAAAGTGAATATATTGATGCTAAATTTTAAAATAGAATAAACACCCATCCCTTTATATATTTATATATATATATATATATATATATATATATATATATATATATATATATATATATATATATATATATATATATATATATATATATATATATATATATACATATATAGGAACGAGTAGGACCCCGGCGGCTGATCTCAAGCCGTTTCGGCGGCTAATTCTGGACTAAATGAAAATTTTTATCCTGGTATTTGAATAGCCGAACTTCTCAAAGGGTAATTCCATATATGGTAAAAGTGATTGTCACAAGGATTGTGACAATCACTTTTACCATATATGGAATTACCCTTTGAGAAGTTCGGCTATTCAAATACCAGGATAAAAATTTTCACTTAGTCCAGAATTAGCCGTCGAAACGGCTTGAGCTCAGACGTCGGTGTCCTACTCGTTCCTATTACCCACTCTACTACCCTAAGTATTGAGTACTTTGGTGCTTTATGGTCCACCTGGTTCCTTACCATATTTCCTCCGTTATATATATATATATATATATATATATATATATATATATATATAACGGCGATGAATTAGTTTTGCGAGGTTTTTTATATGAAATCGTGTGTCGAAACAAATATTGTTATTTAATAACAGAACACACTCACTGTTTGGTTGGTTTTCGCTTATGTGTCTTTTATATCGGTTAATTTAATTTATTCGGTCCTCAATGTTGCCATTGACTGACCAACGGTCAAAAATACAGATACAATATAGACACAAACACATATATATAGTCTATCAAAGTACGTTCTTTCGTTGCACATCTGCAACATCTGCAATATTAATTCTGGCAATATTATTACACAAATATGACCCTCCTCAAGTATATATATATATATATATATATATATATATATATATATATATATATATATATATATAATATTTTAAAAAACCGCGATAATATTGCTTTTTGCTGAACTCCTTATTGTAGAATTTTTTTCGGAATATTTTTGACTGTTATTTCATGTAAACAAACATTCGTCTCATTCCGACGTCACCAGCCCTGTCTCCACACGTGTGTTTTATTTTCATAATTACGCCTGATGTCGAACTAGCCTGCTTTTAAATTCCCCTTCTGGCATATTAAAATAGTGAGATTTTGGTTATCGTGTTGAGCTCTACTGATGATCGGATTCAACTGTGACCATCCCCACTGAAAGTTTCGTGAAATAATCTTTTCAAGACTATACAGAGCATTTGTAGTTTCTCCGAATTGAAGGATGAATATTTTAAACTTTATTTTATCATGAGGTAAGGCTCTATTGATTTTTCCATGAATTTCACTAAATTCTGTTGGATGAATCTATATCCTGATTCTTTTTGAATTGAGTTTGAATTATTTTTTCCACATCTTACGTTAACTATTTTCCCATTTTGACGCTATAGTCACTTATATATTATGAAATACTGTGTGCTTCTTACTCATAATAATTTCTATACTTTTCATTTATATAATATATATGTATATATGTATATTTATGTATATATATATATATATATATATATATATATATATATATATATATATATATATATATTTAATGCATGTATATAAAGGGATGAGTGTTTATATATATATATATATATATTGAGGGCGGCTGAACGCGATAGAAGCTCCTAAATCTTCGGCGGCCCTCCTGTCTCTGCTTTTCAGCCCCATGAATTTTGTCTATTATATTCCTTTGTTGAATTTCGAATACCTGATGTTGTCACCGGATTCATACTGAACCCTATCACTAAAATGATCATAGTATAATAAATCTTGGAATGACACCAATCCAGCCTCCTGTTATTTTATAATAATTAACTCCGTACTCGCACCACCAACAACACAAACGAAGACGGGTGAGTGCTATCCCTAATATTACATCGAGGTTGACCATACGGAATGACCAGTTCTATCCAGTGGTGAACCAACAAACCTAAATAAATATATATATATATATATATATATATATATTATAATTGAATATAAAAGAAAGATAAACACAGATATATACATATATGTGTTCAAATCGTAAGGGACCAGATTCGCTAAGGTGAAAAGAATACTAACTATAGACAATCGGTTTTGCCAGACTCAATTTAAAAATAAATCAAGGAAATAAATACAAACCGGAATTGTGGTAACTACCAATCACCCAGACAGCGTTTGGCTATGCTGTTTCGCAAAATTAATTGTGAAGAAGAATACCGATCCTTGCTCATCAGTGGGTGAAGAATTAGTATCCTGGTCACTTCTAAGTATATTAAAAAATTGAATAGTGTGCGTATATATAATAACGCACATGGTATCGGAACTTAGCGTGTCTCACAAACTCACACCACTAAAAATAGCAGCCACGTTTACTCGAGATTTGAATTAGCTCAACAAATTAACGGAGCCGAATATATAAAAGGTATATATTGAGTTAGAAAATAGCTACTTTTAGTGGTGTGAGTTTGTGAGACACGTTAAGTTCCGATACTATGTGCGTTATTATATATACGCACACTATTCAGTTTTTTAATATACTTAGAACTATGGCCTGAATTCCTTTTAGAATTCATTGTCCTGCGCATGTATTGTTTTTTGGCGGTAATCTACTTCCTCATTTTTGAATCAGTTTGAGAATTTCTTTAGAACTGCTGGAATAGCAACCTGGCAGCTACCTCAAGTACTGATGGTGATTGTCGCTAAATACTGATATTGATTTGATTATCAATATTAGTATTATTGGGCACCCACTGAAGAATTATAAGAGCCCACTTGAATAAGTATCTGTTGATCTTATACAAGCTTCTATATAAATTGGTATAATTTCACCCAAATTGTAGGAATCTTATAATGAAACGAGACGTCCGTCTGGGAAGAGATATATTCGATATATCTCATATGAAATAATACAGCCAATTTTCCACACAATGCAATTAGTTAGCACCCCGAACGTTTAATTAGGAATATACTCACTTATTTCCTAATGTTTGTTGAGTGAGTTGGGATTTGGCCGGAATATCGCTAAAAGCTTTCTCTGATAATGTATTTATATATGTATATATATATACTTATATACATACATATATATATATATATATATATATATATATATATATATATATGAATGTATATATAGTGTATTTTGCAATACACTGTATGCTTAATTAAAAGCATTTTGAAGACCTTACGCTATTGTTTTAAAGTAGTGACTATGTCACTTCTTTTTTCAACAAACAAAGGGAGATAAGATGACAGATCTCTGTTTCATGCTGTTGGTATTCCTCAGTGCTTAGCACTCCCCTTGTCTGTTGAAAATTATGAATGTTGGATTCTTATAGAATTCCAGTAATAATAAGGAGCTGATTATACAGAGCGGTTGCCGGTCCAGCAAAAATTGAAAATTAGAATTGGTGCTCTGAAATAGCGATATATATATGAATGTATATATATTGTATTTTGCAATACAGTGTATGCTTAACTAAAAAGCATTTTGAAGACCTTACGCTATTGTTTTAAAGTAGTTGACTTGACTCTCTTGACCACTTCCCGTTGTGCGCGCCCCACAAGTTTCTACTTCCTCCTCACCATCCCCACGGACACTACCGCAGATTTTACACGCTCGGAGATCTACACGATTACAACTCGGAACAGTGCCATTTTTACAAACACACCCGAAAACCATTCAGGAACACAGACACACACAAACACTTACACCATTTTCGCACACACACAACCATACATTGAAACATATCCACACAAACACACACATACACGTGCGCATCCTCACATACACCCACTCTGCCTCTGGATTCCGCACGCTCTCCCCCACCCCATCCAACCCCTTTCCCTCCATACACACACGCACACACGCACACACACACAGACTTAGACTCCACCCAACATACACAATAGTTTTCCCAAACCCACAAGAATGCAACCTCGCTCTCCCCCAAACTCTCACACTTCCATCCACGTATACACACACACAGAGACCTCACCTTCCGCCCTCCCCACCTCCTCCATCCACCTCTACACACCTCACATCCTTTCACAACTTGTTTTTTACTTTTATTTTCCACTTTATGTTTTATTTTTTTCCCAACTAACTCCCCTCACTCCCTCTCGGATGTCCTGCTCCCCCCACTCTCCTGATGAAGAGCTTTTGCCTGAAACGTCGCACCTACACCAACCCCCACTCTCACTAAACGTGAACCTAATACCTTGTGTAAATTGTACTCCAGCGTTGTTGTTGTTTTTTACTTTCCTAAATATATATATATAAAACATCCTCACACAAGCCAAAATCCAACAAACCCTCACAATGAACCCTACAGTAACAAAATGCGGAAGGCCCAACTGTGGCATATGCATAAATCTAATAGAAGGTTCAATATTCCATTTTAAACAAGGACAGCGTTTCACAGTTAAACACAACTTTACATGTGCATCTGAAAACCTAATCTATGTTTTGATCTGCTCAGGACAGACAAAAAACAGCCCCCGTCAACGTATGACCGTCCATAAATCACAAATTAAAATACAGGAATACAGAAAGATTGCATTTAGTGAACATATCGCCAATTGTGCTCACAACCAACATCCAACCTTTAAAGTTTTCCCCATTTACAAATTCATAGACAACGCTACTTTCATCCAACGTACCAATAAGGAAACATATTTCATTAACAAATTTCAACCTCTACCTAATGCTCTAAAAATCGGACCAATATAAAACTGCAACAAACAATCAAACATTTACAAGAGTTACCTCCCTCACATCCTACCTAATCCTTTTTCTTAAATAAATTAAATATCATCCAGCAAGAATTGCTTCCTCCTGCATATTAACTCTCTAATAAGGAAAATCATATCAAACCTCAATCCACCATTTGCCTCCTTCACGGAATCATGGATCAACTAAGCACTCTTGCGATATTAACACATTTTCTCTGCTTAACTTCAATAACTATGCCTGTAAATAACATTATTTTTTCTTCCACATTGACTTTTTATGCTCCACATTATGCACGTTTGTTTTCCTTTTTCTTTTTTCTTTCCACTTCATAAACCTTGTTTGTAAATAATATTATTCTTTCTGCACCTTCTGTTTAAGATGTGTGACACCACACTAATACATTTCACTACCATTTGATAATGCATAAAAATGCTGAAACCGGTAATAGACAATTCTTAAATATATAAATATATAAATAAATGCCATTGTTAAATAATAAATAAATCAATTAATACCTTAACACTTCACACAAAGTAAAACATTTCGTTTTAATCATTTTCTAACCCAGAAAAAAGAGAGAGAGAAACAAAAAAGGAAAAAATATATTTTTCTTCCTAATAATCGTCTCTTTCTCCCTGTTTTTATATATATATATATATATATACATTTTTGTTTTTCAATCCTTCCCAAAATATAAAATGATTTATCGTAGGTCGGTTCTAGTTTACTTAGTTTGATGTTCAATACGATTCCTACATTTAAAAGTGAAAATTTTAATAGATAAACAATGACATTACTAATGTCTTCCTCACTTTTAATAAGGCTTCATTAAAGTTAAAATTCATAGCGGCAACTTTTTAAATCGTCAAAACTCAATTAAACATCATATTCATAATTAGTTGAGCTTTGGTAAAGTTATATTTTAAATCATTCCACCACAGCAGTTATTAGACAACCACACACATACACAATTGTATGCAAATTAGTAGGTCCATTTCAGAATAATATTGAGAGCGAATGGGTAAATATACGCACCAAATTCCTTGTGTTTGATATACAAGTCTTCTAATGAGGGTCCAATAAAATCAAAAAATCAATTAAAGATGTTCATCATTTTTACAATTTACAGTGATATTCGTATTTTCTGGCATATTTACATGCCTACATATTAGATATGTTTATATATTTATACAAGTTAGTGCGGTCTCGGTTACATACTCTGTAATCATACAGACATAACGTTATCATAGACTTCGGTTGTTAGCGCACTTCATAGTTTGTATGGATGTATATATATATATATATATATATATATATATATATATATATATATATATATATATACATATATATATATATATATATATATATATATATATATATATATATATATATATATATATATATATATATATGTATGTGTGTGTGTGTGTGTGTGTGTGTGTGTATTGTAATAAATGTTTCGTAGAAATATACAAGCGTAAGAGTACTCAGTTCATAGGATGAGTTTAGTATAAATAATTACAACAGTGACATAAACAGATATTTAAGTTTCTTTGGGTACCGGACCCAAACTCATTCAGCCTGTCATAAGAAAAATGAAAATGAAGATTTTTATTTTTATTTTTATTATGGCAGACTGAATGAGTTGGGTTCTAGAACCCAACGAAACTTGAGTACCTGTTTATGTCACTGTTGTAATTATTTATATATATGCATATATATATATATGTGTGTGTGTGTGTGTGTGTGTGTGTGTGTGTGTGTGTGCACGTGATGGACGTGACTAAACCGTCAAAACCACCAAGTTTGCTTAGTAAGGAGGGTGAATTTGGAGACCCTGTGGGATGAAAAACAAAACCCGTCAAATGGCGAAGGAAATCATGAGACTCCTTGTTTCCATTAAGACATCTCTTTAGTTACGTTCACTCTGATATAAAACCTGCGACTTCATTTGCATCCAATGATATAGACCAGTTCTTCTTTCGGGGCAAATACATTCAATGTTCAGAGAGGGGATTGGCCCCGGGCAAAACCTTTCCTCACATATAAAAGTTTCAAACACAGGCATCGCTTGATATGTGACATTTTTTGTGAAGCATGGTATTGCTGACCACAGGCAAGTCCCTAGCAGGACTAAAAAGCCACGTCCATGAATGCTGATGCTTATCTATCAAGCTATAACATTACTCGAAATCAATTTGGAACCATCGCATATA
The DNA here is from genome assembly GCA_964016885.1 of Eledone cirrhosa. Classification (NCBI taxonomy): domain Eukaryota; kingdom Metazoa; phylum Mollusca; class Cephalopoda; order Octopoda; family Eledonidae; genus Eledone; species Eledone cirrhosa. Next base: position 309,655,571 of record OZ024743.1, on the reverse strand, counting down.
TATATATATATATTGCTCGCACCAACCTGAGGTATATGATTTTTAATGCGATGAAATACCAATGATGGTTGGCAAATCACTGATGAGGGACTAATTTTATAATATGTAATCCATGTGCAACCATGCAGTATTCTTCTCCCCATGTTTTTCATATATATATGTGTGTGTGTGTGTGTGTGTGTGTGTGTGTGTGTGTGTGTGTGTCTGTGTGTGTGTGTGTCTGTGTGTCTGTGTGTCTGTGTGTGTGTGTGTGTGTGAGAGAGAGAGAGAAGTCTTCCCAGAAAATACAAAAAGAAGGGGCAAATGTGTACAATCTTTTGTGCAATTTTTTCGAATGTTTATCTACAAGAAACTCCACCACTTTCTTTTAAAAAAGCCTTATACAATTTTAAAGTTACGAGTTCTCTATGGAATACATTTACAAATAGTATTTCCACAGCCATGATTTGAACAAAATAGTGATTTTAACAGCATTCTGTATATAGCAATATGATAATCTGCAGCTGAGTTGTTGACATTTTTTACAGTGTTTCTAAAAAATGCTTACGAATAATTAAATACACCAGCTTCAGTTGCTCATTGTTGAGTGATTTGTTTCCTGTTCTAATAGTTTGAAAGGCCGTCATAAGATAGTATTTATATTTTCGTTTGTTCGGTCATTAAGCTCTTGATTAATTCTGTTCAAACAAAGCATTCAAGATGAGTTATGATAATTAGATAAAAATGCTCGAAAGGCTAAAATGTTTGTTTCGGGATCCTAAGACGCCGGGTTCGATTTCCCTAAACGGGAACTTGGAGAAATGTAATTTCCGACAGTTTCGAGTTAAACCCAACCCTAGTGGTGAGGGTTTGGGACTTACGATCATAACGTCGTGGGTTCAATTCCTGAACTGAGTTGTCTGTTGTATTCTTGAAAAAACACTTCATTTCACGTTGCTCCAGTATACTCAACTTAAAATGAGTACCAACAATAACTGGGGATTGTATGCTGCGATGGACAGGCGTTCTGTCCAAGGGTAAATGCTGTACTCTCAGTCGCTTCACGCCACGGAAACGAGGATAAGCACTGACCTGATGAGCCTCCGGGCTCGAGACAGACATTTATAGACCTGTCATTGAAATTCGGTAGACCAAAACTATTCAGAAGATCTTGACATGACCTGTAATTGTAATGGAAACTCCAGCTTTGTCAAACACTGCGTCACGCTGAATTTTGTCAAGGATACACGTGTTGGTGTAATGCCCAGTTTCACCAGCCGGCTGTTTCGTTGATTGAACAGTTGAAACAACCGTTGTTGAAACTAATAGAGATACACCTTAATAGTTGTTTCTTATTTTGTCACAAGGCCAGCAATTATCCCAGTGCATTACTGGTACTTTATTTTATCGACCCCGTAAGGATGAAAGGCAAAGTTAACGTCAGCGGGATTTGAACTCAGACCGTAAAGGGGCGTAACTCTTTGCTGCAAAGCATGACGCCCGGCCTTCTACCGATACTGCCAATCCAGCGCCCTAATTGAGCCTAATAGTTGACAGAAAAATAGTGTTGACTCAAATACCTCCAAGAATTTAGTTATATTTTGTGTCACTTCAAAATGAGAAAGACGAATTTATAGTGAGCTGATGCTATATAAACAAACTGAAACTGAATTGATTTAATTAGGCAATAATATATCCTGTATCTCCTCAGGGAAGATATAGCAGGGAATCTTTCAATTGGATTTTATGTGTGATATAAATTCCTTGTAGTAGACATTCGCTTCTGTGTTTAGAAAGTAAATTAATTGAATATGCAGTCATTTAAGCGCTGAATTTAAGTATCTGTACAGTTCCTTTCAATATGTTTGCCTGTGTTTCAATATAAAAAGTCGGTATATATAATAATGTGAACATGTGTGTGTGTATTTATATGAATATATTGTATGTATATGCATATATATGTATATATATAAACATACATTTTTACACATATACACAAGTAAATGTATATGCATATGTATATATATATATATATATATATATATGTATGTGTGTGTATATATATGTATATATATGTATAAATATTTATATATAATTATATATATGTTTATATATGTATATATATATGTATATATATATATATATATGTTTATATATATATATATATATGTATATATATATATATATGTTTATATATATATATATATATAAACATATATATATATATACATATATATATACATATATAAATATATATATATATATATACATATATATATGTTTATATATATATATATATATATATATATATGTTTATATATATATATATATATATATATATATATATATATATATGTTTATATATATATATATATACATATATATATGTTTATATATATATATATATATATATATACATATATATATATATATGTATATATATATATATATATATATATATATACATAGATACATATATATATAAACATATATATATATATAATTATATATATATGTATGTATACGTGTGTGTTTTTGTGTGTGCTTTATGCACGGTAACTTAGTGGCTTTCAAATTGATGTTGACAAAAGTAGCGTCAGACTGATTGAATTCCTTTAATGTTATACCCCAGCTCAACCGCAATCAAATGATTGGAAATAGTATAAGAATAAATATAAATAGAAGAATAATAGTGTAAGTTCCACCTACCCGTAAAAAAGAATTTTCTACAAAAGAATGAGGATTATCTTGTTTATTAAACATCGGCTGATTTACCATCAATTTCAGTCGGAATGTTAGCAACAAAAGTGTTATTGCTACCATGATGGATATCCGTATCACAAGGTAAAATATAGTCATCTGAAAAAAATTTTTAAAGTATATTTGTAATGTAAAACAGGAAATTTTAGATTGAATCTGATGCTTTTAAATTATATTGGATTTCTGGGATTATAATTCAATATTTTGCAGGAAATCAGAGAATAACGGACAAAATGCTTTACAATTGTTTTCTACTTTTGGCACAAGGCCATCAATTATCCCAGTGCATTCCTGGTACTTTATTTTATCGACCCCCGTAAGGATGAAAGACAAAGTTAACCTCGGCGGGATTTAAACTCAGACCGTAATTGGACATAACTCTATACTACAACCCTCTACCGATAAGGCCAATCCACCACCCTCAAAAGCTTTACAATATTCAATCTACGAAGGGTGACTGATAACTTCATAGGCTGACTTTGAATGAGCGATGCTAGCACTGTAAAATCTTGAATGCATTAATTTCAACTCTTCTTATTAATAACTATATTGTGTGTTTCTAGGGACTATGCTGAAAAATAAACCTCATTTGGTCATTCCATGAGAGTATCTTGGTCAGCGTATGAACTTGTCAATCGACCTTCGTAACTCAGAAGTTCTCTGGAAGACCCAGATCACACTCCACTCCTTGCGATATCAGTTTTCCTCAATTACTTCTCATTTTAAATTCTTATCTTGTATTGTTTCACCCCAATACTATATTTACAGGATCAAGCCCTTCAAACTTTAATAATTACTTAGCCCCAAAATAGATTATGTCTGAAGCAGCAGCTTTTATAAGTTGTTAATTCATAATATACAAGATTGCCCTCTTTTGATGGGTACATTGGTATTTCGTTTGATATATATATATATATATATATATATATATATATATATTTGTGTGATATGTGCTACATTTCGTTTCGGGGTCCAGTTATGGCCACCACTGTATATTGGAGGAGGCACTTTTTAACTGTCCCTTCATTCGGACACGTGCTCAAAGATATTTTTATCCAGACAGGCAGACAAGTTTACCTAGTTGATGTCGTCTAAATTCAAATGAAACAGTTTTGTATGTTAGAAACCGACTCTGTATCTATTGATAAAATGATATACAATAATGCTTTCTTTATTTCTTTATTTATTTATTTATTTATTTATTTATTCAACCAAAAGAACATACATTCATACACTCTACATACATAATTACATACATACTCAAATATACATACATACACATATATGCACATATACATACATAATTGCATACATACTCAAATATACATACATACACATATATGCATATATACATACATACATAATTACATAATACTCAAATATACATACATACACATATATGCATATATACATACATACATAATTACATACATACTCAAATATACATACATACATACATATGTGTGTTTGTTTGTATCTGTGCATGTGTGTATGAGTGGGCGTTGTATGTATATATGTATGTGCAGTTTCTGTGAAAAACACGAATCAAGCTAAAGTGTTTTACAATTTATGACCTTATTCTCCATTGCTCCGAAACAAAAACCAGAAAAGTGTTTATATTTTTCTTATATATATATAGTAAGAAGAGAAGAGAAGAGTATAGTGAGAAGAGAAGTCGATAGGTAATAAATTGAAATATATTTTCTAAGAAATAAACGTGACTTGAAAAGACTAAACATTCAGATGATCATAAGCCAAATTTATGTTACAACATTAAAAAGATAACACTTTTAAAAATTTATTACTTAAATGGACAAATATATTTCTTTCAAATAAAAGCCTAACAACTGAAATTATCGTCAATTCTTTTTTATCTTATCTAACTTACTTAGTATTACTTGTTAATAATATCTCTTCAGAAAATATGTTGTGTAAGTAAAATGCAGGAAAAACTTCATTGAATATATCGATTACTGTTGCACAGATATTTTAACATTTGATTTATCATCCAGTGAACGTTAATACATGATTCTATTATAGAGGCAATATTTCAGCGTAGGCTGCTTAGCTTTCATTTCAAACTTTGAAGAAATGTGCGCCTAAAAGCTATGCATACACACAAACATACACATATGCACATATATATACATATGCACACACTTACCTAATTACCTACCTACATACATGCATATATATAAATACATACATATATACATACATACATGCCTACACACATACAAATATACAGACAGACACATACACTCACACACACAGAGAGAGACGAAGAGAGAAAGTGAGATAGGGAAAGAATAGATCTCTACTTTATTTATCAACATCAAAAGATTGAAAGGCAAAATTGACCTCAGCAGGATTTGAACTCAAATGCTGCCCACCGGAACGTCGCGGGACGCCAGGCACCTCATTGTCAAGCTTGACATGAGGAATGCCTTTAACTGCCTACGCCGTGACCATCTGCTCGAAGCCTGCTGCAGCCAAGGCCCCTCTGCCTAACCACTGGCCTATCCGTCGTATGGAAACCGAGCATGCTCCTTCCTGCTGACACAGGCATACCTTCAGCTACTGGGGTTCAACAGGGTGACCCTTTGGCCCCCTCTTTGCACTCAGGATATACCACATTTCTCGGAACATCACGACCCCTTTCAACGTTCGGTACTTGGATGATGCCACGTGGGGAGGGCCGCTGGAGACTGTCTGCCACGACCTGCGATCGTTGGTTTCTGCTCTGGCGAGAATCGGTCTCTAAGTTAACTCGTCCAAGTCGGAGGTGGTGAATGTCAACCACGACGCAGAATTCTTTTCATCCTCCGTCTCGGACATACGATCTATTCTCCGCCAGGTGCAGGTGATCCAGCGTTAGGGTTAAGGTTCGGGTTAGGGATTTCACTCGGCCTTCCATCCCCACAGTGGTGTCTGGCTCAATGCTCTACCCTCCTTCTCGACTGGCACGCAACTGGATAAAGATAGCCTGCGAATCAGGGTATCTCTGAGTCTCGGCCTTCGGATCTGTGAGCCACAAAAATATTGCTGCGGATCCACCGTAGCCTTTTTCGGCCTCCACATGTTGTCCTGTAACTACAATGCATTTCGCACGGAATATCGGTCGCTCTCCAAATATCGGTCACTCTCCGACAGGTTTTGAGGTCGAGCTCGTTGCAGTTGAGGCTTCTGGTGTCCTTGGCCCTAGGACCACCTCTCTACTCACCACCATCGGCACCGAGTTGACTACCCACAGATGTGAGCCTCGCGAGCTGGAATCGCTCTTCAAACGCGTCTACTTTACCATACTCCGGGGAAACGCCTTCTCTATTCTGTCCGCCAGGTCTACAGTGAGACCAGCGCGTGGCGGCCAGCGCATGGACCCCTATTTGCTTATAATAGTGATAGATGGGAAGAGCGAATGAGACGTTGGTAATGGGAATTGGATTGGCAGTATCGGTAGAGGGTCGGACGCCATGCTTTGCAGCACAGTTACGTCCCTTTACGGATTGCGTTCAAATCCCGCCGAGATTAACTTTGCCTTTCATCCTTACGGGGTCGATAAAATAAAGTACCAGTAATACACTGGGATAATTGCTGGCCTTGTGCCAAAAGTAGAAACAATTATGTTCAGGTTTATATATATATGTATATATTTATATATTAATCTCCCGTTACATAATAAATTCAAAGTTATGAACTCAATTTCCTATACCAGTCTCGGGTTGACTAGTGTCTTCTGAATGTAATGTGATAGATGGAAACTGAGGAAACTCTGCACATGAATGGACGTGTGAGCGGCTTCCGGGAGTGTATTTGTGTGCATGTGTGTCTGTGTGCGCGTATGTGTCTGGTTGCGAATGTGTGTGCCTGTTTGTCTTTGAATGTGTTATGTGTTCGTGTGTATGTCTGTGTCTGTGTATGCACGTAAGTGTGACTGTGTGTATGCAGTTGTGTGTCTGTGTGCGTGTGCGTCTCTGTGCATGTGTGTGTGTGTCTCTATGTGCGACTGTGCGTGTGCCTGTGTGTGAGTCTGTGTGTATCTGTGTCTGTGTATCTGTGTGTGGGTGTGTGTGTGTGTGTTTATGTTTGTGGTAGTATTTTTGTCTGTATCAGCACATACGTGTACTGTTTATGATTTGTAACTTTCCAATTTGACAAAACCGATCGATGAAATTAATGCAAGACTTGAAGAAATAAAGTTCAAATAATTCAGTGCAATATAGACATATAGTCTAGATTTTCTGGGCCAGCCGCAATGTGGTGCTCTGACTCATGTGTATGGCTAACTTTAAATGTTTATATATATATATATATATATATATGCTATTTTCATATATATATATATATATATTTCATATACATATATATATATATATATATTTCATATACATATATATATTTATATTTCATATACATATATATATGAATATATATATATATATATATATATATTATATATATATATATATATATATATATATATATATATATATATATATATATATATATATATATATATATATAGTATATCTCTAATGACTTGATTTTTTATTTCATTGTTTTAACTTATATATATATAGTAATATATATTTATATATATATAGTAATATATATATATATATATATAAATATATATATATACATATATATTTGAAAATAGCATATATTTTCACTTGCTCTGAACAGTTTGGCAGGTGAACATTGAGCTGCACTGATGAAGGATGATACCCAGAAACATTAGTGCCTGCAGTTCTGTTCGCATGCCAACACAAGAGCTAGAATGAAGGGTTCATTCTACTGACATGGCTATATAATTGAGGCTTGTTTGCAAAATTGCAAACGAATCGAATGTTATTATTAATATTCGAAAAACTGAGATTACATATATATATATATATATATATATATATATATATATGTATACACACACATATATATATATATACATATATACACACACGCATATAGTGTCATAATGTCGTAATGCAGACAGATATTATAAGGGTGCAACGTTATATCTATGTATCTATCTAAAATGAAAAGCTAAGAATTATAGAGTGATATCGCTAAATCGGCTAATGAGGTCCCTAGGGCATTGAAATTTCGAAATTTTGCTCTAAACACTCACAGGACCATAAGTATTACATGTGTAAGGTTTGAAAACAATTGGTTGGGTGGTTCTCGAGTTTTAGGGAGTCAGACAGACAGACATTCTCTGTTTTATATATATATATATTTATATATATATATGAAAATATTTGACCGACCCCGACGGCAGAGCTCAAGCTGTTTCGACGGCTATTTCTGGACGGCTATTTCGAGTCCAGAAATAGCCGTCGCAACGGCTTGAGCTCTGGCGTCGGGGTCAAACATTTTCCTATTACCCACTCTAATAGCCTAAGTATTGATTACTCTGGTGTGTTATGGTCCATCTGCTTCCTTACCACACCTCCTTCGTTATATATATATATATATATATATATATATATATATATATATATATATATGTGTGTGTGTGTGTGTCTATTTGTGTGTGTGTGTGCTTGTTTGTGTATATGTGTTTAGTTTTATGTGTAAACAGTTGTTAATTGTTTGTGATATTTTGAAATATATCTTTTTTTGTGTTGGTTTTAATGATGTTTCTGAATATGCTTAATATCAGTAACATATGCATAGAAATAAGGAATGCTATCTAAATACATATATAAAAGACGTTTTTATCTATAAAAGAATTTTTATCTATAAAATAATATATAACATTTTTTTTACATATATTTTATATATATTTTACATATATCTTAATTAGAATATTTTTTAAAGTCAATTCTAGAATAAACGGTAAATATAACTATTTTAACTAAGAAATATTGGAGTTATCTTCTCTTTCATAATGTAAAACGCTTACACATTTCTTCTAAGTAACAACTAAACTTTAGATAAAAAATTAAAATTTGTTTGTATAATTTCGTTACCTTCGTAAATTTTGTAAATATATTCCTATCTTGATGTAAATATTGAATGTACAAAATAAGCTTCTATAATAAAATAGAACTACTTCCTTTTTCTTACATATATATATTGAAAATGTAAACAAGAAATTCATCGTAACTATTCACATATAGAAAATATTTAAATTATCTATCTATTAATAAAAAAAACATATATACTAACCAAAATTATTTATATAAATATTTATATAAATAACCTGCTGTAATATAATAAAATAAAATATACATACAACCCTAATTCTTCATAAAATATACTTATAAATATTATCTCTATAATATGAAAACTCACTATTAGAATAGACCCAATAATTAGTATCTCCCACTTTTTTAAAATTGATATTCTACCACTTGAACACATTTATAATTCTCATATTATATTATAAATACCACCAAAATATCTAAATATATAATTAAACAAATAAATATAATTATTTCACTCTCTCTTCACCATCACTAATACGATACATACAATTATATATTAATAATTGTTTCTACTTTAGGCACAAGGCCAGCAAATCCTCCGTGCATTACTGGTACTTTATTTTATCGACACCGTAAGGAAGAAAGGCAAAGACAACCTCGGCGGGATTTGAAATCAGATCGTAAAGGGACGTAACTATGCTGGAAAGTATGGCGTCCGACGCTCTACCGATAATGCCAACCCACCGCATTAATAATAATAGTCTATTTCTAACTTTAATATACTTATATCTCATATTCTTTCCTTAAATATTCTTACACATTAATATTAATATTAACTTCTCTCTCTTCTTCCCTTAAAAAATAATCCTAATAATTATTTAAATTTACTTAGCATCTAAATATAACGATCTTTTTCAACTTTACGTTATCCTCATTAACATATTCATCCTAAGATTTGAATTTCTTTCACTATTCAAACAAAACTTAAAACGATAAGTTCTTGTATTTGGATATGTCACTATCTATAGAACAACTTTTGTATTTTATCTGATGAGTGCGTACCAAAAATGTTGGTACCCTTGAAATATATATAATAAAATAAATATGGTTTTATAAAGATAGTTTCCATTTATTAATATTATTGATATATATATATTATATCTTGTGCTAAAAATGTTGTGGTTTATAAAAATGTTATACTTATTTCTAGTTTTATAAAATTTTAGCCAGCTTGTTTATAACGTGCTTCCTCCAACCTTAATTTATATATAATTTGTTTGTCCAGTCACACATGTATAGTAACGTATATGTTTAGGTGTTTTTGTTTTTTTATTTTTTTTATTTGATCTGCAATCCCTTGTGGCTAATAATCGTTTCTGCCAACAATTTAAAGGAGGGAAGTGTTGATTAGATCAACCACAGTACATTACTTGTACTATATTTTATTGACCCCGCAAGGATGAAAGGCAAGGCTACTCTTGACGGGATTTGAATTCAGTACGTATGGGGCAATTCATGGCGTCCGCCGCCCTTCCAATAGTACCAGTTTCCCGCCATCCTTGTGGCTAATAATGAAATCATTATTACATTCGAAGGGCGATGGATTGGCAGTATCGGTAGAGTCGGATACCATGCATTGCAGCATAGAGTTACGGTCCTTTACGGTCTGAGTTCAAATCCCGCCGAGGTTAACTTTGCCTTTCATCCTTAAGGGGGTCGATAAAATAAAGTGCCAGTAACGTACTGGGGTCGATTTAATCGACTTTGCCCTCGGCCCAAATCACTGGCCGTGTGCCTATACCAGAAATCATCATTACATTCGATATGAAATATGTTCGTCAAACACCCAAAACTTCGAAAGTTTTAATCTTTTGAGTTTTATGTATATATATTTAGTTATGTAATAATATTTTCGTTCTGACGAACGATTTCAGACGTCTGTGTCAAGCTTGTCTGTCTTCGTGAAACCTTTGGTAAATGAAATAATTGTTTTATGTTGTTTATTACATAACTAAATAGCTCTGTAGCCTACATAGAGCATTCTCCTTTCCTTTATCCTTCCTACGGAAACACTTAATATCAATATATATATATATATAAATATATATATATAAAAGGAAAAAATGAAACGAAATTTCATTTCTCACTCTTAGTACGGCTGTTACTTAAATATAAGTATGTATACGTACATACATATATGTATACAGACGTACAGTAGTATGTATATATATATATACATACATGCACATATATATATATATGTACGTATGGATTCACCGAACATTTTATTATAATGCTCGAGGTGTTTGTAAACAAACATCCCGAATTAGGCCGTACAGTGTCTAGCAACCATCGTTGCTCATTTGTTCAACACTGATAAGGGAACGCTGTACTAGTTTCAAGCTTATTAGCTATCGTCAGCAACGTATACCTTCCTGCCAGATTGTTGAACGTATATACTTACCTTATGCATATTAACGGCTGAGCAGCCTACTTTGCATATCGAGTGAGTTAATCGGCCGGGCGCACCGAAAATGATAAACAGAAAAAATGAAACGAAATTTCATTTCTCACTCTTAGTACGGCTGTTAATTAAATATAAGTATGTATACGTACATACATATATAATAAACGTTCGGTGAATCCATACGTACATATATATATGTGTGCATGTATGTATATATATATATACATACTGCTGTACGTATACATACTTATATTTAAGTAACAGCCGTACTAAGAGTGAGAAATGAAATTTCGTTTCATTTTTTCCGTTTATCGTTTTCGGTGCGCCCGGCCGATTAACTCACTCGATATGCAAATTAGGCTGCTCAGCCGTTAATATGCATAAGGAATTTATATATTTTCAGACGTTCAATCATCTAGCAGGAAGGTATACGTTGCTGACGATAGCTAATAAGCTTGAAACTAGTATAGCGTTCCTTTGTCAGTGTTGAACAAATGAGCAACGATGGTTGCTAGACACTGTACGGCTTAACTCGGGATGTTTGTTTACAAACACACCGAGCATTATAATAAATGTTCGGTGAATCCATACGCACATATATATATGTGTGCATGTATCTATATATATATATACATACTACTGTACGTCTGTATACATATATGTATGTACGTATACATACATATATATATAAAAATATATATAAATATATATATATGAAAAAATTGATGACCCCGACAGCTGAGCTCCGGCCGTTCCGACAGCTAGAGCCGAACTAAATCGCAGGTATTCGAACGGCGAGAATCTAGCTGAACTTATCAAGGGATACAGTCCATATATGGGCATACAATCTAAGCAAAAACAACAAAAAGTCATAAGTTTGTTGTTTTTTTTGTTTTTCTCGGGAGTGGTCTGTGGTCTAGGTGGGGGTGGGGGGGGGGGGGTTACCTTAGATTAAATGGTTGGTATAGTCCTGCTAAATGTCGGGTATTTTATCTATTACAAACTTGATGGCGGGGGGCTAGAAAGGCCAAAATGAAAGAGGAATGGGTCCGTAGACTAATTGATCTGAAAGTGCCAAGCCAGTCAGGCGCGCACACATGCTGGTCTACCTGGTATTTTACCATACCCTTTCTCTTCTAAATATATACTTATATATACACACATACACACACACACACACACATATATATATATATATATATATATATATATATATATATATATATATATATATAATATATATATATATATATAATAATAGTAATAAATATATAATATATATATATATATAATAATAGTAATAAACAAAAGATATAACTCTATAACATCCTATTTATCTCTTTATATATATTTCGGGTGCAAAAATTTATGTTTGACATAAATTATAGCATGCCTTCTTCAGATAAAATAAAACATGAGATGTTTAAAATGTTTGATGACAAACTCAGCAATGTCCAGTAGTGCTAAGTTTAATATTCTGATCGTAGACTTGGTAAGATTGATGAAGAACGTCTCCCGCATATGCGACCCAACAGAAATGGAAAGACACATCCAACACTTCATCAACCACATGCAGTTCTCTGGCTACAACCAAAGAGACGGAATCAGAGTATACGAAGGAGCCATGGAGAAGTATAAGACCTTCATAGAACTAGACATGAAAGGAATTTGCCCATTATACTGGAGCAAATCATGGAATAGCTTAGATAGGACTAAACATAAGATAGGGAAAGCCACCTCCTGGTACGACAACCAGATATACCAGAGTGTAATGTTCGTGGACGATACCCGTGGAGGGAAATTAGCTAACCAATGTAGAAAGGCCCTGAGAAAGACCCACCTAAAGAGTGATAGAAAAGCCAGAAACTACAATAAAATGCCTGATCAGCAAAACCTACCCTTTTAAGAAAACCCACTTTACTAATAGGAAATTATCATATGTAAGGTAAACCCTCGGATAAACTGTAAAACTAGAAACGTAGTCTATAGCATAATATGTACAGAGGGTACTTGCAGAAACATGACAACAACATACATAAGCGAGACAGCTCGTAGCATAGGAGAAAGGATAGACCAACACTGGGGGGAACTAAAAGGACGAAAAAACGGTTCAGTATTATACGAACACGCCAGACAACATGACGGTAACATAGACCACATAGAAATTAAAATAATATCTAAACATAGAAATGACCCAGCAAATAGGCAAGCGAAATAGAGCTGAAAAGGCCAAAGCTAAACAGAAATAAATGAATGGAATAACAACACCAAAACAAACAATACTGACTTAAGAAAAATATAAATAAATAAATAAATCAATATATACACAAGCACAATAACAACAAACACATATAAACACACACTAGTAAACTAAGATAGAATACAATAAACCAAACACAGTCACCCAAACGCGAACACACACCTAATACTATAAACACACGCAAAGGCATGCGCAGAGAAGAAGACAAAAATAAATAAATAAACAGATAAAATACAGATGGCGTAGATATATAGTACAACATGAGGAACATAATAGCACCACTGATGATGTTGCAGATGTGCAACGAGAGAACTTTGTTAGACTATATATATATGTGTTTATATCTATATTATATCTCTATTTTTGACCGTTGATGAGTCAATGGTAAACCAACCAAACAGTGAGTGTGTTCTGTTATTTATTCTGAAAATATTATTACAACAATATGACCCTCCCCAAGTATAACAATATATACACACACACACACACACACACATATATATATATATATATACTTGGGGAGGGTCATATTGTTGTAATAATATTGTCAGAAATAATAACAGAACACACTCACTGTTTGGTTGGTTTTCTTGGTTTCCACTTCTGTATCTTTTATATCTCCACAGTTAATTGATTCGGTCCTCAATGTTTACCATAGACTCACCAACGGTCAAAATATATATATATATATATATATATATATGTATATATACATGCGTACATTTATATATATATATATCGTTTCTGAATTTGATTTGTTTATTGGCAACATGACCCTCCCAAAGTATAACAATATATACATATATATATATATACGTACATCGATATATATATTATAATGGTACAAAAAAAGAAATATATATTTTAGATATATAATGAGAAAAGCATTTAAATGTAAGTAAACAAACAAGGGGGTGAACTTTGATTATTTATATAAGTTATAAAAATTATATTATAATTATAGCGTTTTATGAATAGTTCAGGGAAGAAGAATTTATTATTGGGGCCTAGAATATAAGTATAATATATAGAATATCTGATGCCATGGAATAAATATATATAGTGCCATTTATTATGTTGTTACTATATAGATATGTATGTATCTAAAAAAAACATATATACATACGCATATATATATATACATACATAACTATTAATATAACCATACAAATATATCATTTTAGCTAAATATTCTGGGAAAACATCTAGAAGTTTTATGCAAACAGCCGCTAAAAAATTCTGTTCGCTTATTAATAATAGATTTTCTATTACCAATAATATGAAGAATTTCAGTAGTACACAGTTTACAATTTTTAGAAATAGAAGAATTACATACGGTAGGGCATTAGCCAGCTTATGCCAAGATAAGGAGTAATCTCTGTTTTTGTTTATTAGTGACCATATTTACTGAGACAGAGAAGTGGAGAATTTCTTATCCATTCTTTTAAATGTATGTGAATGGTTGTACCATCTTTCCTTAAATTTAGAGGAAATAGCGCTATATAGTTATACGACTTATCATTAGTTTTAGCAATGCATTTATACACAAGAGTGCGGTCAAGGCAGTTATTATTTAACGGGCAAGATAGACTGTTTTCACATTTACAATTATTTATGTTATTATTTGATGTCACTCTGCGATCAAGGTGTATGCAATTATTATTGCTTATGCTATTATCAATATTTCTATTGTTAACGTAGGGGTTTATTTCTATTTGATTCGTTGTAAGATTCCTATTATTAATTTTTACTATATTTTGGGCAATATTCACAGGTGTTGTGTGTGATAGTTTGATAGTATGTCTGTTAAAAATCTGGTAATATTCATGGGTTCTAGGGAAACATTTCTCGAGAACCCGAAAACACTTTTGACCTAACCTAGTTTTAATTCCTAAAGATAGTGGTGGAGAAACCATAAAATAAAACGAGATCGGGATTTTCTATTCGATTTATTATTTTTATTAATATCTTAATTATGTTTATTATAAGGATGATTTATTCTCGTTTTGGAGTTTCTGTTATTAATATTAGAGGAATGGCTTTCTTTATCAGATGTATTTATCCATGTATTTAATTTTATTAGAGTAACCTGCCCTGGATAGCGCCTCGTTATAATATTCGGCCTTATTGTCAAATATATCTTTATTGGCAGAGATTCTAGTGATTCTAAGCTAAACAATTTAACTATAGCTTAACGTTTTAGGGTGGTTGGAAAAGAAACTAACATAATTGAGGTTTTCGTTTAACTTATGGAATTCGTAGTATATGCCAGATTTAAGATTTAAGGAAGTTGACTATTTTATTATTGTTTTCTATTTCTAGTTTAAGGTCATAATTATTAAAGAAGTCAAATATAATTTTCTTTTTATTAAGGGCACTATTACTATGGTTATTTACTATAAAAAGTGCATCGTCACGATATAAACCTCCGGCAATTTCCGGCAGTTTTCTATGGATAGTGTTGAGGATGAAAATACCAAGGAGGTCTGTAAGTTGATCTCAATCAGACGACCCCATGGTAATATCAAAATTTCCAGGTCTATCAGCTCTGGGCAAAAGATCACCATTAAAGTCAATCAGGGTTTACCTCGCAATCAGGATAATGTTTATTTCATCGCTTGATAGATCAGTGTGTTTTGCTGCATAGTATAAGGCCTTGTTAAGTAAATTTGGCGGGGTAGAAGAATAGTAATTTGTTATATCCATTTGAATTGAATTATAGAGTTATAAGTTTAGTTTATTACTATTATTATCATAATACTCCATATAAATTGTAATAGTCGAGTGTTTCGTATCTGTTATGAACATGACTCAGTGGATTAAATATCAACGAAGTTAATAACTCAATGCTTGTAGATACATACATATATATATCTATATATATATGTGTGTATAGACATTTTGTATTTCTAAAGAAACACGGTTTTAGGATGCCCTAGATATGCAAAAAACCGGGCCTAACGCCTTCTGGTGGTCTCCGGCAGAAGCAAGGAGGACAACCGTCTATGCATTTCAGTCTTGACTGGCCTTCTTCAGGACGGTCCCTCCCACCGCTTGCGATTGCTGGACTAGAAGACAGGCGAGAATATATCCTTTTGTCGTCTGTGTAAATGAGGTGATTAATCTCATTTGCTTATGAAGCTGAATAAGTTGGCTCAACTCATAATAGAATAGAAATAGGATTTCGTTTCAAGCGTAGCGTTATACAAATATGTATAGAATTTCGTATTTCTCTGCAATCAACCGTCTATGCATTTCAGGCCCAGCCTCAAATGCATAGACGGTTGTCCCCCTTACTTCTGCTGAACACCATCAGAGGGCGTTAGCCCCGGTGTTTGCATAGTAACGGCTTCCAAGAACTATTTTCCTTTAGAAATACGAAATCTCTATACATATTTCTATAAAGCTATGCTTGAAGCGAAATCCTATTTCTATTCTATTATAAGTTGAGCGAACTTATGCAGCTTCATATGCAAATGAGATTA
>OZ024743.1:309609081-309616581 GCA_964016885.1 Eledone cirrhosa | reverse complement strand
TTGTTTTTATCGTCTCCGTTGAACCGGTACGTACTCACGCTCTATGCAAATTGGTCTGCCCACTACTAATTTTCATAGAAAAAGCATATAACGATATGTGCTTTCACGATTCTCTAGAGAAGCCGGAAGATAGGTAAATATTGCTGATGAGATGTAACAACATCGAAACTAGTCCAATATTCCTTGTCTGGCTTTCTGGAGAATAGAGGAAAGGTGTTTCCTCAAAAACCAGTATGACTCTAAGAACCGGTTTGTCTGTGTGTCTACATACGGAATAGCTGGACACTCACAGTAAAGTGACCAGTGAAAACTCGGTACATCTACATATGTACACGTGTGTGTATTCATATGCATACTAGTATTTCAGTATACATATGTGGATGTACATTTTTAACTTAATTGCTTAAGCGTCAGTCATACAAAAGTGAGTTACAAACGAAACGAAATTTAATTTCGTTTCGTTATTTGTTTTTATCGTCTCCGTTGAACCGGTACGTACTCACGCTCTATGCAAATTGGTCTGCCCACTACTAATTTTCATAGAAAAAGCATATAACGATATGTGCTTTCACGATTCTCTAGAGAAGCCGGAAGATAGGTAAATATTGCTGATGAGATGTAACAACATCGAAACTAGTCCAATATTCCTTGTCTGGCTTTCTGGAGAATAGAGGAAAGGTGTTTCCTCAAAAACCAGTATGACTCTAAGAACCGGTTTGTCTGTGTGTCTACATACGGAATAGCTGGACACTCACAGTAAAGTGACCAGTGAAACTCGGTACATCTACATATGTACACGTGTGTGTATTCATATGCATACTAGTATTTCAGTATACATATGTGGATGTACATTTTTAACTTAATTGCTTAAGCGTCAGTCATACAAAAGTGAGTTACAAACGAAACGAAATTTAATTTCGTTTCGTTATTTGTTTTTATCGTCTCCGTTGAACCGGTACGTACTCACGCTCTATGCAAATTGGTCTGCCCACTACTAATTTTCATAGAAAAAGCATATAACGATATGTGCTTTCACGATTCTCTAGAGAAGCCGGAAGATAGGTAAATATTGCTGATGAGATGTAACAACATCGAAACTAGTCCAATATTCCTTGTCTGGCTTTCTGGAGAATAGAGGAAAGGTGTTTCCTCAAAAACCAGTATGACTCTAAGAACCGGTTTGTCTGTGTGTCTACATACGGAATAGCTGGACACTCACAGTAAAGTGACCAGTGAAAACTCGGTACATCTACATATGTACACGTGTGTGTATTCATATGCATACTAGTATTTCAGTATACATATGTGGATGTACATTTTTAACTTAATTGCTTAAGCGTCAGTCATACAAAAGTGAGTTACAAACGAAACGAAATTTAATTTCGTTTCGTTATTTGTTTTTATCGTCTCCGTTGAACCGGTACGTACTCACGCTCTATGCAAATTGGTCTGCCCACTACTAATTTTCATAGAAAAAGCATATAACGATATGTGCTTTCACGATTCTCTAGAGAAGCCGGAAGATAGGTAAATATTGCTGATGAGATGTAACAACATCGAAACTAGTCCAATATTCCTTGTCTGGCTTTCTGGAGAATAGAGGAAAGGTGTTTCCTCAAAAACCAGTATGACTCTAAGAACCGGTTTGTCTGTGTGTCTACATACGGAATAGCTGGACACTCACAGTAAAGTGACCAGTGAAAACTCGGTACATCTACATATGTACACGTGTGTGTATTCATATGCATACTAGTATTTCAGTATACATATGTGGATGTACATTTTTAACTTAATTGCTTAAGCGTCAGTCATACAAAAGTGAGTTACAAACGAAACGAAATTTAATTTCGTTTCGTTATTTGTTTTTATCGTCTCCGTTGAACCGGTACGTACTCACGCTCTATGCAAATTGGTCTGCCCACTACTAATTTTCATAGAAAAAGCATATAACGATATGTGCTTTCACGATTCTCTAGAGAAGCCGGAAGATAGGTAAATATTGCTGATGAGATGTAACAACATCGAAACTAGTCCAATATTCCTTGTCTGGCTTTCTGGAGAATAGAGGAAAGGTGTTTCCTCAAAAACCAGTATGACTCTAAGAACCGGTTTGTCTGTGTGTCTACATACGGAATAGCTGGACACTCACAGTAAAGTGACCAGTGAAAACTCGGTACATCTACATATGTACACGTGTGTGTATTCATATGCATACTAGTATTTCAGTATACATATGTGGATGTACATTTTTAACTTAATTGCTTAAGCGTCAGTCATACAAAAGTGAGTTACAAACGAAACGAAATTTAATTTCGTTTCGTTATTTGTTTTTATCGTCTCCGTTGAACCGGTACGTACTCACGCTCTATGCAAATTGGTCTGCCCACTACTAATTTTCATAGAAAAAGCATATAACGATATGTGCTTTCACGATTCTCTAGAGAAGCCGGAAGATAGGTAAATATTGCTGATGAGATGTAACAACATCGAAACTAGTCCAATATTCCTTGTCTGGCTTTCTGGAGAATAGAGGAAAGGTGTTTCCTCAAAAACCAGTATGACTCTAAGAACCGGTTTGTCTGTGTGTCTACATACGGAATAGCTGGACACTCACAGTAAAGTGACCAGTGAAAACTCGGTACATCTACATATGTACACGTGTGTGTATTCATATGCATACTAGTATTTCAGTATACATATGTGGATGTACATTTTTAACTTAATTGCTTAAGCGTCAGTCATACAAAAGTGAGTTACAAACGAAACGAAATTTAATTTCGTTTCGTTATTTGTTTTTATCGTCTCCGTTGAACCGGTACGTACTCACGCTCTATGCAAATTGGTCTGCCCACTACTAATTTTCATAGAAAAAGCATATAACGATATGTGCTTTCACGATTCTCTAGAGAAGCCGGAAGATAGGTAAATATTGCTGATGAGATGTAACAACATCGAAACTAGTCCAATATTCCTTGTCTGGCTTTCTGGAGAATAGAGGAAAGGTGTTTCCTCAAAAACCAGTATGACTCTAAGAACCGGTTTGTCTGTGTGTCTACATACGGAATAGCTGGACACTCACAGTAAAGTGACCAGTGAAAACTCGGTACATCTACATATGTACACGTGTGTGTATTCATATGCATACTAGTATTTCAGTATACATATGTGGATGTACATTTTTAACTTAATTGCTTAAGCGTCAGTCATACAAAAGTGAGTTACAAACGAAACGAAATTTAATTTCGTTTCGTTATTTGTTTTTATCGTCTCCGTTGAACCGGTACGTACTCACGCTCTATGCAAATTGGTCTGCCCACTACTAATTTTCATAGAAAAAGCATATAACGATATGTGCTTTCACGATTCTCTAGAGAAGCCGGAAGATAGGTAAATATTGCTGATGAGATGTAACAACATCGAAACTAGTCCAATATTCCTTGTCTGGCTTTCTGGAGAATAGAGGAAAGGTGTTTCCTCAAAAACCAGTATGACTCTAAGAACCGGTTTGTCTGTGTGTCTACATACGGAATAGCTGGACACTCACAGTAAAGTGACCAGTGAAAACTCGGTACATCTACATATGTACACGTGTGTGTATTCATATGCATACTAGTATTTCAGTATACATATGTGGATGTACATTTTTAACTTAATTGCTTAAGCGTCAGTCATACAAAAGTGAGTTACAAACGAAACGAAATTTAATTTCGTTTCGTTATTTGTTTTTATCGTCTCCGTTGAACCGGTACGTACTCACGCTCTATGCAAATTGGTCTGCCCACTACTAATTTTCATAGAAAAAGCATATAACGATATGTGCTTTCACGATTCTCTAGAGAAGCCGGAAGATAGGTAAATATTGCTGATGAGATGTAACAACATCGAAACTAGTCCAATATTCCTTGTCTGGCTTTCTGGAGAATAGAGGAAAGGTGTTTCCTCAAAAACCAGTATGACTCTAAGAACCGGTTTGTCTGTGTGTCTACATACGGAATAGCTGGACACTCACAGTAAAGTGACCAGTGAAAACTCGGTACATCTACATATGTACACGTGTGTGTATTCATATGCATACTAGTATTTCAGTATACATATGTGGATGTACATTTTTAACTTAATTGCTTAAGCGTCAGTCATACAAAAGTGAGTTACAAACGAAACGAAATTTAATTTCGTTTCGTTATTTGTTTTTATCGTCTCCGTTGAACCGGTACGTACTCACGCTCTATGCAAATTGGTCTGCCCACTACTAATTTTCATAGAAAAAGCATATAACGATATGTGCTTTCACGATTCTCTAGAGAAGCCGGAAGATAGGTAAATATTGCTGATGAGATGTAACAACATCGAAACTAGTCCAATATTCCTTGTCTGGCTTTCTGGAGAATAGAGGAAAGGTGTTTCCTCAAAAACCAGTATGACTCTAAGAACCGGTTTGTCTGTGTGTCTACATACGGAATAGCTGGACACTCACAGTAAAGTGACCAGTGAAAACTCGGTACATCTACATATGTACACGTGTGTGTATTCATATGCATACTAGTATTTCAGTATACATATGTGGATGTACATTTTTAACTTAATTGCTTAAGCGTCAGTCATACAAAAGTGAGTTACAAACGAAACGAAATTTAATTTCGTTTCGTTATTTGTTTTTATCGTCTCCGTTGAACCGGTACGTACTCACGCTCTATGCAAATTGGTCTGCCCACTACTAATTTTCATAGAAAAAGCATATAACGATATGTGCTTTCACGATTCTCTAGAGAAGCCGGAAGATAGGTAAATATTGCTGATGAGATGTAACAACATCGAAACTAGTCCAATATTCCTTGTCTGGCTTTCTGGAGAATAGAGGAAAGGTGTTTCCTCAAAAACCAGTATGACTCTAAGAACCGGTTTGTCTGTGTGTCTACATACGGAATAGCTGGACACTCACAGTAAAGTGACCAGTGAAAACTCGGTACATCTACATATGTACACGTGTGTGTATTCATATGCATACTAGTATTTCAGTATACATATGTGGATGTACATTTTTAACTTAATTGCTTAAGCGTCAGTCATACAAAAGTGAGTTACAAACGAAACGAAATTTAATTTCGTTTCGTTATTTGTTTTTATCGTCTCCGTTGAACCGGTACGTACTCACGCTCTATGCAAATTGGTCTGCCCACTACTAATTTTCATAGAAAAAGCATATAACGATATGTGCTTTCACGATTCTCTAGAGAAGCCGGAAGATAGGTAAATATTGCTGATGAGATGTAACAACATCGAAACTAGTCCAATATTCCTTGTCTGGCTTTCTGGAGAATAGAGGAAAGGTGTTTCCTCAAAAACCAGTATGACTCTAAGAACCGGTTTGTCTGTGTGTCTACATACGGAATAGCTGGACACTCACAGTAAAGTGACCAGTGAAAACTCGGTACATCTACATATGTACACGTGTGTGTATTCATATGCATACTAGTATTTCAGTATACATATGTGGATGTACATTTTTAACTTAATTGCTTAAGCGTCAGTCATACAAAAGTGAGTTACAAACGAAACGAAATTTAATTTCGTTTCGTTATTTGTTTTTATCGTCTCCGTTGAACCGGTACGTACTCACGCTCTATGCAAATTGGTCTGCCCACTACTAATTTTCATAGAAAAAGCATATAACGATATGTGCTTTCACGATTCTCTAGAGAAGCCGGAAGATAGGTAAATATTGCTGATGAGATGTAACAACATCGAAACTAGTCCAATATTCCTTGTCTGGCTTTCTGGAGAATAGAGGAAAGGTGTTTCCTCAAAAACCAGTATGACTCTAAGAACCGGTTTGTCTGTGTGTCTACATACGGAATAGCTGGACACTCACAGTAAAGTGACCAGTGAAAACTCGGTACATCTACATATGTACACGTGTGTGTATTCATATGCATACTAGTATTTCAGTATACATATGTGGATGTACATTTTTAACTTAATTGCTTAAGCGTCAGTCATACAAAAGTGAGTTACAAACGAAACGAAATTTAATTTCGTTTCGTTATTTGTTTTTATATATATATATATATATCTGTATATATATATATATATATATATATATATATATGTGCAAAAGTTTTGTTTAAAATTGTTGGGTTACAACGAGTAAATATTTTATAACTGATATAAAAGCACTCAACAGTTTTTGGAGTAGGTTTACGATATTAATTAAACAGCTTATATATTGTATTTTGTCTGAGGAAGGCATACCATATTTTTAATATGATATTCCAGAAATATATATAACGAAATACGTATGGTTTTATAAATATAGTTTCCATTTATTTAATATCGTATATATATATATATATATATATCTGTATATATATATATATATATATATATATATATATATCTGTATATATATATATATATATATATATATATATATATCTGTATATATATATATATATATATATATATATATATATCTGTATATATATATATATATATATATATATATATATCTGTATATATATATATATATATATATATATATATATATATATATATATATATATATATATATATATCTGTATATATATATATATATATATATATATATATATATATATATATATATATATATATATATATATATATATATATATATATATCTGTATATATATATATATATATATATCTGTATATATATATATATATCTGTATATATATATATATATATATATATATATATATATATATATATATATATCTGTATATATATATATATATATATATATATACATATATATATATATATATATTTATATATATACAGATATATATATATATATATATATATATATATATATATATATATATATACAGATATATATATATATATATATATATATATATATATATATAAAGATATATATATATATATATATATATATATATATATATATACATATATATATATATATATATTTATATATATACAGATATATATATATATATATATATATATATATATATATATATACAGATATATATATATATATATATATATATATATATATAAAGATATATATATATATATATATATATATATATACATATATATATATATATACATATATATATATATATATATATATATATATATATATATACAGATATATATATATATATATATATATATGTATACAGATATATATAGATATAGATATATATACAGATATATATAGATATAGATATATATACAGATATATATAGATATATATATATATACAGATATATATATATATATATATATATATAAATATACAGATATATATAAATATACAGATATATATATATATATATATACAGATATATATATATATATATATATATATATATATATATATATATCTGTATATATATATATATATATATATATATATATATATATATATATATATATATATATATCTGTATATATATATATATATATATATATATCTGTATATATAT
>OZ024743.1:309549081-309594081 GCA_964016885.1 Eledone cirrhosa | reverse complement strand
CCGAATTCAGAAAAACGCCTATTTTTACTACACAAAACGGCAAAATCCGCAGCTAAATAACCATTTCTGATTTAGGCACATGGCCAATAATTTGGGGAGGAAGGGAAAGTCGATTAAATTAACCCCAGTGAGTTACTGGTGCTTTATTTTATCTGCCCTGCAAGGATTAAAGGCAAAGCTAACCTTGGTTGAATTATGTAAAGGGATGTAACTATATGCTACCAAGCATGTTGTCCAACGCTCTCCCGATAATGCTAATCCACTACCCTCACGTAACTAAATAAGGCAAAGATAATGCTGTTGAGTAGTGAACTCGCCTTTTATACTTCTGCAGCCCATAAAATAAGGTACCAGTCATATACTAGAATTAATTTAATCGACTCTACCCATCTAATTTCAGG
This sequence comes from Eledone cirrhosa, assembly GCA_964016885.1. Classification (NCBI taxonomy): domain Eukaryota; kingdom Metazoa; phylum Mollusca; class Cephalopoda; order Octopoda; family Eledonidae; genus Eledone; species Eledone cirrhosa. The sequence continues at coordinate 309,593,680 of OZ024743.1, read as the reverse complement.
TTACATCGTTCTGTCTGATATCAATAATAATTATTTAGCTATTACTGTGCTCTGGGAGTAGAAACCATCAAATGTGTTGGAATATGATTATCTTGATATATCTTTATTTCCTGTGATTAATATCTATTAGATATAAGTCGATAGAATAAGTACCAGCCTTATTAGACTTCATCAACGAAGCTTAGACAACACAAACCTACTTCATTAATAAACATAGGTTCTTACATATAAAGGAACAGATTACGAACAATTTAGGCCAGCAGTAAGATGAATAATAAAAATAATAATGATTTCTACGATAGGCACAAGGCCAGAAATTTGGGGAAAGGGAGAAAATCGATAGAGTCGACACAAGTGCATTATTTGTTCTTTATTTTATCGACCCCGTAATGATGAAAGGCAAAGCTAGCCACGGCAGTATTTGAACTCAGAACGTAAAGAGGCGTGACTCTATGCTGCAAAACGTTCGACGCTCTACCAATACTGCCAATCTAAATAACTAAAACAACAACATCAGTAGCAACAACAATAATAATAAGGATAATAATAATAACAATAACAATAATTAAAATAATAAATCGAAGAGTAATCATTCAGAAAGAAGTTACATGCGCTAAAATGTTTTAGAAATTAAAATCATATTTCCATTAACAATTAAATACTCACCATTGTCATTATTCCTTGTTCTTTACTGAGCATAGATAAAACAGTCATTATCGATACAATCAGTAAGTAGTTAAAATTATGCAGAAATGTATTGCCTGAAAATTAAAGGAAATTTATTTATAAACTTACTGATATACAATTTAAAAATGTTAAAAAAAAAAGAAAGAGAAAAAAAAAATGGAGTGATGAATAAAGAGAAGCGAACTCTACGAGATAACGAAAGCATTGCCACGATGAACAGCGAGCGATACTCGCTGCATTAGCCGTTATATCTCGTGGAGTGTTTTCTGTAGGCATGATGCGCTTCTCCCAATTCGGCGGAGAAGTTCAGGAGTCTGTGTTGTCGTTCTCCTAGAGTGTTCCCCATATTTGATATGGTATGGTATAGTTCTGTATGGTCCTGGTGGAGACGTAGAGGCACCATAATGGCATACGGCGCTTTTTTGTGCATTCTAATGACTGCCAATTCGCCGTCTTCACCAGGTTTACATCGATAATATTAACGTGAAATAGCCGAATAGATGTTTTCTTCTTCACACTGCCGTTTAATGTCTTAATACCACTCTACCTCCAGATCCTGTGGAAATATTGATGAGCTTTAGACACATTGCAACATCATTCGTTACTATATTCATACCTGCCAACCTCTAAAAACATGCCCAAAACGGCGAGAAATGAGACAAAATGGGGAGACTGTACATAATGTAAGCTATACCCATTTTCAAAAGAGAAGACATCTTTCACCCACCCCAAAGTGGATGGGAGATATCCCCGGCTGACAGGGAGAGTTGACAGGTCTGTGTATATAAAAGGATCTATGAAAGTCAAACAACCTCGATCTTCTGCTCGGAATCCAGTAGTATAGCTTTTAAATAAATGAATGTTAGATTAGGACTGATTCTTCTTTCAATTTTAATACTACAATTATATCTGTCATAGAGATGTTTTTCAAATATACATACGCTGTGCAATAATATATGGTTGATATTTTCATTATATGTTCACCTGATTATGAAATATTAATGACATAAATACTTGATTCTAATTGATTTGAATTGAGACATGAAATATTAATACAGTTTTCTACTGTAAAAACACTTTTTAAAATGACACTACGTTTTTTAAAAGAATATAGCTGTGAATTATAAAAGATAGTGTCTCTCGTATATAATTATATTTTATTTTTATTAAAGGAAATGACGTGATTAGAGAGGTGTGTGAGCTATTTCTAATAAGTCGAATAACTGTGTAGAGATTTCGTTATTTGCTAACTGAACGTTATGATATGCCGAGTGGTTATGCTTCTGATATCAAAGTGTTAAACTATACAAATATCAAATTTCACGACTCAGTGTTCTGAGTTAGAATGCCCAAGTAACAACATTATTTTTTAACCTTCTAGAGAGGGAAAGGATAACATGTTTTTACAGATATCGAATACAGAAATCAAGACGCATTTGTATTCCCCTTCTATTAGCAAAATCGTGCCTGAGCTGATGAAATTATTATTGGAATAAACGTATCTTTCATGTTGTTTAATCCAGCACATGCAGCTATTTGTAAGTCAAGTGGCTGTATTAATTACTGAACTTACTGAAGTGGGAATGGATCTCCGTCCGTTTCAATGATGAATGTTCCAGTTGTTCAATCAAAGGAATAGCCTTCTCATGAAATTAACATGTGAAAGAAATTGAGGCTGTTTGAAGTGCGACATGGAAGTGTCGATAAGGTAAAATTATACTGAATGAATTTAGTTGATTTACAGTATTTAGGATTGTAAACAATTTGGTTTTTGCCGCAGTGGAATTAGTATTGGATGAAAATGTGGGCATTGAAGTTACGTTGAACGCTGCTAATATTTAGAGGCAGTTCAAGTGTTGTTTGGAGTTATTATAGGAGTTCAACGATTGATAAAAGAATTAGATGTATTTGAATGAAGATGAAAGGAGACTTTAAATCAGATCAAGTGGTCTTACTAATATCAAGTTTAGAAAGATGGGTTATAGAAGGAGTGGAGTTTGAGAAAAGTGACTAACTTGAAGAGCAGAGATGAACTATAAATATTGTTGGAGAGATTTGTACCTCAGATAGACATAGGGGGTGGTAGTATGTACAGGATAAGTTTCATTTGTGACCAAGGATACCAGAGAATAGGAGCAGGTTAAGTTTTAGTGTTTGATATCGAGAGAATCGTAGACGATGACTACCATGTATGTATATTGCAGAGCAAACTCTACTAAAGTTACGCATGTGTAAATATCTAATCGCTTTCAGTTCAGCCATATTATAATAAATCAGTATCTAATTGAAAGCTTTTTCTCATTAAACACAAAGAATTAATAGAATTCTAATCCTAATAGATCAGTAGATATAAAAATGTCGAAGAAAATACCATTACTGCTATTGCGGGTCATACTTCTAGAATAAAAATATAACATAATACAATATTTACTCACGTATCTGAAAATAATTCCAAATTTATAAATAAAATAATAATTAACCGCCAGTTTGACAGCCACAAATAGGACGCCATATTTTCCTTGTTTTTTCTTGGTTTTTTTTTTGTTTTTTTTGGGGGGAGGGGGGGGGGGGGGGGGTGCAATGCTCTAGATAAGATTAGAAACAAGCCTATATAATTAAGACAGTCAATCTAACTTAAGTTAACTTTAATGCTAGACGCTCAACATTATATTATTGGCAGTATCGGTAGAGAGTCGGACGCCATGCTTTCCAGCATAGTTACGTCCCTTTACGATCTGAGTTCAAATCCCGCCGAGGTTGACTTTGCCTTTCATCCTTACGGGGTCGATAAAATAAAGTACCAGTAATGCACTGGGTAATTGCTGGCCTTGTGCCTAAAGTAGAAACAATTATATTATATCTATAAGAAGCCTGTTTAAATAACAATAAATCTATAAAGCAGAAAGTAAGTGTCGGACAGAATGTATGCTATTTGACATTGCTTACCATTTCAGGAATATACTTGATAAATTCTTTGAAAATATATTTTACCCACTATTAGTTTATGCTAAATATGATAATAATAAAATACACAGTATTGGTAGAGCGACGGACATGATTTGCGGTATATAATTACATCCCTTTACTTTCTAAGTTCAAATCCTGTCGTTGATAGTTACGCCTCTACTCCTTACGGGGTCGATAAAATAAAGTGTCAGTAATGCATAAGGGTGATTTTATTCGACTTTCACCTCCCTCAAAGACTATTGACCTCATGCCTAAACCAAAAACCACTGTTATATGCTAAATAAGTGGGTTTTTTTAAATATAAATTAGTAATTAAATGTTATGTTTCTTTCACTCTATGGTGCAGTTAGAGGATGAAAGACAGTATATTTAACATTTATCATATCTCTGAGGTTGTTAGAAGGAACTGAAAACGTTATTTCTATGACGGAACTCTAACCACCTGAGTGGGCTCCTAAAATCCACTCACTAGCCTGTTGGTTGTGTTGACCGGAAGACAGATTGGCCCTAAACCCCTCTTCAAAAACGTTCTTCCTTTTACCAATTTGGAATTAGGCCTAGCTTGGTGCATGTCTATTCGAGCTCTTACAATTCAGCCTCCTGCCTTCCATCACTCTTGAACACAGCTCTGAAATACTTGAACTTATCCACCTGCTTCAGTGGAACTAAGTGGTAGGTGGTATAAAATACAAACTCGCTATCTTCAATTCGGTATTCGTGTCAACCCCTAACTATGATCATGAATATTGGGTAATTACCGAGAAGAAGACAATTCAAAACAACATAACTGTAAAACAAATTTCTTAACAATTTAAAATTAATTAAAGGATAACATATTTAATATAAATATATTTTTTCATTGTTTGTTTCAGTTATTTTCCAAAAGTTAAATAATTTTGTGATCAGTTGATTTATATTTGCACCTGTATAATATAGCTCCCTTACCTCTTTTATTCATTTCTTAATTTTGTTTTATCTTTCTTTTTCATATCTGTGTAACTATCAATGTTTGGGAGTGAAACACATGTACTGAGAATAATACCTAGATATCTTACCTTTGTTGTTCTTGCTTCTCATTAAGCCATAATGATATATGAGGAAACCGAACAAACAGAACATTGTATACAACATGTCCGCTTGACCAACAACAGATGCTACCTAAAAAATACATTATATCATATATTAGCTTTTAAAATATGTTCAAAATAATTGTTTCTTCTTTTGGCACAAGGCCAGCAATTATCCTATTGCAGTACTGGTACTTTATTTTATCGACTTCGTAAGGATGAAAGGCAAGGTTAAACTCGGTGGGATTTTAATTCAGATCGTAAAGGGCCGTAACACTATGCTGCAAAGCATGGCGTCCGACCTTCTACCGATACTGCCAATCCACCGCCTATATTCAAAATAATGTACGTTTTTCACCTATTTTGATTATAGATAAGAATGCCATAAACTGGCTAATTTAGATGTAGGAATATGTATGCATGGGTACTTCAATATTGGAGTGGTAGGGACGCTGTCAAGATATACGTCTTGGGAATTCAAACCTGACGGTGCCTGCCAATCATTCTCCAGGTCTAATCACAACCAATTTCTTCCAAACGAAAATGTTTTTGACTGAGTGAGATATGGGGGGGGGGGGGGTAGTGAGGGATAAGGAGAGAAGAGGATAGAGAATGAGAAGAGGATAGAGATAGAGAGGAAGAAACAGAGAAACGGTGACATATTTTAGAAGAATGATACCCACTACTGCACTGGTACATTATTTATCGACCTATAACAAGCAAAGTTGACCTCAGTAAGATTTGAAATCTGAACGCGGAGAGCAACAACAGAAATACAAAGTTTTATATCCAACATTCTAACGACTCTATTTATTGCCGGAATATGCAACCATATAAATCATCATATAAATCATGGATAAGAGTGTCATATTATAAGGCTTCAAATAATTAAGTGCATAGATTTCAACATAGATTGTTTACAGACATAAATCAGGTATGATCGTACACATACTGTCAGTCTAAGTGGCGAGATATCGATAGGTTCTTATGTATGTATACACACACCCACACATATATATATATATATATATATATATATATATATATATATATATATATATATATATATATATATAGATAGATAGATAGATAGATATATAGATAGATAGATAAATTTCTATTTATTTGCCACGAGGGCACAAAAGAAGGGGACATTTACACAGTGGGGGAGTTTACATAAATCGAGTAAAGAAAAAAGGAATAACAATAATAATATAACAATAAAAAGTCCTCAAAAGGGAGGGGGCGTGTTGGGGATTGCACATACCCCCGAAAAGTGTGCAACTCTTTTCGCGGGGGAAGCCCAGAGAGGAGGCGCTCCCCCTTTCCTCTTCACTTCTTCACCTACAGAACAATGTAGAGAGAAGGCCCATTTACACGGGCCATTCTCGCTTCTTTCACCCACCTTTCATAAAACTGTCTGGGACCAAGCACTTCTCTCTCCATCCTGATTCTTCTTCCGAAGTGGTATGGGAAGAAGTAAACCAGGTGATGGCCGGAGAGAAAGTCACCCGACCTCAGACCTTTCAGGCGCGTCCACCACACAACCTCTTTCATCATGGCTATTACGCACAGAAAGACCGCCTCTGCTTCATTTCTGAAGGGAGGAGGCGGCTTGATGTTCACCACAGACTCGGCGGTTAATCGAATCGGCGCCACACGCGACAGCAGTCGTTCGACGTAGCCCCACAGATCGGCAACGCCCGGGCAGTGTACCAGTGCATGCGCAACGGTTTCCTCGTCGCCCACGCATCTGGGACAGATCTTTTTCGCGGGATCCCTGCCCGGGCGCCCGTGTCTGTAGAGCTTTTCTCGAACGGGCAGAGCCCCCCGGTAACACTGCCAGGCTAGGGACCTCTGGAAGTTGTCCATGGGTCCCGGGCCGAAAGTTCTACCGAACAGGCTGGCCAGTTCGTCCTCCTCCATGCCTAGCGACTCTCCAAGGGTGTCGTCGCCCCTGCTAGCCACCAACCCTCTATAGAATGTCGAGGTGGATTCTCCACTGACAGTCGGGTCCGCTTGCCAGATAGCCGTGAGCGCCTGGGCACACTCGGTGTGCCAGTTGCCCAGTTTTCTCGGTCTTTGCTTCACCCAGGATTGCAGTTCGGTGAGCGAGACGAGCTGTGGGAAGGCTCGCCTCACAAACGGGGCCCACACCGGCTGACCGTTGAGGAATACCTGTAGATGCCGTAGCCTCAATGCGTGCCTACGCATCAACAGCCACGGCATACCCAGCCCTCCTTTCGAAGGGTGCTGGCAGCAGATGGATCTCCTCACCATGGGAGGCCGCTTCTTCCAGAGGAACTGGAAGAGCATGCGTTCCATGATGGTGAGCTTTTCCTTGGGGCAAGGCACGACGGTCAGGCGGTAGTAGATGACGGACGCTATGTAAGCGTTCGTCACCTCCGCCCGACCTTTCAGTGATAGTTTGCACTTGGCCCACTACTGGGTCAGCGCAAACACCCTGCTCGTCACCTCGCCCCAATTCTTCTCCACCTGGAGGTCCGGTCCGAACCAGACCCCGAGCAGCTTCACCGGGCCCTCCGTCCACCGCCCGACGACACCGTCTAACGGCATCGGTTTGCCCCTCCACGTTCCGAGTTGCAAACCGACTGACTTGTCCTGGTTCAGCTTAGCCCCCGTCAGCCTTTCGTATTCCTCCAGTAGGGTGGCGATCGCCCCGATTTCCGAGGCGTCCGCCACCATTACTGTTACGTCGTCGGCATAGGCCGAGACCGCTTTGTGCAATCCCGGTTCCAGGGGTATGCCCCGCAGCAACTCCAACTTCCGCAGCAGTGGCTCGAGAGTCAATACGTACAGAAGGGAGGAGAGGGGGCACCCCTGTCTGATGGATCGGGTGATTTGAAACGGCTCCGAGAGGTAGCCGTTTACTTTAATCCTAGAGTAGATGTTGCCACTGTGCATGGCAGAAATCCAGCCCCTGAAAACGGGTCCGAAGCCCGCCGCCGCTAGCACCGCATCCAGGTAACCATGGTCGACCCTATCGAACGCCTTAGATTGATCCAAGTTGATCAGGGCCCCACCAAAGCCGGGTTCGTAGCCAACCCTCTCTATGATGTATCGCATGAGGTGGAGGTTGTCGTGAATGAACCTGGACGGGATAGCGCATGTCTGCGCGTCTCCCACCAAACCACCCACCACAAGCGCCAACCTCTTCGCCAACACCTTGGCCAAAATCTGTAACTCTGCATTCAGCAGAGTTATGGGCCTAAAGTTACTTAAGTCGTCCCCCTTGCTCTCGTCCTTCCTCACTAGCGTGACCACGCCCTTGGTCACAGAACAGGGAATTCTCCCGTTCTGTTGCCAGTTGCAATAGACAGCCTCGAGGAGTTCGGAGAACAAGACCGGCATAGCTAAATAAAGTTCGTATGGTAGACCATCGAGACCCGGGGATTTGCGTCTGCTGCATTGGCTGAGCGCTTCCCCGATTTCAGTGGCTGTGATTGGCCTTTCGCAGCAATTCCGCTTCGCCGCTCGAAAGACGCGGTAGACCGTCGAGGTATGGACCGAAGTCCACATCCCCGTCCGGCCCCCCGCCACCTCCGAACAGTCGAGCAAAGTGCCTTTGAAAGGTCTCGCACATTCGCTCAGGTTCAAGGATCACCCGTCCATCCTGGTCTCGCAAAGACCGAATGGTGGATTTAATCCCACTCTTGGCTTCTGTCACGCGGGCCCAGCTAACAGCTTTGGTCCCCTCGTTTCCTAAAGCACGTATTTTACTTCGGACAACGCAGCCATCGTGCTTCGCGTCAAAGAACTGGCTCAATGCCGTTCTCGTCGCTAACACTCTGGCTACGTCTCCGCTCCTAATCGCCTCTTCTAGTTTATCTGTTAACTCCCTTTCCCTCCTATTTCTATTCGCCGCTAGTTCCTTACTGTAACCTATCGAACTTACTCTAATCTCTCTCTTTAGAGATATCCACCACCTACTGTTGACGATCGCTCCCGTCAACCGCATCTTAACTAAGCTACTAATCCGGTTTCTGTAATCTTTCTTTGTCGGTAAGGACAAGTTCATCTTCCAGTAACCGGGACCCTGTCTATGCGTTCTATCAAGGTTGACCACGCAGGTCACTAATTTGTGATCTGAATAGCCAACCATGATCAGTTCTGGACAACTAAATACGTCCCTATCCTTACTCCTAACCAAAAACCTATTTAGGTACGATCTAGATTGTCCACTGCGGTTTGCCCAGGTCCAGGTTGGCGCAGTTGGACAATCTAGTCGAAATCTATCGACCAGGTCGAATCGATCGAGTAACCCCTTGAGGCTGCTACACCCCCCTCTATCGGGACATGCCCCTGCATAGTCCCAACGCGCATCTAGGATTCCATTCCAGTCCCCCACTAAAAGCAGGGAACGCGACGTTCCTAGAAAAGTCTCCAGACGCTGGAAGAAGTCGGCTCTTTCCGCCCCGAAGGGAGCATAAAGACCGACCAGTCTGAAAGCCCCGCCTTCACCGCCTCCGACGTCCAGCACCAGTAATCGACCCCCCGGGTCCGAGTGAATAATCTGTACGTCGAGAGTCAGACGTTTATCCAGCAGTACGGCAACTCCCCCCCCCCCCCGCCTCCGGGTTGACAGAGAGATGCGTGCATCTCAAAGTCATCGAAGGCGGGCGCCAGCTGTCTCACGCTGCTGATCCGACTCTCGCAAACAACCATCACATCTATACTTTGTGACCTGAGGTCACTTAGAAGCTTTGCTTGCTTCCAAGCTGAGCCCAGGCCACGCGCGTTCAAACAGCCAACTCTCAATTGATCTATTTTGGTGTTGAAAGTGAAGAAAGAAAAGCACTTACCTCTCCGGGTTGCGTAATTTCCATGGCATCAGGTGTGTTGGGTGGAGGGATGTTTTGTGGTGGTGTGGGGGTACACGTGTGTGGTGGGGTTGGGGTATTTGGAGTTGTGTCAGGGAGAGGGGCGGTTATGGGGAAATCTTTCAAGAGGACGCGATTCAACGGTTTTAAACAGGGGGGGCTCACGTCCAGTCTAAATTGTTCTTTTAAGGAACGATAAAGGTCCAGAGGGACCTTTATCATTTTTAAATGGGTGAAGTTCTCTGTTGAGATAAAGTTTGGCCCTTCGGTCTGCACCATAGGGTTATTGTTTATTAATTTAACCAGATTTTTGTTTTCTTTATTTATATATGTGTATTGCAACGTCTTTTTTTGTGATGCTGTCAATGTTTCGGAGAGGGGAGGCGCAGATTTATTTTTGTTTGTTGAGGGTGGGGTGTTTTTGATTGGAGTTGGTGTTTGTGTGTGGGTTATTTGTGGTGTGCTGGGTGTGTGTTTTCTTTTTTTTCTTTTAACTTGTCTGAAGGCTTCTCCTCCTTCTTCTTCAGAAGTTGGGGGAAACTCTTCAGCGCTAGGTGGGAGGGACGTGTTGTGTGGTTGTTTTTTTTTTGCGGGAGGGGTAGATTTGTTACTGTTTTTTTTATTATTTGTTTGGAATGGGTTTTGTGGTGGTGGTGGTAATGTTTGTGTCGTGCTTGTGGTTGGTGATGGTGGTGGTGATGTTTGTGTTGTGGTTGGTGGTGGTGATTTTTGTGTCGTGCTTGTGTTTGGTGCTGGTGGTGGTGATGTTTGTGTTGTGTTTGTGGTTGGTGGTGTCTGTATTTTGTTTGCTGTGTGTGGTATTAGTGTATTTTTGGAGGTGGGTGGTGTTGGTGTACTGTTTGTGGTGGGTGTGGGCAATAGTCCTTTTGGGGGGATACGTTTCGGGCAGTTAGCCTTAACGTGTCCCCTTTCCATGCATAAATAGCATGCTGGTCTTCTCCCCTCTACAATTATGTCTATTGGGGTAAGGTCATCCAGCCAGATGCGATCCGGGATTTGTGCTATTCTTTCGGGCCTCATTTGGACTAGTATGTCGAGGCCCATTCCCAGGAACGCATCTCCAGTTGCCTTCCCCATTGACAGCATTGTGTCTTCGCCCATATCAATGAAGCCAGCAATAGCCCACCAGAAGTCCATTGTGGGCAGCATTGTTTTTACTTTTACTCTCTGTGTTCTTCTACCCATGTAGGAGGGATAGAAGCTATATGTTGTCGACGAGAGTGGGCTTAGGGAAAGCTTCTCCGCCGTTTCTTTGTCTCTTGTTAGGACCGAAATGCTGCCATAGAGTCGGTCCTTTCGTATGAAGAGAATATTCTTCATATAGTCTTTTAGGACTAACTCTATTTCCATTTGGCTGGGCTGTGCTGGCTTTCTTGTCTGGTTCAGTATAGTTCTGTAGAGAACTGTGTTTTCTGCTCTGGCTTTCTTGAATTCTGGGGGGGAGTTAATGGAAAACATTCCGTTCTCCCCCAAAACAATGTGTTTCTTTGCTTCGGCCAGTTTTTCTCTGGCGGCAGTTAGGTCAATTGGTGTGTATGTAATGGATTGTTTTGTTTTCTGGGCGAAAGTTGCCCTGTCGTTATTTGTATTATTTTCTGTTTGTTTGTTTTCTGTTTGCTCATTTTCCTTAACATTTGTTTTTTCATTTTGTTTGTTTGTTTCAATGTCTAATTTTGTTGTAATTATTTTTTGTTCTTCAGACTTGGGGGGCGTGGCAGAGCTAATGGCAGACATGTCTGCCATCTTTTCCGCCATGCTGCCAAGAAAGAAATTTTTCGGCAAAAATAGATATTTATTTTACCCCCTAAAAAGGGGTAAATGCAAAAATGTTTCCCTAAATAACAGGGGTTAGTGTTCCAAATGTGTTGCACTAAAAAATTTATCCGGTACTTACAATAGTAAGGGTAAATCCCGATGGAATAGCGGAGCCGATGCGAAGCGTGTCTTACTCTATCAAGATAGATAGATAGATAGATAGATATACACGGGTGTGTATGATTGTGTATAGAAGATTATATTAATAAAAGGAATTCCAACTTTGTCTGATTTACTCGTTTTATTTACAATCCTTTAAAATTTATAATGGTATTAGAATGAAATAGTATGGTAGAATATTAAATGTTAAGTGTAAATTGAATAAGTACTTTCATGCTTTCGCAATCTTCAGGTTCATAATGTGTGGTGACAGTCAAGTTTGCAATTTTCACACTTGAAAATTGCAAACTTGACTGTATATATATACATATATCACAAAGAAAGTGTAGTAAGAAACCAAGTGGACGATAACGCACCAGAGTACTCGATACTTAGGGTAGTAAAGTGGGTAATAGGAAAAGAGTCAGGAGCTCAGCCGTCGGGGTCCAGACTCTTTTCTTATATATATATATATATATATATATATATATATATATATATATATATATATATATATATATATATAAAGTGACAATAAGAATTGCAGCTTTTTGTAAACTTATATATATCCAGAAATTGAGAGAGAGAGAGAGAGTATGAAAGAAAAGTCAGATTTGAAGCTTGTTATGAAACTTTATTGCAATTTACAATTGCTTCGATACCGGTCAGTTCGGGTTTGATCATACGATCGGATCCCGACACTTGATTGACAGTTCTTCAGATATGCGAGTTTACATGAGTGGTCCCATTCAAGTTACTCGCATAATAACCTATATATATATATATATATACATATATATATATATATAAATATATATATATATATATATATATACATATATATAAATATATATATATATACATATATATAAGCAAAGGGATATTAAATTTGTTGATAATTCAACAAATATATATATTTATAACTGATCGAAGCACTCGACAGATTTTCTGGAGTATATGAATGATATTAATATAATTTATATATTTATATACTTGGGGAGGGTCATATTTGTGTAATAATATTGCCAGAATTAATAATAGAACACACTCACTGTTTGGTTGGTTTTCGCTTCTGTATCTTTTATATCGGTTAATTTAATTTACTCGGTCCTCAATGTCACCATTGACTGACCAACAGTCAAAAATACAGATACAATATAGACACAAACACATATATATAGTCTAACAAAATTCTTTCTTTGCACATCTGCAACATCGTCAGTGGTGCTATTATGTTTCCTTTGTTGTATTGTATGGCTACACCATCTTTATTTAATCCGTTTATTTATTTGTTTATTTATTTTTGTCTTCTTCTCGGTGCATGCGTTTACGTGTCTGTATAGTGGTTGAGGTGTGTTCGTGTTTGGGTGACTGTGTTTTGGTTATTGTATTCTATCTTAGTTTATTAGTGTGTGTTTATATGTGTTTGTTGTTATTGTGCTTGTGTATGTATTTATTTATTTATTTATCTATTTCTTTATTTATTTATACTTCTCTTAGGTCAGTATTGTTTGTTTGGGTGTTGTTGTTATTCCATTCATTCTTTCTGTTTAGCCTTGGCCTTCTAAGTTCTATTTCGCTGGCCTCTCTGATTTGCCTATCTGCTGGGTCATTTCTATGTTTAGATATTTTAATTTCCATGTTGTCTATGTTACCGTCGTGTTGTTGTCTGGCGTGTTCGTATAGTACTGAACCGTTTTTTCGTCCTTTTAGTCCCCCCTCCCCCCAGTGTTGGTCTATCCTTTCACCTATGCTACGAGCTGTCTCGCCTATGTATGTTGTTGTCATGTTTCCGGAAGTACCCTCTGTACATCTTATGCTATAGACTACGTTTCTAGTTTTACAGTTTATCCGGGGGTTTACTTTACATATAATACAGTTCCTATTAGTACAATGGGTTTTCTTAAAAGGCTAAGTTTTGCTGATCAGGGATGTTATGGTGGTTCCTGGCTTTTCTACCACCTTAATCTTTAAGTGGGTCTTTCTCAGGGCTTTTCTACACTGGTTAGCTAATTTCCCTCCAGGGGTAGCGTGTACATCAATGTATAGTGGAGTGGTCGTTCCAAAACTGGCCTCGCATCGGGCGCTAGGAAAAATTATATATATATGCACATTTGGTAAACCCCTATTGACTGGATATCAGAGTGATTTGGGGGTTCAACCATTGCTGATAGTATAGCATCCCACAATGGAGCCGAGCAATATTGATGCTAAAAGGGAATGTAGGATTTTTTTTCTTTCTACGTTGTAATAAGAATTTTCTCCTGTCATCTATATTGCTATTAAGCACACCAGGCACAACTGTAATCACTGCAAGAACGTCTCCTACAGTCGCCTGCTTAAATCATCAGCTGTATCGATTTTATTACTTCAGACATGTCTACCAAGTTCACTAATGCTGTCATTCTATCTCTGAATAATTAATTAAAAAAATACCAGACGAAGAAAAATAAACATATTATAGGATTATATATCTTGGTATTCCGTATCCGTTGGAAACTTAGAACATATATTTGGATGAACTTGCATGATGGATGATCAGAGCTATATTAAAACTTTCTGATATTACTTCGTCTTTTAGCCTGTAGATTTTCTGACTGTTTGTTTGGGTACATTTAAAGTCGTATGGTTGAAAAGAAGATCGAGAATAACCCATTCTATCTGAATTCAATGAATTAAAATCATAATATCAAATAATTTTAAATTAGATTTCATGAGATTCAATCACCCCCATAACTTCATCTACATTATAATTCCCATTTATTAGTTAAATTAATTAATCGAATTCCATTACAACAACAATGTTAATTACTTATTTCCATTGAGGAAACTGCAGACAGGCTGTCTTTTTTTTAATAATTTATAAGAGATAAGTAATTTTTAAAAGAAATAAAAATTAAAGAAATAAAAATAAAGAATTAAAAATTATTAAGATTAAAATTACAATTAAAATTAAAATTAAAATTCTAAAAAAATTAGAATTATATATGTATATATTTTATGAAACTTTAAGAAGTGGAATTATAGCAAATGTTATAGATATTATGATTTAGAGATATTAATATATTAAAAGCAAGTGTTGAGGAAATTTTTTTCATACTTAAATGTAAGAACTCTATTAATCTAAGAACGAATTTATTTAATTCTTCTAGACATCGCCTGAATTCAACATTCAGAACTATATATAACTTATAATTATACTTATAATATTTCTACTTATTTCCATAACAATCTTATCCACCTTACTATAATAATAAGCAAAAATCAATGTAAGAGCTACATTTACCGCAATTGGTGTCATACATATAGGAAATATCGAAATATCAATAATGCCCCTTTCTATTATGTATATATTGTTAACAGTCTCTGAGCATACGTTAAAACAACAAGCTGTTGAAAAATATAATCGTATTGATATTACTTGGGTTAATTCGTTGTCAGGCTTCAATAAAGATTGTGCTACACCCGTAGTGTCTGCAGGTAGTACTAGAGATCCGTGGACTAAGTGCGAAATTTTAAGTATTTTGTTTTAACATAATACACACATGCTATTGTGTATATATTCTTCTCTAAGAATAAACATATTTCTCTTTCGATTGTTATTCTAGACATATAGCAATTTCAAGTAGTTTCTTAAAACAATATCCACACGCTATTCCACATCTATTTTTTCTTGGTATCAAGTCTTATCTTTTTCGAGTATTATTCTTGCTTTATAGCTGAGATGGAAGTAATTGTAGTCAGTGGGGTTGGGGCGAAGGGACATGGAAAACTACATTGACGTAATTGAGTAGGGAAATGTAAGTTGTAAGGAAATGTTTGGAATACCCCATCCTTCCTCAAAATTGAACGGGGGCACAATCACGTAGTCGTGGCATTGGTATCACGTATATTAAAATGTTGCTGTGAATATCAAAATGTGGCCACTCGGCCGCTTTGAAATTTTGCAGCGCAATCGCTTTGAAATGTTGACGCTCACTCGCTTTGAAATGTTGACGCTCAGTAGCTTTGAAATATTGCTGTTCAGTAGCTTTGAAATATTTCCGTTCAGTCGCTTTGAAATATTTCCTCACAGTAGCTTTGAATTTAAAATATGTATACTCAATCCATCGAACCTGCTACTCAGTGGTTGGGAAATATTAGAGGGAACATTGGTTGGAAAACTTTATAGGACACATTAATTGAAATGTTCTCACTTAACTTAACGAAAAAGCCTCTATTCTATTATGATATGGTAATAAATATATTCCATATAATAGCCAATTTTCCACTTAAATGATTTACAGAATTTAGAATTAATTCTCCCTGAATGCATTTAGAAATTTATTGCTAAGAGGAATCTCATGAGAAGCCTCATTTACAGAGGATCAGATTGTAATTTGCGGATATCCACAGACACAAAGAAACAGGCATCTCTACACAATTTCACGTACCATAATATATATATATTATATTATAAATGTGGTGGATTGGCAGTATTGGTAGAGGGTTGGATGCCATGCTTTCCAGCATAGTTACGTCCCTTTATGATCTGAGTTCAAATCCCGCCGAGGTTGACTTTGCCTTTCATCCTTACGGGGTCGATAAAATAAAGTACCAGTAATGCACTGGGTAATTGCTGGCCTTGTGCCTAAAGTAGAAACAATTATATTATAAATGTATATCTATATATATAAAACTGAGGATGTCTGTCTGTGTGTGTGTGAGTTTGAATCCCTAAAACTTGAAAAGCACCCAACCAACTGTTTTCAAACTTTACACATGTAATACTTATGTTTTAGGGAGTGTTCTGAGTGTTACATGTGTATTACATACAACATTCAATCTCCTAGGACCTGCATTAGGTGAAAACCTGCGTTTTTAAAGTTTTTAGGTTTTTTTTGAGGCGTTACGTTAGACCAATTTGCTTGAAATTGTAACTATCTATTAGTCAGTCTCTTCTTCATACCGTGAGCAAAGAAAATCCAACTTTTGTATGGCCTAGGGCCCGCATTAGGTGAAAAACCTCATTTTTTTCAGCTTTTTAGGGCTTTCTGGAGGCGTTAAGTCTAGCCGATTTTCTCGAAATTTCAAGGCATATTATGCACATTAAAAAAATTCATTTTCTTGATCCCCTAGGGCCCGCATTAGGTGAAAACCTGCATTTTTCCTGTTTCATCGAGGAAAATCTTAAAGATTATCCAGCCATCAGAATATTCGGTTTATTTTCTTTACATATTGTCCAGGCATGCAGTTTTTCCACGATTAGGTCAGTTGGGGGCCCGCGTTCCAAAATACCTTATCCCGTGCAACGCCGAGTACCACTACTAGTATAACTATATATTATATATATATTGTATGCATTATTATTTTCATCCTTACTGGGTCGATAAAATAAAGTACCAGTAATGCACTGGATAATTGCTGGCCTTGTTCCAAAAGTAGAAACAATTATTATATATATTATATAATATAAACTCTGCATGAGTTTTGGTTGAAGGTCTCTAAATATAACTTTGGTATTTATATATTACGTATGTGTATATGTTATATATATATTATACATTTATTTTATATATTGTATGTATGAGTTAACGTTAAGACAGATTTGTTACATAATAGTGACACCAAAGTACAGCCGTTATTGCAAACATTACAACGGCCACCGGCACCGATGTGACAGCATGAGATGTTAACTTAAATATGTGTAGAAGTTCATATGTACCAAATTCGCTATCTTCAATTGGGTAATGACCGAAAGAATATATTATATATTTATATTTCACACACACACACACACACTCATACACACACTCATGCACACACACACACACACACACACATATATATATATATATATATATATATATGTATATAGTGCCGGATTTACCACTCTCTGCTTCGGCGTGCTTAATCAAAGGGCCCCATCTTCAGGAGGACCCATCTTCCAGCCCACCAAAAGTTTTTATGATGAATTTTTCAAAATGTTTTTCAGATCTCAGACGTTCAAATTTTCTGGGCGTGTATTCCTGACTGCCTGTGTAGGGCTACCGAGCCTACCTACCTCCTTCACAGCCCAAGTAAGGGTGCTCATAACTGAACTAGCACATGGCCTCATTTGTCCTAAATCCGGCATTGTATATATACATATATAATGATTTCTTATATAGGCACAAGGCCAGCAATTTTGGGGGAGTGGAAAGTCGATTAAATCGACCCCAGTGCGTGACTGGTACTTTATTTTATCGACCCGTAAGGATGAAAGGCAAAGTTAACCTCGGCGGGATTTGAACTCACACTATAAAGGGCCTTAACTCATTTCATTTATTGGCCACAGGGCGTTTATTGGTTGGTGACGCGCGTTTCACTACTGTAACTCCGCGTTACACTCCCTGGATATATATATATATATATATATATATATATATATATATATATAATGATGACCCTGTAAGTACACAGGTGAAACTCGAGAATATTAATCTCTACTTCGGTATGGAGTACTCAATCTCACTCCCGTCAACATCACACGCATACATATATATATATTTATTTAGATGTCGATTGATGAAGCTGTTATACGTAAGTCAGCTGAAGATATAATAAAACAAATGGCGATTATTTAACCATAAATATATATATGTGTTTCTGTTGTTATGTAAATAGCAAATTAGTTAACAATAAACAACAATTAGTTAACAATAAACACACACATTTGTTTATACCTATGCGTCTCTCTGTGTGTTTGTGTATTGTTATGTACGTATATATCACAATTTTCATTGTTTTATTGCCCATTCTAGCATATGTTGCTCTCTCTCTCTCTCTCTCTCTCTCTCTCTCTCTCTATATATATATATATATATATATATATATATATAGTATCTGTAGAAAATGCACACATTTACATAACACGAACAGATAAATGTATAGTTTCGTGGCTGTGGAATTTCGCCCACTAGGGCGGTAGAGCACTTGTTTGTAAGTATGTGTGCATGTGTAGAAGACTCTTCAAACACCTCGACAACACGTACAATTTTATAGTGGTGCTACCAGGATAAATTACACCGAATACACCCTGTAAAGTCTTATGAGGAAGATTTAGCCGTACGAACCATTGAGCGAAATTTGTTCTAACCTAATCCGTAACATGGCACACACACACACACACACACACACACACACACACACACACACACACACACACACACACACACACACACACACACACACACACTTATATTATTGTGTGTGTTTGAAAATTAGTTAACAACAATGTAAACAACACAGTAAAATGAAGAAATATATTAGTCTAACGCTTGATGATAGGAGGAAAAACCTTTAAGTTTCGGAGTCTAGTACTTCATCAGAAGATAGAATGCAAAATAAAATATGGAAATAATTGTTTCTACTTTTGGCACAAGGCCAGCATTTAACCAGTACATTACTGGTACTTTATTTTATCGACCCCGTTAGGATGAAAGGCAAAGTTAACCTCGGCGGGATTTTAACTCAGACCGTAAAGGGACGTAACTATGCTAGAAAGCATGTCGTCCAACTCTCTACCGATACTGCCAATTCACCACCCTTTTTATATATATATATAATGTGTGTATCCCAGGTTCAATCGGGAGTAACCACAGTAAGTAATGTATTATTCAATACAAAGTAGTGTATATAATGTTTAATATAGAAATGATGACTTCTACAGGACAAGAACTGTTTCCTTCGAATGAAATATTTCTAGTCCTGTAGAAGCCATTTATATATTATATATACATATATATCGATATTTGATCAACAAGATACAAGACCTCATTTGCTCAAAGAGTGGAGTGGACCTTGTCAAATCGGACTGAGGAAAAAATGATTCCATTGGTCTTTCAAATTGCTAATACTATATGTCGGTCGCAACTCCAGACATATATATGTATATATAGGAGTGGCTGTGTATAATTAGGTGTAAATATCTTTATACAGGAATATTTGTATTTATGTTTACATATATGTGTGTATATATGTATATATGTTTATTAAAAATACTGTTTGTATGTGTGTCTGTGTGTGTGTGTGTGTTTGTATTTAACTGAAGTTGATCCAAACGGAGAAAACGCAACACTAGTATAAACAGTGAGGTTCTGTGAGACTCACACTCACACACAGCGACAGAGAGAGAGAGAGAGAGAGAAAGAAAGAAAGAGATTGTGTGTGTGAGAAAATGTAGTTACAATGTGGGACATGGTGTTTAGTGTAGTTGTTGTTATTGTTGTTGGGGTGACGATGAGGAACGACCTAGTACTATATATATATATTAGGAAAAGAAGAAAAACAGTAGAAAATGCTAATGGGATTTTCTCATAGTATAACACCAAAAGATATATTTAAAAATAGCAATTAATCGTACCGGTTTCAGCCAAAAGTTGTTTAGGCTTCTTCAAGCTACAGGAAATATGATTAAAAGGGTATGGTAAAATGAAGGTGCATATTAATAAGAAGAGTGTATGAGAGAACATAGTTCACATATTTATAAAAGAGTTCACATTTTCGTTTATCGCTTTCTCTCTCTCTCTCTCTCTCTCTCTCTCTCTCTCTCTCTCTCTCTCTCTCTCTCTCTCTCTCTCTCTCTCTATCTATCTATCTATCTATCTATCTATCTATCTATCTATCTATCTCTCTCTCTCTCTCCTCCATGATGGTTAGGAATAAAAGTTGGTTTGTTTGTGGTTGGTTTCTCATTTTAATTTATACTTTTAATTTTAATGTTTTTCCTATGACTCTATTGGCTTATATTCTCTTCACGCTGGTGGTTTGAAATCCATGTAAAGGAAAACACACTCTCCTGTGTTTTCCCCTCTATATATTGTATTTTAAAGTGCCCAGGAAAACTCTTTCCTTTGAGCTCATTTAATTACAGGATTATACGCGAGTCCTTTACTCCGTTATCTTACTTACTATATAAGTATATAATATATATATATATATATATATATATATATATATATATATATATATATATATATATATATATATATATATATATATATATATATACACATATATATATATATATTGCATATATTACTTTTATGGACCTGTAGCGACATACGTGATACCCCTAAAAAGGGCGCGTGGAAAAACTGCGAGAATGGAAACAAAAGAGATAGTGCATATGTACGTGTACTTATGTATGTATGTATGTGTGTATGAATATGTGTCTGTGTATATATACAGCGTGGATAAAAAGCAAACATTTAATTCATTAGTAAAATATTGCAGTAATATTAAATGTGAGACTTACGAGGATATCTTAACTTACCTGGTTTATTGTAATAGGTCTACAGAAAATCACGGTTCATACGGAAATCACGGGGACACGAGATCTCGATGAGTGTCACGTGATTGTTACCAAAGGCCATTCGACTGAGGCCATGCTGGGGCACAGCCCTTGGAAGAGGAGCCAACTCGCAAGACGATAACGAACCATCCTTAGGTCGATGGTTCATATCCGTCTCGCGAGATGGCTTTTCCTCCAAGGGCGGGGCCCTAGCATGGCCTCAGCAGAATAGCTGGAACGGGTAAAATAGTAAAAGGTATATAGAGACTTTGTTTACCTATACAAGCAATATTTATTGTATACATTTGTTGGTGTTACTTGATATATATATGTTATAAGTATGTATACGTACATACATATATGTATACAGACGTACAGTAGTATGTATATATATATATATATAGATACATGCACACATATATATATATATGTACGTATGGATTCAGCGAACATTTATTATAATGCTCGGTGAGTTTGTAAACCGTATTAAGCCGTAGTGTCTAGCAACCATCGTTGCTCGTTTGTTCAACACTGACAAAGGAACGCTGTACTAGTTTCAAGCTTATTAAAATTCAGGTCACCAGTTGGTGCTACTAAGTGTCAGGTCACCAGTTGGTGCTACTGGTAACATGTATCCCAGTACAACCTGTCCCATGGTCGGGTCGTTGGCGACTAAACTGGCAACCCCACCAAGGTTTCTTGATGAGGAGGGTGACTTTGAACATCCTGCAGGACTAAAAACAAAACCTGTCAAAGGGCAAAGGAGCTCTTAAGAGTCAATGGCCATCCAAAATCACTGGGAGAGATGACCCCTTAGCCTTTGTCAAGGCAGAATTCTCGGAGAAGGAATACTCTGATATAACACCTGCAACCCTGATGGTATCCAATGATGTTGACTTGTTCTTCTTTTTGGTAAATATCATATTGGTTAAGAGAGTGGGACTGGCTTTGTGCAGTGCCTTTGCTCACTATAAAAGCTTCACGGCACAGGCATTGCTTTATATCTGGAGATCTCTCTGCACTTGTCGTCACATGGTACCATGGGCCCAGCACTATGTGTCAATAATTGTCACAGGTGTAGTGTTTCTACCAGAGTTTTCAAGTCGCTGGCTGGACTAAAAAGTCACACTTGTTCAGCGCATCGGTAGGGGTTCTCCTACATGGATATAAAGTAGTGGCCGTACTCGAAAACGAGTTGGCAGCCACCATATATATATATATATATATATATATATAATATATATATATAATATATATATATAATATATATATATATAATGTATATATATGTATAATATATACATATATATATATATAATGTATATATATGTATAAAAATATAAATACGTAGTTTAGAAAGGCACAACAATGCAGAGGGAAATCTCGAGGTAGGAAGTGAATGATAGATAGGAGAAATAGGAGAAAGTGAAAATTGAGAGAGACAAAGATGAAAACAAAACAAAGGTAGAAGGGTTACCGTAGTGGAGATTTAATCCCAATATTTCGGGCTCACGCCCATCAACGGGGGAAGGTTCCAAAAGGGGGGGAACAGGCTAAGCCGGAGAAAGTTGTGATGTCGTTAAAACAGGAATGCCGTTATGGGGAGAACATTTTTTAAAATTTAAATGAGGGAAAGAATGCGCGTGCGCGTGATAGGCTGTGGCAAAAGCTACTGACCAAATGGGTTAAATCAAGAGGGTGCGCTAACGTATGAGAGCCGTAAAATATGTGTGTGTAAGTATATATGTGTGTGTAACTGTGTGTGTATATGTGTAAGTGTGTATATGTGTGAGTGCGTGTGTGTGTGAAAAATAGTGGGCTGTAGAAGCTGGAAATCAAAGGGTGTGAAAGGTGGTAGGTTGTAAAAACATGTGTGCGTGTATAAATATAGATGTGTGTGTGTATGCGTATGGGTATGCATATACGTGCGTGTGTGTGAAAATAGCAGGCCGTAAGGGCTGTGAATGGTCACTATGGTTAAGTTAGCCATGTCAGCTCATTTCTCTCAGCCCGGTTGTTAAGTGGGGGTCTGAGGGTCTTAATAACATGTGCTTCCTTTATCCTTAAGGATCCGATGCTGCGTTCAGTCGCTAGGACTGTGACCAAGGGTCTACCCTGTGGGTTTCCGCAGTTAAGGATGTGTTTACGGAAGGAAGATGCGTTGGTGTTGATATGTTCCTTGATACGAACATGTAGGGGTCGGATGGTGCTACCTATGTAAAACTTGTTACATTTATCGCATTGAATCTTAAATATGACATAGGTGCGTAGGCAATCTGCCCCCCGTATCGGGCAGTTGCTGAGGGAACACGTCCCATCTGACTCGTCGGGTTTGTTGGAGAGGCATCTTCGCAGAGAAGGTCCTGTGTGGGCCAAATGTATGTCTAGTCCCTCCGTCCGTATGGCCCTGCGGATGGCGTTCGTGGTATATTCACTCAGGTGGGGGATTTTAAAGAAGCACCTGCTTTTATTTAAGTTTCTAGTGGGTGTCTGTCTATTGGGTCTGGGGTCTCTAATTCCGTTAATCAGTCGCTTGGGATATCCATTAGACTTGAGTAGATTACGGAATTGCGTGGTATGGGTGAGACCACCCATCGGGTCGCTGCATCTGTTAGTGATCCGTGTCAGTTCATTTAGGACATAGCCTCTCTTAGCGTTGTTGGGGAGGGCTGAGTTGTAATGCACAAATAAGTCCTTGCACGCTGCTTTGCGGTAGAAGGTGGTGTTTATGTCTCCTTCTTCCGAGATGTTGATACGGAAGTCGAGGAGGGCGAGTGACCCGTCTTCTCCTGGGTGTTCGATGGTGAAATCGACGTGATGGTCAGTATCGTTGAAGATTTTGTGAATTTCATTCGCCATCTCCCGGGAAGAAGTAAGTATCAGGATGTCATCAACGTATCTGGAGTAGAAGGCGACGGCGTTGGGTTGGCAGGTATTGAGTGCCTTGCGTTCCAGGTGGTCCATGTACGAGATCGCAAGTATGCCGGACAGACTAGAGCCCATAGGTAGCCCAGAGATTTGTTTGTACGTGTGGCCGAGGAAATTGAAGAGTGCATTATCCACAACGAAGGAGAGGAGTTGGTGGATGTCCGTGTGTGTGAGTCCGAAGCAGTGTAAGTTAGATGCTCGGACTCGTTCGGTCAACAGGTCGACGGCTGGGGATGCTGGTACGGAGGTATAAAGGGCGACCACATCAAGACTGAAGGCATAACCGTTGTCCTTTCTGGTGTTGGGCGCCAGATGGTGTAGTCGCTCCAAGACCTCCTTTGAGCTGCAGACGTGGGCTGGTAGTGTGTGTAGAATGGGTTTCAGTAGTGTGGAGAGCAGCCACGATATTTTGTAGAGTGGGCCCTCCACGCTAGAGACAATGGGCCTGATTTTCAAATCGGGTCCTTGTTTATGTGTTTTAACCAGGTGGTAGAAGGTGGGTAGTTTGCTGTTTCGAGTCATTATGTTGATTTTACCTTCTTTGGCAGTTTTCGTTGGACACAGATGTTAGTCCATATGGTGTTAATGCCTTCCTCGATTAGAGTCGAGGAGGTCCCTGTGACTTTCGAGTAGAGGCTGTCGTCATTAAGATGTTGGAGAGCTAAGTTGTTGTAGGTCTCTCTCGAGATGACACAGAATTCTTTCCCCTTGTTATAGGGAAGGTACACAAGGTTCCTGGATCTTAGGTTGGTGAGAGTATTAAATTGTGCATTGGTGAGGTTGCGTTTATTGTGTGTGTGTGTGTGTTGGGAAAGGATGTTAGAGATAGAATGTTTCAACCTGAGTAGTTTAGTATCAAGTTCATGGTTGGTGGGTGGGGGGTGGAGTGGGTTGTCGAGGTGGTACGTGGTGAGTGTGGGGTGGGTTGTGGGGTTGTAATCGATCTAGGTGTTGTTTTGGATGGCGGTTAGCCATTTCAGTTGATATGCTGTCCGACAGAAGTTGGTTTCGATGTCTATCATCGAGACGCTGTGTAATGATGAACTTGGGTCCGAGGCGCAGAAGTTGGAGTTCGTCGTTGGTGAGGGTACCGGTTAGGTCGGTAACGAGGTGTGAAGCATCGTTGGTAGGTAGATCGATGTTGGGGTGTGTAGCGGAGGGTGTTGTATAGCTGTTGCCCCTGGTGTGGTTGTAGTCGGTCCGTCTGTGGGAGCGGATGTTGTCATTGTAGTATTTGTTTACAGTCCATTCGTATTTACGTATAAGGCGCTGTTTATCATATTTGACTCTGGTGTGGTAACACTGATCGATAGCTTTGCGTATTTCCTGGACCTGGTGGTCAGGGGTGAGGGTTGGAGCTATACGATCTATGTGCTCGGAAAGCGTTTGTATATGGAGTCGCAGTTGGTGGTGGTTGTGTCGTAGTATTTTCTTGATAAACGTGCGTTGAATGTGGTGGATGGTGTTTTCGGAGGATGGTGATCGTAAACATTCGGGTAGATGTATATTCCTGATGGTGGTTGGAATGATGTTGTTCTTTAGGCAGCGTTTTAAGAAGGTAATTTGGCAACCGAGTTTGGTACGATTCTCCGATAGTCTGAATAGGTCCCTTATGGGTGCAAACAAGTCCTGGCTCAGGTGTAATGATAAGAGGGTGTTAAAGTTTGCTTGAAGCATTGTGAAATGTGTAAAATGCGTAGTTTAGAAAGCCACAACAATGCAGGGGGAAATCTCGAGGTAGGAAGTGAATGATAGATAGGAGAAATAAATAGGAGAAAGTGAAAATTGAGAGAGACAAAGATGAAAACAAAACAAAGGTAGAAGGGTTACCGTAGTGGAGATTTAATCCCAATATTTCGGGCTCACGCCCATCAACGGGGGAAGGTTCCAAAAGGGGGGGAACAGGCTAAGCCGGAGAAAGTTGTGATGTCGTTAAAACAGGAATGCCGTTATGGGGAGAACATTTTTTAAAATTTAAATGAGGGAAAGAATGCGCGTGCGCGTGATAGGCTGTGGCAAAAGCTACTGACCAAATGGGTTAAATCAAGAGGGTGCGCTAGCGTGTGAGAGCCGTAAAATATGTGTGTGTAAATATATATGTGTGTGTAACTGTGTGTGTATATATGTAAGTGTGTATATGTGTGAGTGTGTGTGTGTGTGTGAAAGTTAGTGGGCTGTAGAAGCTGGAAATCAGAGGGTGTGAAAGGTGGTAGGTTGTAAAACATGTGTGCGTGTATAAATATAGATGTGTGTGTGTATGCGTATGGGTATATATGTGTGTGTAACTGTGTGTGTATATGTGTGAGTGCGTGTCTGTGTGAAAGATAGTGGGCTGTAGAAGCTGGAAATCAAAGGGTGTGAAAGGTGGTAGGTTGTAAAACAAAAAATATAAATTTAAATATAAATATATAAATATAAATATATATATATATATATATTATATTATATATTATATATATAATATATATATATAATATATATATAGTATATATATAATATATATATATATATGATATATATATATAATGTATATATATATATATAATATATATATTATAATATTATATATTATATATATAATATATATATATAATATAGAGATGTTTATACGAGTGTTGAAGTATAAAG
Source organism: Eledone cirrhosa (assembly GCA_964016885.1). Taxonomy (NCBI): domain Eukaryota; kingdom Metazoa; phylum Mollusca; class Cephalopoda; order Octopoda; family Eledonidae; genus Eledone; species Eledone cirrhosa. The sequence continues at coordinate 309,567,314 of OZ024743.1, read as the reverse complement.
ACGTCTTTTCACTTCTCTCCCCGAGTAAGCAGCAAGTCACGCAGCTACAAAACAAAACCAAACAAACCAAATTGATCGGTCATTTACATTTACATACATCTATATTCTTATGTATTTGAAACCACGTGTTTACCAACTTGTGAGTACATTTTCCTTTAACTACAAATTATTATATACTTTCGTCTTTTCATTAATTTCATTAATTTCTAACAACCAAATAACCAGAATATTTTTATATATATATACTCATATTTATATATACACTTCTCTCTCACACACAAGAAAAACAAATATCAAGAAAAACAAACAAATATATTGAAATACTTAACTAAAACACACACACACACACACACACACACACACACACACACACACACACACACACACACACACACACACACACACACACACACACGCACTCAAAACTAGAGTGGCTAACCAGCAAAAATCCAACAGAACTGGTCTGATAATGAAATCGACATTCTAATAAACACATGGCATTGCCTTACCCAAACAGAAGACATAGATGCTTCATGTCTGAACGAAATTGTTAAACGTACAGTTCACCTTTTGAAAACCCGATCTGAACAACAGATTCGAAATAAATTAAAGCAAATCGAAGTTGCTTTTAAATTAATCAATAAACATTTGGATAAACTACGGTGTGTTTTATCTTCGGACGCTATCCAGCAGCAGCAACAGCAGCAACAACAACAACAACATCAGCAACAACAACAACAACAGCAGCAACAACGGCAACAACAACAACAGCTACAACAAAAACAGCAACAACAACAACAACAACAGCAGCAACAACAACAACAACAACAACAGCAACAACGACAACAACAACAGTGTGAACCACTGCTTGATTCATCAACAATGGCCGATCTACTAAATGAAACTATTGACCTCCCAGTAGCCACTGTCTCACAGCAGGAAACGCCTCTTCCTTTCTCTGCCCCAGCAGTCCAATCATCACCACTGCCAACATCTCCTCTTCCTACTACTACTGCTACTACTACTACTACTACTACTACTACTACTACTACTACTGCTACTGCTACTACATCTTTGCCTACTGCTATCTCAAGGAATTTACCTTCTAATACCAGTACAAGAACTCTCCCTCCCACAGCCCACAAAGGTCGTCAAAACGTACTCAAACTATAATCTACACCTCTCACAACACACACACACACGCCCACTCGAAACCCCATCATTTTCCGCTACTCTCTACGCTATAGAATATGTACGGATAGTGGCTGCAAATTCACCCATTTACCTCGGAAAAAACGGTCTATCTCCACAAACAACAGCCACCACCATAATACATACTCTAATTTAAAACTAACACAACCACCAATAACTCAAACAAGGAATTCACAAATCTGCCGCTTTTCCCAGCGAGACAGATTGTGTTTACACCGGGATTGTCCCTTTACCGATCTCCCGGGGACACGTCGGACAAATGAAAATAAAAATAAAAATAAAAGCAAAAACAATAACCATAACCTACATAAAAATAACCTCTACCACAGTCACCAACAGTTTCCTAAACAGGAAACTTCTTCCTCTTTTTTAGCCATAATGAATCTGGCAAAAGAACTGGAATAAAACATTCGAGCTATCACCCAGCACCACCCTCCACTATCACCCCACTGCACAAACTCCCATTGCTGCCATTAACAAACAAACAAATTAATAACACACCAAAACAATTAAAACCATCCACTCTCGCCTCAACATTTTTGCTTAACGCCCAAGGCATCAGCCCTTCCACCAATACTCAAAAATGGAAGATCAAATTACTGGAGGACTGGGTTGATGTCCATCCAAACCACATGCCTTTCTTCGTCCTCACTGAAACCCATCTCAGTAACCTCCACTTCGAAGCCGAGGTGAAAGTGAAAAATTTCAAAGCCATCCGTGATGATCGCGCTGGCAGAAGAAAGGGTGGGACTGCCATTTATGTCCATAATTCTTTCTCAACAGAGGCTATGAACATATTTTCTAATGGATACTGCGAAGCAGTCACTGTATTCAGTCAAACCAACAACCTAATAGTAGTTGGGCTCTATAGGCCACCCCAAACGCCTCTACCATGCTTCAAGGAATGCCTCAACAGCATAAAGTGTTTCATCCAAGAGTGTCACCCTGACACCATCTTAATAATGGGGGACTTCAACGTCCCCGGAGTTGACTGGTCCACAAACAGCCTGCCACCAGGTTCTTCTGCCTCAACCTCTGACAGAGATGTAGTGGAATCGCTTCTTGACTTCATGGATGATTTCTTCCTGTCCCAACTGGTGCTCGAACAAACGAGGGGCCAAAAAAACGTCCTAGACTTAATTTTCAGCAATCACAGTAACATTATCCACAATATTGCAGTGGAGAAAACTCTACTCTCTGATCATGACATGGTTCTCTGTGATCTGAGATTCCACCGTCCAATATACAAACCCAATGTCATCTCTCCTGTCCATCCGTTTGACGCTATCTATTTCCACAATGCAAACTGGGAAGCGATCAGTCATGATCTTGCACATGTCGACTGGTCCTTCACGCACACTCACACACCCACTAACATCAAAAAGTCCTGGCAGACATTTGTGGACACTGTTACAAACATATGTGCAAAACACACCCCATTAAGAACTATAAACAAATCTAAGAGCAGAATCCCTAGAAATAGAAAAACGCTCATCAGGAAAATTAAGAGAACTAACAAAAAAAATCAACAAGCTGAAATACTGTCAGCAACAACACATCTACTTGACTGCCATTTCATCACTAGAGTTAAAAAACATAACCTCCAAAACAATATGATGTCTATCATCAACAGTCAGAGAAGAGCTGAAGAGACCTGAGCCATTGAGAAGATCAAACTCAATCCTAAAGTGTTCTTTTCATATGCAAAAAAACACAAAATCACTGGCTCTACTGTTGGCCCTCTAATTGATGAAAATGGCACTCTTCAAGACAATGCTAAAACCATGGATGAGATACTGCAGAAACAATACTGCTCTGTTTTCAGCAATCCTGATATGGCCGATCTGGGCTGTATCGGCGATGTTACTCCCCATTACACCTTATCGGACATAACGTTTGGCGTCCCTGATGTCTTAGCGGTAATAAAGGAAATCAAGCATAATTCAGCAGTAGGTCCCGATAGGTTCCCTGTTTGTGTCTTGAAGACGTGTCAACACCAACTTGCATCTCCTCTTGCCAATATGTGGCGGAACTCCCTGGATGCTGCATATGTGCCAGAAAACCTTCTATCCCAGTCTGTTGTCCCAGTTTTCAAAAAAGGAAGCAAATCCCTTGCCGTGAATTACCGTCCAATCTCACTCACCTCTCATATCATTAAGGTATTTGAGAGAGTGGTGAGATCGCGAATGACTCACTTCCTTGAGAGTAACAATATGCTGAACTCCAACCAGCATGGATTCCGTAATGGAAGGGATTGCCTGATGCAGCTACTGCATCACTTTGATGACATTTTGAGAGCCTTTGGAGAGGGTTCCAACACTGATGTTATCTACCTTGATTTCAGCAAGGCCTTTGACAGGGTTGATCACAACATTCTACTGAGAAAGCTGTCCAATATTGGTGTCACTGGAAAGCTGCTGCAGTGGATCAAGAGCTTCCTGTCAAACAGAGCCCAACATGTTGTAGTCAAAGGAGTCAAATCCAGACCAGCCAAAGTCAGTAGTGGGGTCCCACAAGGCCCTGTGTTGGGCCCACTTCTCTTCATCATCTATATTAATGACATCACTGACATCATCAAACACAGCAACATTAGAATTTTCGCTGATGATTCCAAGCTCCAAAAGGTCATTAATGGCGTGGATGACCGGATAACCTTCAGTCAGACCTACTGGCTGTTACCCAATGGGCGGAAAAGAACAACATGTTACTGAACGAAGACAAATTCGAACTGATCCACTTTGGAAAAGAGGATACTCTGAAACTCCCGTACTCCCTTCCCTCCGGGGAAACTCTCGTGGCATCTAACAACATCAGAAACTTGGGAGTAACCCTGGACAGCAACATAAGCTGGACCACGCATATAAGCAGCAAAGTTGACATGGCCCGCAGAATGTGTTCCTGGATCCTCAGAACCTTCCAGTCGAGAGATTCCCACACCATTATCCTTCTCTTCTCCACTTTTGCCCGACCACGCCTTGAATACTGTTGTCCACTGTGGTCTCCCCACACGAAACAAAGTATCATGAAACTTGAAGCTCCCCAAAGGGCAATCACGAAAAGGATAGATGGCATCTCAGAACTTGACTACTGGGGTCGACTAGAAAAGCTGAAACTTTACTCACTCCAACCTCGCCGTGAGCGTTATATTATCTGCATGATGTGGAAAGTGTTTCATCAGCACTGCCCAAATGATGTTGGCATCACCTTCTAAATACACCCAAGGCTTGGGCCCCGTGCTATCCGTCCCAAACAAACATCTAAATCGCAACTCATAACATCAATACGGCACAATTATTTCAGCTCAATTGGCCCTGCTCTCTTCAACATCACACCAGGACACGTCAAAACAGAAACTGACCACACAAAATTCAAGAAGTCTTTGGACAAATTCCTCCAAGTAATCCCGGACAAACCACCCACAACCGGATATGACTCCGCAAACAGTAATTCTCTTCTCGAATGGTCCATGGTGCCCAAATCCTGAATTGAAAGACTTCGCCAGGTGGTGCTATTAAGTTAGACATGGCCTGGGCCAATACTGGCCAAAACATTTCAAAGTTATTCAAAGTTATATATAGCATATATATATATAATATATAGATATGCTATATATATATATATATATATATATATATATATATATATATATATATATATATATATATATATATATATATAATGTATATATATAAATACATTATATATAATATATATATAATATATACAATAGTAATAATAATAAAATTGAAGACTAAAATCCTACATATATGTATATATATATATTATATATATATATATATAAAATATGTATCATATATATATGTATAATATATATATATATATAATATATATATTTATACATATATATATAATATATATATAATATATATATATCTATAATATATAAAATATATATATATAATATATATATAATTGTTTCTACTTTAGGCACAAGGCCAGCTATTATCCAGTACATTACTGGTACTTTATTTTATCGACCCCGTAAGGATGAAAGGCAAAGTTATATATATATATTATATATATAATATATATATAAAATATATATATATATTTTAATTATATATATATCAATATATATATAATATATATATAATATATATAATATATATATATAATATACATATATATATATATAATATATATATATATATATATATATATATATATATATATATATATATATATATGTCCTTTTACATCATGGATCACAGGCCTCGCGCACCAGCAGTGAACAAAGTCTGATTCACCGTCTTGGGTCCTATTCCCCTCTTGGACTCAATTCACCTCTCCAATTTTTCTAATACCCCGTCCATTATCACACCCCTAGATTGCTATCGCTTTTACTTTGCTCATAGCTTCGTACTTACATGCACACACACTCTTTTACTCACATATACACATGCATTTCTTCTTAGCTTCATACGGACCTATAATAACACACACACACACACACACACACACACACACACACACACACACACACACACACACACACACACACACACACACACACACACACACACACACACACACACACACACACACACACACACACGCGCACACGCACACACAAACTCATGTCTACGCACGTGCTCAGGTATAGCTCTATTTACAAAACGTTTTTTTTTTCCATTTCAGGTAGACGCGCGCCATCATCCACATTTCTAAAAAAGCAAATCATACACCAAACGCCAGCACCAACAGTTTTGCAAGAGATGTCAACATAAATGGGCCTATTTTTTTTATCTATAGACATTTTTGCCAATTCCATTCCGCCCGTCTCCTTAATCTATTTTATTTCTCATTATTTCTTCTGATGAAGGACTAGCGTCCAAACGTTAAGACCCTCTTCCTGCTATATCAAGCGTTAACCTAATATATACCTTCCATATACTGTACCGATTGTGTTGTTATTTCTGTTTACATTTTACATACATAAATATATATATTTATATATATATATATATATATATATAGGAACAAGTATGACCCCGACGGCAGAGCTCAAGCCGTTTCGACGGCTATTTCTGGACTAAATAAGAATGTTAACCTGGTAAATAAATAGCCAAACTTCTCAAGGGGAATTTCCTTATATGGGAAGATAGTAATTGTCAAGATGATTGGTTAAAATGTGTTATAAAGACAGATATATCTATCATGGCATTTGGTGGGAGGTAGGTGTGCCTGAACTTGCCCGTAGAACAAAGAGGGAGTGGGGAAAGCCACTCAGGCGTTGAAAATGAAATATATACAGCAGATTTATAGGACAGTGTATAAAACTTCGAAAAATTGTACTGGAGAAAAGGGGGGGGGGTGAAAGAATAGGTAGATCGAAAGGGAGTAAAATAAAACTATTTATAAAAATAAATATATAAAGACAATATTGTTAGTGAGAAATGAAAAAAACAAAAACAGCTGCTAAACATTAGTAGGTATTGCTAAGCTATAGAAAAGTTTAATAGGTAGAAAATGGGAAAGAAACGAGATTGTAGTTGGTAGTGAAAAAAATGTTTAAAGCCGGCTTTACAGGGGGTCTAACACCGCTGCTATAAATAGTTAGCAAAGCGTAATCCGCCAATGCTATCTTACGATGACAGGTTAATAAGTTGAGAACAAAAATACTAAATAAGGAATTTAGAAATTGTGGAAATGGAGTAGTAACAAAAAAGAAACAATTACGGGGTCTAACACATCTGCTATAAAAAGCGTAATAGGTCAATTCTATCTTAAAATTACTGGGGCGGGGGCACTGAGGCTACAGAGGACCGATGGGCTGCATCGGGGTAGGCGAAAGCTGAAAGACAGGTGAGGAAGGAGATCGGGGTGGAAGGAATAGGATGAGATGGGGGGAAGAAGGGAACGTAGAGGAAAAGAAAAAAAGTTACTTCTACCTATGTAAGCAGGGGTTTCCCCTTACAAAATCGGCAAGTGGGGGGTATCAGCCCTTGTCTACCCACCCGGGTCGTTATGGGGTTTGAGGGTGAGGTACGTCCTACACAATCTGTGTTTGCATACCGTTACCAGTTCGTCTTTCTTGTTTAGGAGTTGGTCCTTAGCAAACAGCATTTGTAATGTTTCCTCCGAGCATAAGTTACACGGACGGCGTCCTACCGTGTAAGAGTTAGCTGTGGACAGTAAGCTCCAAGTGAGATTGTAGGTTATATTATTATCTTTGAGGTCCCAGATGTGGCCCGAAAGTGTAGTGGCATGTCGTCGGACCGGGTTTCGGAAAGTATGTCGGTGTTGGTAGAGCCAGGTCTTGAAGTCACAGGCGGTTAATCCTATATAAGCCTTGTTGGAGGTGTCCGTCCTCACGTTGCACTGGTAGATCACATTACGTTCTTGGCATCTGTTGTTGAGGGGGCACATGGATCTATCAGGACAGTTACACCGAAAACGATAAATGGAAAAAATAAAACGAAATTTCATTTCTCACTCTTAGTACGGCTGTTACTTAAATATAAGTATGTATACGTACATACATATATGTATACAGACGTACAGTAGTATGTATATATATATACATACTACTAACAGTAGAAATGAAATTCGTTTCATTTTTTCCATTTATATATATATATATATATATATATATATATATATATATATATATATATATATATATATATATATAATACCTACATATATAAATTAACATTTAATTTAATTTTGTCTCATTCTGAGCATAATTTCCATTAACGTAATAAGTTTTGTTTTCATTATGATTATAGAAATAAAGAAACCATTATGATTATAGAAATCAAAAAAATACCAGAAATCATTATGATTATAATTTTAGCTGATTAAAATAATTTTCTTATCATCTCCGGACATAGAACACTTAACTAAATGTCTTACATATTAAGCGCATATTTCAGTATATATATATATTTGTGTGTGTGTGTGTGTGTGTATATATATGTGGATATATATATATATATATACATATATATACATAGATATCCATATATATACATACATACATGCACATACACACGTACACATATATATAGTAATAGTAATAATAATAAACGCGAAGACTCAAATCCGAAGACGGCTCGATAAGGATAATATAAATAGGCGTGTGGCTGAGTGGTTAGAGAATAGGATTCGCAATCGTGAGGTTGTGAGTTCCATTGCTGAACCTGGCGTTGCGTTATGTCCTTGAGCAAGAGACTTTATTTCACGTTGCTCCTTCTACCTAGAGTTGCGACTGATAGTTAGTACTAAAAATTGGAAAGACCATATTTATCAAATATATAAAAATCATAGAGCAAATATTTATTAAAATAACAGATTAAAGTTTAAGCATAGAATCGCTGCTTTCACCCTTAACGAGATATTCTGACACTGTTTCCTCTTGCACTAGCATTATACACAAGAATTAGGTATATATTACAGAGTATATAGTTTAGTGCCTGAAATATAACTCTGGAATCAAAATGGAAAAAAGTGTGATTTATTTTAGAAATGGATAGAAACAAGAGTTTCAAAAGATCCCGTTAAGGGTGAAAGCAACGATTCTTTGCTTAAACTTTAATCTGTTATTTTAATATATATATATATATATATATATATATATATATTAAGGAAAAAGAACAAAGGAACTTTTATGACATTATAACAAGTTTATTGCCGACAGCCGTTTCGTCCGACCATATGGTGGGACTTTTCAAGGCATATAACAGGTAATTGTAAGTTCATTATTTTCATCAACGTTTCACTCAAGATTAGCAGTTTGAAATCAACAGCTCAGCTTGTATATTTGGGGTCTATATTCTAAGGGGGCTCTTTTATATTAGTTGTAGGAGTTGTAAGAGGAATGGGTTATAGGGAATTAAGAGAATTTGAAAAGGGCCTACAAGTTAGGGATTGAAGGTTAAAAATTAAGGAATTTATAAGTTACGCATTAAAAGTAAAAGACTTGGGATCTCTTAAAAGCACCTTAAAAATCCCTCAATAAACGCATAAAGCTTATAAGCCTCAATAAACTTAAAACACCAGAAGAGATTAAGAGAATAAAAAAATAAAAAGTTTCCTTAAAAAATTCATTAAAAAAAAAAATAAATAAAAAATAAAAAAAATATTTTTCTAAGAAATTCCCTTAAAAGATTTAAGAAAATTTACGAAGATTTAATAATCCCTACGAAAGTTCTAAGCAAAAAATTAAAAATTAAAAATTAAAAATTAAACATTAAAAATTAGGGAAAAAAACTTTCAATAAGATTTAAGAGGTTAATAAAGTTAATTATTTAGGGAATCCATAATATAAAGATTAAGATTTAAGTTAGGATTTGAAGTTTAAGAGTTCCAAACCCAGAAATTAAAAAATTTAAGGAATTTAAGATTAAGCAATCTTATATATCCAAGATTAAAAATTAAAGATTAAGAGGTTGGACATTAAATTTAATTTTAAAAATTAAGAAATAAATAGTTGAGAGAAATTAATCAATTAACGGTTAATTCAAAAAGCCTTCAAGAAATCCCTCAGAAAAGGCCCCTTTAATATTTTTAATAAAAACCTCTTCCGAAAGACCCTTCAAAGAATTAAAATTTTAGAAAACCATTAAAAATATATATAAAAATGAATTGAGGAAAATTACAAATTAAAAACTACGGGATTTGGGAGATTCGAGGAATTTCCAAAGGGTTGCTTCAACGGATACAACAACTTAGGTATAAAAAATAAAGTAATTTAAGTAATCTAATTAAGGAGTAATTCAAAGAGCTTATCAAGTTGGGCTCGAAGATTAAAGAAAATGATAAGTAAGAAAGACAATAATTATAAAATGTATTTTTAAGAAGGTATTAAATAGTTTCAGTAATCTAATAATGTATTATCAAAAAATTATTAATATAGGATTAACAAAGATATTATAATATATTCCTGCCTAATTAACAAACAATTAATAAACAATTAACCGTCAAGAAAATTTACTCAGGGTTATCCCACACACGGATACTTTACACACATACAGTAAGATGAACAATACTGGTGACCTTGTAGGTGCGATATCCATTGTGCGCATGCAATCATCTGCGTAGCTCCAGACACAGTTGGTCTTGTTGAAAAGTTCCGAGTTCACGAGTCAACTGGGATTCACTATCAGCTGTGTGCACTCTCTGGAAGATGGACCCGCGGATGAAACAGCTAGTGGTCGCAGGGTGTGGTCCGTTTGATCTTTTCCATGTAGTTTCGGTCGTGCCAGTTATTGATCCATGCGTGGGATTGCACGCGTTCGCGATAGATCAGCCTGCCAGTTCTAAATCCAAGGTTTTGCTGTATAGGATATATTGGTGTACATGATATATTGGTAAAAAAAAGTCCAGTATGGACTTGATTGGGGTGGTATATTGCGTCTCTCGCTATTGTCCCCTCCTCTCACCAATTCCAAGTTCACACGCGACTGGTCAAATGCTAAGGGCTGTTCCCTCTTTGTTTGTTGTAGGGGTCAGTTCTAGCTTAGATGGTGGTCGTGTTATCCATGCTGCTTCTATATCCCGTCGGTCATGCCTATTCAAGACAGATCACGGTATATATGCATATATTTGCGGGTATGGTCCGGCGTCTACACTATCCAAAGGATCTCTCTTGTGGTATTTTCAAATTCGCATGTCGTATTTTCAAATGTTCCCGGTTAAGTCTGCGCATGCTTCGGTGAATCCCATGCATGGAATATTGAGGTATCATATTACACGGGGTGACTAGCAGAAAATACATACTCCATGCTACCGCGCACGCGCAGGCCTATGGCTACGACCGTGTCCAGTCTCGGGTAGTGGCTGACAGCAGATTGACCAGCAAGACACACCTCAACGGGGGTTTACTAGCGGGGGGAGGGGGTTATTGGTAACAGGCAGGGAACGGCCGCCACATTTGGTGCTCCGCTACTGTTCCCTTGGGCAAATTCCCGAATTTGTTGATATGTATCCTCGACGGTACACCCTCAGACCAGGCAATGTGGGTCCAGTCACTCGCAGTATCCCACACCGCAGGCATCAGCGGCCCCTAGAGCGCCCAGCAACAATGCTGCCACCAATCCCACTTTGGCAAGTTGGACACAGGATCGACTGTTCCTCACCAGAATCCCCATCGGCAAGTGGGGAGCCGAGGCATCAATGGGGCCGGGGTTACTCAAGAACATTCCACTCGCCAACGGGGCAGCCATGTGCGAGACAGGGTGGGGTCAGGGTTAGGTGTCTGGTCTGAAGAAAAAGAAAGAGCTAAGTATAGTATGGGGGCAGGACGAGAAGATTTCTGACCTCCTGTTGAGCAAGTTAAGTTCGGAGAATACTATGGCATGAGATTCAGTTAGGCACAGGCTACAAAACCTGCTCAACGAGCTATATGGAGGAGCTTTAGTAAGGCATCTCCAGCTTAGTGTGTGGGGAGTTTTTGCTTGTTTTAAGTTATGTATGTGTCCCACTAACGACGTGGTACTCTTAAGTTTCTCATTTCGGAAGCTAAGCTGGTGGGCGTTGAATCTCGTCTTGAACTGGGTAGCGGTTGACCCCACATACGTCTTAGTATACGTGTCTGTGGTTACATTACAAGCATATACTACGTTCTTCATAAGGCAGTGTCCAGCTAGTGGGCATTTGTCCTTCCGTCGGCAATTACACTTCCTAATAGGGTCATGCTCCTCAATGAGGGGTGCATGTCCCTCAAAGCGGCCGCGGGGCTGCCTAGTGGGACCGGGTCTATTGCCTGTTATCCCCCTAGGTCCTTCACTCAGTGGGTAGGTCCCATGTTGTCGTGTGTACTGGCGTGGTTCGCTATTACGGATGGCCTTAAGTCCCTCTTTAATCTTACTCTTATTGGTCTTAGCTAGGTGAGAGGCCAGATTAGGGGTTGTCGAGTACGATAGTTTGATAGTATTCTTATTGATGACACTACCGTACCTACTACCTGGGGGCAAGTTCCTATCTATTAAAGAGAAAAAAGATTTGGGGAGGTCTGTAATAATATTAGAGTTGAGGGGCGGGTTAAAGAAGGTGCTATTACGTCTTCTATTCTTTCCATTGCGTTTCTTATCCCCTATGCTGCTTACCCTCCCTTCATCTAGATTATCACGGGTTCTACCAGGTGTGCGTCCTGGGCTCCCGGTGGTATGTGTATTGGTCTCGAATCTCCTAGACCTCTGGCCCCCGTTTTCACTGTTGGTCTTGCTTGGGGCGGCGTAACGCTTTCCAGCCGTGCGTGCCCTATCCGAGTCTGCATTGCGAGTGTTGGTGTTCTTAGCTAAATTCTTATTGTCCCTATTCGTCTTTCTAGACCTCCCTCCATCACCTATGGACATATTATGCGTGATTATAGTACTGGGTTGGGGTAGTAGGGTGGTGCCGTTTGTCTCAATATAATGAAGTTTATCTTTGTGCCCTGACCTAGCTAGCGCCTTATTGTAAGACTCCGCATTTGCCTCAAATGCGGCCACGTTGCTAGATAGTCCGCTAATCCTACTAGATACTCCCTTAACTATTGCTTTGAGGACTGAGCCTGGGTGGTTGGAGTTGGCATTGACGTATGTCAGCCCCTCGTTAGGTTTATGGTACGGTGTATATTATAACTTATCTAGGTCTAGTGTGGCATCTAGAAAGTTGACTACCTTACTATTTCTATCCATAGTTATTGATAGGTTAAAGTTCTTGAAGAATTTATATAGGTCCTTTCTATTTATTTCTAGGTTGTGTCGTTTAAACCCCACAGTAAGCAGTGCGTCGTCACGGTACAGCCCACCTCTGAGGTGCGGGAACAGTTCGTTGAGCTCCTTGAGCAGGTACAAGCCGACGAGGTCTGTCACCTGTGCCGAGTCACTAGACCCCATAGTGATATCTAAGTTATTATGTGTGTTCTTGCGCATTCACAATTCATTCTCAAATGCGATAATTGTTTTACGAGCGGCAAGAACTATATCAATCTGGGATCTAGTGATTCCGCCCGTCCGCATTGCCAGTATGAGCGCCTTATTCAGTAATATGGGGGATATAGACATATAGTAGGAGTCTATATCGAACTGGATGAAGCGTAGTGATTTGTGGTTGCTAATGCTTGAGAACCACTTTATCACTTTCGCAGTGTTTCCCCATAGGTCCAGGGTAATCCTATCCTTAACTTTAGGTATGACTTCATCCAGTATTTTTTTACTTATAATCCCTATGTCAGATTTAGAGGGGCTAATGAGCCTGACAGAGGGGCTACTTGCAAAGTCCTCCTTATGATCTTTCAATGTGAACCTTGGTTGGCGGAGGGTAGAAGGTCGTGTGCATTCCTCTAATCCTAGCTTCGTTACTATCACTTTAGCCTCCCTGTTAATCTCATTTAGGTTGGCTACAGTGGTTTTTTTATAGTTTCTATGTAGTTCATTATGTAGTTCAAAACGGGGGCCAGAGGTCTAGGAGATTCGAGACCAATACACATACCACCGGGAGCCCAGGACGCACACCTGGCACGACTGAAACTACACGACCGAAACTATATATATATATATATATACACATATATACACACATATATATATATATATATATATATATATATATATATATATATATATATATATACATATATATATATATATATATATATATATATATATATATATATATATATATATATATACATATATATATATATATATACATATATATATATATATATATATACATATATATATATATATATATATATATATATATATATATATATATATATATATACATATATACATATATACATATATATATATATATATATATATATATACGTGTGTGTGTGTGTATGTATGTTTGTATGTATATATGAGTGCGCGGGGACGGGAAATATCTGGGTTGGTATCCAGGCGCGCAGATAGCCCGCTGGGAGTGAGATGCCCCCTTAGCTGTTGTCACAATACTTCTCTAGGAGAGAATAACTCCGAATAAACACCAGCAGTGTTGAGGGCACCCGATGATGTTGACCAGTTCTTCTTTTCGGTACATGCTCTCCATTCTCAGAGAGTGGGAAGAGTTCTATGCAAGGCTTTTCTTCACTTTAAAAAAATATTTCCAAGCACATGCATTGCCTGATCGATTTGAACAAATAATTTGTTGCATTGCGACTGGCTGTAGACAGAAAAGGTAAAAATATTCAACGATGAACCATGATAATGAATGAAATAATGGCAGTTGGTGCTCTGGAACTGAGGGTGAAAGGGTCGGCCCGGCAGGTGCCCCGTGGCACCGCAGCATGGGCCCGATCGTCATCCTATCACTGCGAAGAATAGGAAAAAGTTGATACCTATGAATATTGGTTGCTGGAACATCCGGACCTTATTAGATTTGGTGTCTTCAGAATGACGACTAGAAAGAAGATCAGCTCTTGTTGCCAAAGAGCTGGGAAGTTACAATATGAACATTATTGCCTTATCTGAAACAAGGCTACTCGAATAAGGTCATATCACTGATCGCCTTTTATAGGTATCTGTAAAAAAGATTCTGTCAAAAAGATTCCTTCAGCAGACAAAATTGTCGCACGCGTTGGCAGGGATATGAGACTTGGGATGTGATCAGCAGACATGACATTTGGAAATATAATAGCAATGGTCTCCTCTTGCTACAGTTGTATGTGGAGTTAGATTTTTTCATTGCAATCATGATGTTCCAGACAACATGGATGCACACTGAATCGAAAATGTGGCATCTGATCGACTATGTTCTTGTGAAGAAACATGACATGCAGGATATCAAGCATGTGCATTTTCTGCGTGCTGCAGAGTGCTGGACAGACCATCGCCTGGTGCGCGTCAAGGCAAACTTGGTGATCAAACCTCAAACAAGAGAAAATGGTGTCAAGATTCCAAAGCGCTTGAATATAGATCGAATGAATGATAAAGGTGTCAAGGAAGAGCTGCGTCGCAGGCTTGAAAGCATTGATTGTGCATATAATTGGAATGACTTCGAGAGCTCGGTCTATGATGTTTCAGCAGAAGTCCTTGGCTTTGTCACAAGAAAACACATGTACTGCTTTGATGAGAATGATCAGGAGATCAAGTTTCTGCTGGACAGAAAACAAAAGGCAATCGAGGCAGTTCTTAACGGTGGTAGCTCTGTTGTTGTCAATTATGAGCGTTACAGACAGGTAAAAAGGAGGTGCAGGTGAAACTCAGGGCCATGCAAAATACCTGGTGGAGCAACACAGCAGATGAAGTTCAAGCACCATCTAATGGCAAAAATGTGCAACTGCTGCACACTCTACTCAGAGAGGTGTATGGCCGTTTCAGCTCACCAGTGGCACCTTTGAAATCGAAAGATTCGCAAGCAGTTACTGCGCGATCCAAAAGACATACTCCACAGACGGAGGGAACACTTTGATGAGCTCTTGAACCAGGTTGATGATGATTTCATTTGCTCCATTCCTATTGAACCAGCGAAGCGTGAGATGGCTGATGCACCTTCTCTTGTAGAGGTGACTTCTGCTGTGCATAAGCTGAACTGTGGTAAGTCTCCTAGTATGGATGGTCTGAGTGCAGAGGTTTTGAAGTGCGGTAGTGAAAATTTCACGCAGTAATGTGTCGAATTTTGAGGGATAGATTGATCTCAAAGGTTGCTCTGAATGTGTTGCCTGAGTGGCAGTGTGGGTTCAGAAACCATCATAGAGATGTAGTATTCTTGTGAGGTTTGCCAACTTATCAAGAGAATACCCCCTCCGCCTTCCCGGGATTCTCTCTCGCGCGATGCGGAAAGGTTTTGAAACTTTATATGAGGTATTCTCTTGATAAGTTGGCAAACCTCACAAGAATACTACATCACTATGATATAGGATTTTTGCAAAGTAGCCACCAAACTGTACAGTCGAGAATGTGAGGAAATAATAGGTATTTATTTATTTATTTATGTTTCTTCTTTCTTTATAAGGTATTATATATATATATATATATATATATATATATATATATATATATATATATATATATATATATATATATGTATCTGTGTATATATGTATATATGTATATATATATATATATATATATATATATATATACATATATATATATATATATATATATATATATATATATATATATATGTATATATGTATATTCATGAATATATATATGTATCTCAGTATATATGTATATATATCAGTATGTATGTATATATATACGTGGTTGTGTGTGTGTGTGTGTGTGTGTGTGTGTGTGTGTGTGTGTGTGTGTGTGTGTGTGTGTGTGTGTGTCCTAATTTTTGCAAAGTCTATACAAATTCACAGTTCTACTCCGATTGACTTCAAACTTGCATTTATATATTCCTTGCGGTCTAAAGATATTAACTGCAGCTTTTATTTTTCAATTTTCTGTTGTTAAAGGGGTGTTGGGCGCTGGTTATCGATCTGCGTCGCGCCCTTATAATATCTTCTCTCTGCCTGCTGTCTGCATTACGACATTATGACAAACATTCTTCACGAACCAAAGTATCGTCTTCCTGTTTTCCTTCGGTTGCAACGTGTTTCGAAATATTTACTTCTGGGTTCACAGATTGATTTTTTAAATTTCAGCAGATCCCGTTAAAGGTGAAAGCATCGATTCTTTGCTTAAACTTTAATCTGTTATTTTAATATATAATATAAGCGAGGCAAGCCAACCCAGGTTAACAATTACACTTGAGAATACCTCTCCGACGGACGGCTTATTTTTCAATCAGTAAGTGTCATTTACTAATTTTTTGGCTAACAATCCTGAGACATCCCACTTACCCCAGTTGCTTTAATATGCTTTTGCAATACTTCCTGAGACATAATCACTTACCCCCGTTGCACACATTATTATTGGTGTTAGTACCAAGCCATATAACCCATTATGTACATAGATAGAAATAGTGGATCTTTTTAGAAAGCCCCAGCCAAAAAATATCCCCACACCTATGTTAAAAATCACATACGCTGGCGTTAAGCGGTAATTTCTATCTATCTTGGTACATAAGTGAGGAAAGCCAGCCCAGGTTACCAATTACCGTTGAGATTACCATTCCGACGATCGGCTTATTTTTCAATCGGTAAGTTTCAGTTACTAATTCTTTGATAACATATCCTGAGACATTTCCACTGACCCCAGTAGATAGAAATAGAGGATCTTTTTAGAAATCCCCGCCAAAATATCCCCAAACCTATGATAAAATCACGTACGCTGACGTTAAGCGGAAGATTTTTTATTTTCTTTACCAATTACCAACTAGGAATAAATTCGTCACGGGCAACTATACGTTGGCTGCTCAAGAGTGGGAATCAAAACAAATCTCTTTGCATATGCCCGACACGGAAGAAAAAGGAACATTGTGTACAAGGAGGTGCTACAATCATTGTTTAGGTCGACGAGGCAGAAGGGGATATATACGATTGGCTTGGAAGGGCGAGACTGTGTTAGTAGTACGACCAATGGCTGCTATCACACCAACGGCAGCAAAAAGAAACAACAAAAAAGAGAGGGAACGCAATTACATGCTTTTGAAAAATCTTAATGGAAAATGATTTGCCTAAGCACAAAATGTAGACACCATCCCCAGGTCGAGTTATTCCGTACATTTCTTTGTACTGTTTCAGAAAGTGTGTGTATTACCCGTAATAAATGACGCAAAGGTGCTTGAATCCTCGATTTTCCGACAAGTTTCTACACAGTCTTCATCTAGTAAATTCTTTCAGACAAACCCGATGCTATTGTACAAAAACATATCTTGTCCGGTATCACAAAGCGGTATAAGACCCAGAATCTCACACTGTGAAGTGAACTTCAAAACAACACATCACTGTCCGTAGGTTTATAACTAACAAGATTATTTTTATTGTTAAAGGTTTAACAAACACGCCCATCGATTCAATAATGTAATGATATTCCCCTACGATTATAACTGAAATGACACAACGCTCGGCAAGTTGTCGTTTTTTGTGGGGCGACGGGGGGAGACCAACAGCAGCAGTCACCCATGCATACCAGTGTCCCCTCTCCACACCACAAATGTTGTCCAAG
>OZ024743.1:309511581-309544081 GCA_964016885.1 Eledone cirrhosa | reverse complement strand
GAGGCAGATGTTGTGTGCACTTACCAACTGTTTGGGGAATAAGTGTGAGATTTGTCTTGAGCAAGGGTGGCAAAATAACCGGAGGCAGCAGACAGCCAGACACACAGGCAGATAATAGATAATATAAGGGCGCGACGTTATATGTATGTATCTATCTAAAATGTGAAAAACTAAGAATTATAGAGAGAGATCGCTAAATCCTGATGCCGTCACTAGGGCATTGGAAATTTAGACTTTTCTTTGCTCAGAAACTCCCTGAAACATAAGTATTACATGTGTAAAGTTTGAAAACACTCGGTTGGGTGGTTCTCAAGTTTTAGAGATTCAAACTCACAGACATCCTCAGTTTTATATTTATAGATATATATAAACATATATAAATATATATATATATATATATATATATATATATATATATATATATATATATATATATATATATATATATATATATATATATATATATATATATATATAAAATAAAGTTAAATAAAAAGTCAAATGTTTAAAATTTTAACGTTTGACTTTTCATTTAACTCTATTTTACATTATTCCGGAGTAATCAAACCAACCTGCGCACTTCGTCGAGTGCTCCAGCCTGCGTACTGAGGTGTTGGTATACAACCAACAAATACTCAAAATCCATATATATATATATATATATATATATATATATATATATATATATATATATATATATATATATGTAGATAAATCTACCAAAATGTCGGTAGTGTCCAATCCGTATGAAGAAATCAATGTAATACGAATATCATGAAAAGAGAAGATGTATTCAAAAAAGTTTTTTTTCAATGAATAATACAGGAAAACAGAGTAAAGATGAATTAATAAAAATAATGAATAAAAACAAAGAAACAGTTCCTTATATTAAAATTCATCATTTTACGATCGTTTCTAGGATATATACGTTTGTGTTGGTATGTATATCATATAGATCTATGTAAAAATGTTTACAAACTATCAGAGGGAATATACATACCTACACATATATATGCTGTCTTCAAAAATAATATTATTATTATTGTAAAAAAGTTTACATAGATCTATATGATATACATACCAACACAAACATATATACCCTAGAAACGATCGTAAAATGATGAATTTTTGAATATAAGGAACTGTTTCTTTGTTTTTATTTATTATTTTTATTAATTTATCTTGACTCTGTTTTCCTGTATTTTTCATTGAAAAAAAATTTTTTTGAATACATCTCTTTTCATGATATTCGTATTACATTGATTTCTTCATACGAATTGGACACTACCGTACATTTTGGTAGATTTATCTACACACACATATATATATATATATATATATATATATATATATATATATATATATATATATATATATATTAAAATAACAGATTAAACTTTAAGCAAAGATTCGCTGCTTTCACCCTTAACGGGATCTTCTGAAACTCTTATCGAGCCCTCTTTGGATTTTAGTCTTCAAATTTATTATTATTACTATATATATAGAGAGAGAAATGACAGTAAAAGGTATAGCTCAATGTAATTAAACAGAGCCGAAGAATTATGAAAATAAAACAAAGAAGCCTTCAATACATCAAACGTCTTTATTAGCCAACAATGTTTCGTCCTATTAAGGACTCATCAGGGCAATTAAAACTACAAGAAGCACTATCGGCCAATACAAGCCGAAAACTCAAAAGAATATGGAGTGTACATACACTAAAGTATTGGAAGATTATGGGTAAAAATATATAATAAAAATCACTAAGGAGGTGGATAACATTTTGAACCATATTACAAATATAGTCCAAAGCAAAAAACTAGAGCTAAACAAAGGTGGTTATATAGAGCGGGAATTATAGTACTATATGTAATACAATATAATATAATATAATATAATATACTTGTAACAATATTAAAATTAAAATTAAAATTAAAAGGCACAATATACATATGTATATATATACACGCACATACGCACATATACATATACATCAATACACATTTCCATCATTAACAGCACAAATTAAACCTTATTAAGAGTTTAAATATAAATAAGCATAATAGGAATAAAAATAAAAATAATACGTATATATAATATACAGTATAACATGAAGTAATGAAATGATTAAAAGTAAAACATATAATATATAATAAACTATATAATTATATAATATATAATATAATAGATAATCTCCGGTTAATTTACACAAACAATATAGATGTCACAATAACACTATAATAATAATATAATAATATATAATGGCATGTAAGTTAACAAATCAATTCATATAGAGTTACAGAGCAGGTGAGAAAAAAATATATATTGTACAATACCAAAATTATGATGGTACAAAAATGTAAACATCTTACAGAATATATAAAATTTAACATATCATAATGGTACATAAAATCATCGGTAAGTAATAAAGATCAATAGTACATTTACAAAGAGTTGAATAACAACTTCAATATAAAATAATGAACATAATATAATATATAATTACAAGGTTGGTAAACAGACACATATGCGAATGAGTGAATAAGGGGCAGACAGAAAATACTATGCACAGTAGTATTAATAAATAAATAAATAAAATCGACCGGAAATCAAAAAACAAAAACAAAAGTATTTACTTAGGTCTCACATGCAGTTAAGTAAAAACTTAGGAAACACGATATAGTCCGCCTTTAAGGTGCGGAAAGGTAACACATAGTTTATTTAGTTCCTTCGTAAAAAGGATTAGATGGCGTGCTTTCCACTATGATATTAATAGGAATAAGAAGGACCACAGGAATAGAACTCATTTCAATAACTATGGCTTCAAAACTTATAAGAGCCCACCACATAATGTTCTATTAGATAATTTTGAAAATGACTTACTCTCTCTTGTAAAAAATATTAAGTATAGGCCATATAATAGACATAGAAAGTATAATAAGTTTGATAAGTTCCAGTCTAGACTTAAAAATATTCTTAAGGGTTTTAGTGCGAATAAGTCTATTCTTGTCCCGGCGGATAAGACTAAGAATCTATACTCTATGGATTACAGTGCTTACCGTGACTTTATTTATAAGGAGCTGCATAGAAATTATAAAAAGACTACGCAAGATAATTTGAACCATATCAATAGTAAGGGTCTTAAAATAGTCTCGGACCTTGGCCTCGATAAGTATACCCAGCCATATTACCCTATAGAACCGAGATTCACTCTTAAGGATCATAAGGTAGACTTCATTAGTAACCCCTCTGTTAGACTCATCAGTCCTTCTAAGTCCGATATAGCCATAATCAGTAAAAAAATCCTTGACCTTATTATACCAGATGTTAGGGATAAAGTTAATTTTAACCTATGGGGGAACACTAAGGTGGTTATAGATTGGTTCTCTGGCATTAATAAACTTGAATCTAATAAGTTTATCCAGTTCGATATTGATGCCTACTACACATCGATTTCACCCATCCTCCTCAATAAAGCCTTAATGTTGGCCATGAGAGTGTCCAGCCTTACACGATCACAGGTAGATATTATACTAGCAGCCCGTAGAACTATCATTAATTTTGAAGACACATTTTGAACCCGTAAAAACACGCCCAACAATTTCGACGTTACAATGGGTTCGAGTGATTCGGCCCAGGTAACTGATCTTGTTGGGTTGTTCCTCCTAAATGAACTATATGTTACCTTTCCGCACCTTAAAGGCGGACTATATCGTGACGATACATTGTTTATGATTAACTCTAGCACCAACAATGTCGAGCATAATAAGAAGAAGCTTTATAAGTTTTTTAAAAGCTATAACCTTTCGATCACGATAGATAGAAACGATAGAGCAGTCAACTTTTTAGATGTGACTTTGGACTTGGTCACTAATAGTTTTAAACCCTTCCATAAGCCTAATGAAATACTTTCTTATGTTAGTCCCAATTCTAACCAACCCAAATCTATGATAAGCTCTATAATTAAGGGTGTATCTAATAGGATTTCCACACTCTCTAAGGACGTAGGAACATTTAATGACCATGCGGAGTACTATAATAATGCGCTAACTAATTCCGGTTACTCTGGTAAAATACATTATAATAATAGTAACCTTAGAAAGTCTCCGCTTACTTATAATAATAATAACATAATATCTCATAATATGGCCATGAATGGGAGTAGGAAGCATAATAATCGTAGAAATTACATAGGTGTATCTGAACCCATCCATAAGTTAACCCACCGGACTCGTAATAGGGAATCTAATACCTCTAGGAATCAAGTCGAACCCTCTGAGCGCTCACTCATTGGTGATGCTTTTGCTAGATCTAATTCTAATAATGTTTTTTCTACTGATCCTATTATTGGCCCTAATCCTTTTGATAGGATTCCAGACAGCAGCAGATATACTAAAGGTAGAAACAGAAAGAGACTTAATGGAACTTCGGCTGATTCTAATAATGTGGTTTTAACTAATCCTTGTAGTAACCCTAGTCTTAATAATGGGATATTGGATAATGGTAGAGTCGGAAAGGATAAAAATAGAAGGAGACTAAATACTTATCTTAACCCGCCATATAATCAGGAAGTATTAACTAATATCCCTAGGTCTTTCTTTTCTATCTTAGAGAAAAAAATTTCCCCTTCTCATAAATACCATAGTATTTTTAATAAAAATGTAATTAAACTTTCATTCTCTACCACCCCTAATATTAGTTCTCATTTAGCTAGCACTAACAATAGGAAAATTAGGGATGGATACTCCTCTCTACATACTACTAGTCAGAACAGATCTGCAAATGCCTTACCACCAGAGCAGACCTTATCTAATTGTAATCCTACGTGTAATGCATCACTACTTCAGCCAATCAATAGCACCCGGAAGTGTAACTGTAGAGTGAGTGCTAACTGCCCTTTAAACGGTAACTGCCTCTCTAAGAACATCGTTTATGCTTGCGTAGTTATAACTAATTCCTCTAATAGAACATATATAGGCTCTACATCTAACACTTTTAAGACTAGGTTTAATTCTCATGTCTCTAATTTCAAACATGTTAAGTTTAAGAATTCTACTTCTTTAGCACACTATATCTGGGATCTTAAGGGGGCTAGTATACCATATAGCTTTAATTGGCGTTTAGTAGTACGCTCAAATAACCTTTCTACACATACTAAATTTTGTAATCTCTGTATCCTTGAGACACACTCTATAATTTTCTCTAGTGAATCCTTACTTAATAGAAAGTCTGAGATATTCTCTTCTTGCCCCCACGCTATTTCTAATTCTTACTTTTATTATAAACCTAAAGGTTCTAGTAGTGTAAATTGTATCCATTAGCTGATATATTCCATTACTTATTTTTTTTAGTTTAGGTTCAGTTTGTTTACCACCATTATTATCATCATTATTATCATTGGTTTTTGACAACTTTTTATTCTAGCTCTCATAATTTTTTGGCTACTATACCATATTTATCTTCTTACACATTAAATTTTCACTATTAACACCTTATGAGTATATATCTGATTATATATTTTATATTATTTTATTTCATTTTATTTTATTTTATTTGGATTCTTCTTTGGATAACCCCCCCCCCCATACACACATAAACTTATTGCTAACCCCTTCAAATATATTATGATTATATTTAATCCCCTTTTTTATGCTCCTTTCTATTATATAATACAGTATATTGATTATGATTTTATGCTCTTTTGTATCCTCCATACATTTCTTTTTTTCTGTCCACATTATCCTACCATAATTCTGCTTAAAGTCAGTTTATTAGATAACGTTATGTAAATGATAGTAGAATATTTCATTCCTTTCTATATATATTTATAGTTGATATCTTAATGTTTAGGGATTTTGATTACTTAAACCATAGCTAATATTGTATTGCCTAATTAAGTATTATAAATATTTTCAATATTAATTTATCAAATAGGGTTTTCTAGTCATTTATCCGGGTTGTTTCCTAAGTTTTTACTTAACTGCATGTGAGACCTAAGTAAATACTTTTGTTTTTGTTTTTTGATTTCCGGTCGATTTTATTTATTTATTTATTAATACTACTGTGCATAGTATTTTCTGTCTGCCCCTTATTCACTCATTCACATATGTGTCTGTTTACCAACCTTGTAATTATAAGTAATTATATATTATATTATGTTCATTATTTTATATTGAAGTTGTTATTCAACTCTTTGTAAATGTACTATTGATCTTTATTACTTACCGATGATTTTATGTACCATTATGATATGTTAAATTTTATATATTCTGTAAGATGTTTATATTTTTGTACCATCATAATTTTGGTATTGTACAATATATATTTTTTTCTCACCTGCTCTGTAACTCTATATGAATTGATTTGTTAACTTACATGCCATTATATATTATTATATTATTATTATAGTGTTATTGTGACATCTATATTGTTTGTGTAAATTAACCGGAGATTATCTATTATATTATATATTATATAATTATATAGTTTATTATATATTATATGTTTTACTTTTAATCATTTCATTACTTCATGTTATACTGTATATTATATATACGTATTATTTTTATTTTTATTCCTATTATGCTTATTTACATTTAAACTCTTAATAAGGTTTAATTTGTGCTGTTAATGATGGAAATGTGTATTGATGTATATGTATATGTGCGTATGTGCGTGTATATATATACATATGTATATTGTGCCTTTTAATTTTAATTTTAATTTTAATATTGTTACAAGTATAGTATATTATATTATATTATATTGTATTACATATAGTACTATAATTCCCGCTCTATATAACCACCTTTGTTTAGCTCTAGTTTTTTGCTTTGGACTATATTTGTAATATGGTTCAAAATGTTATCCACCTCCTTAGTGATTTTTATTATATATTTTTACCCATAATCTTCCAATACTTTAGTGTATGTACACTCCATATTCTTCTGAGTTTTCGGCTTGTATTGGCCGATAGTGCTTCTTGTAGTTTTAATTGCCCTGATGAGTCCTTAATAGGACGAGACATTGTTGGCTAATAAAGACTTTTGATGTATTGAAGGCTTCTTCGTTTTATTTTCATAATATGTAAATATATATATATATATATGTAAATATAAACATGTATATATATATATATATGCGTGTGTGTAAATATACACATATATATATATAAATAAAAAAATATATCTATGTGTGTCTGTGTGTATGCGTAAATATACATATATATATGTAAATATATATATATGTGTGTGTGTGTAAATATACATATATATATATATATATATATATATATATATATATATATATATATATATATATATATATATATATATATATATGTGTGTGTGTGTGTGTGTGTGTGTGTGTGTGTGTGTGTGTGTGTGTGTGTGTGTAAATATACATATATATATATGTAAATATATATATATATGTAAATATATATATATATATATCAACTAGAAATTGATTGATATATATATATATTTAAAATATACACATGAAACAATCACAGGGGATAATTACAAATTAACCCCTGTGATTGTTTCATGTATTTATTTTAAACATATATATATGTCAATCAATTTCTAGTTGGTATAAAATGCTCGGATCTATCGATTGGAATTTTTGAGCTTATTTTACGCTGGATATGGTGCATGTCTCGGACATGACTCCCTTAATTTAATTTATTTTGGATATATTCACGGCCCCTTAATTGTAGAACTAACTCAGTTGAAAGGACTCGGCTGCTATTTCTAGCTGTCGATAACCCTGTTCACGCCACTGGGACAACGCTGGCACATGTGTGTAGTTTTAAAAATGCCACACGTGCTGTTAGTCATTCACAGATTTGCATTTGATGTGCAAACACAGATAGTTAAATCTTCTCCCTTGCTGAAGATACGTAATTTGAATACTGTGACTTTACGGATTAATGGTGAAATATATTTCTTTAATGAAATATATACAAGGAATATTAATCATTTTTAAAAGGTAATATTTGAAGTTATAGTTAAACTTTAATTAGTTACCTACCTAGATGTGTGTGGTTACACACTTTACAAATTAACCCCTATGATTGTTTCATGCGTTTATTTTAAATATATATATATGTCAATCAATTTCTAGTTTATATACAATGCTCGGATCTATTCATTGGAATCTTTGGGCTTATTCTACGGTGGATATGTCGCATGTCTCGGACATGACTCCCTTAATTTAATTTAATTTTGGATATATATATATATGTAAATATATATATATATATATATATATATATATATATATATATATATATATATATATATATATATATATATATAATAGAATATAAAAGAAAATTGAACACAGATATATATATATATATATATATATATATATATATATATGTGTGTGTGTGTGTGTGTGTGTGTGTGTGTGTGTTCAAATCGCAAGGGACCTGATTCGCTAAGGTAAAAAGAATACTAACTATAGACAGTTGGGTTCGCTGGTCTCAATTTAAGAAACCGATTGTCTATAGTTAGTATTCTTTTCACTTTAGCGAATCAGGTCCCTTGCGATTTGAACACATATATCTATATATCTATGTTCAATTTTTATATTCTATTATAATATACGACTCAGAAGTATCTCTTTCTTAGAGGTATTTTGTTGTAATAGACTATTTTGAGTTCCTAACTCAATATATACATTTTATATATATATATATATATATATATATATATATATATATATATATATATATATAAAGGTTCGGCTAATCATTACCACGCTAAAAATTCTAATTTAGTCCAGAAATAGCCGTCGAAAAGGCTTGAGCACTGCCGTCGGGGTTAAAGATTTTCCTATATATATATATATATATATATATATGAGAGACGTAAAATAAGAAAATTATAAAATTAACTTACTTACTAAAATTTCACTCCAACTATATGAGAGTTCCCTGTGTCCACGTATTGCCTGGAAACTTAGCTGAGAATAGACTTCCTGATGACGAAAGGCTTCTCCATACGTTTCTTCGGAAACTATGTTTATTCCCTTTCAGAAACTAATTAGTTGGAGTGAAATTTTAGTAAGTAAGTTAATTTTATGATTTTCTTATTTTACGTCTCTCATATTATTGTTCTGCATCCCCATGCATTGAACCACAAAGTTACTAAGACAAACCCTATATATTTGCTAGCATAGATATGCATCTGTGTATATATATGTTACTAGATATACTAATTCTTTATATATATATATATATATATATATATATATATATATATATATATATATATATAGGAAAATGTTTAACCTCGACGGCAGTGCTCAAGCCGCTTCGACGGCTATTTCTGGACTAAATTAGAATTTTTAGCGTGGTAATGATTAGCCGAACCTTTCAGGGGTAATTCCTTATATAGGAAGATTGTAGTTGTCAAAACGATTGGTCAAAATTTCTTGTAAACACAATTAAATTTTTCATGGTGGTGGCTGAACTTGCCTGTAGAACAATGAGGGAGTTGATGGAGCCCGTCAAGCGTTGAAAGTGAATTCTATACAGCAAATTCTAAGAAGTGTGTATGAAAATATGCTAGGTAAAAAGTGGGCGAAAAATAAATCTGAGAGTGGGACGTTATAAAATTAAAAGGTTAATCAATTAAAAGCAAAAAATAATTTTAAAAATTAAATGCAGTTACAAGTAATAAAATAAATCTCTAGAGTCTAAAGCAGCTGCCATATTTTTAGCTGGTATTGCGTCTTCGGCCAATGCTACATAGAATTTACTGGGGTGGGGGTACTGACGCTACAAAAGCCTGATGGCTGCCTCAGGGTAGGCGAAAGAGGAAAAAGGAAAAAGAAGAGGAGAGGCTGTGGAAGGAAGTGATAAGAAGAGATAAAGCGAAAAAGAAAAGAAGTGCATTCTACCTATGTATGCTGGGGTTTCCCCTATCTTGTTCGGCAAGTGGGGAAAAGAAGGATGCTGCAGCCATTGTCAACCCACCCGCGTCATGAGGTGGTTTGAGGGCTAGATAAGTCCTACGCAATCGGTGTTTACATGCAGTTACCAGTTCGTCTTTTTTGTTTAGGCGTTGGTCCTTCGTAAACAACATTTGTATTGTTTCCTCCGAGCATAAATTACACGGACGGCGTCCTCTCGTGTAGGAGTTAGCCCTGGACAGTAAGCTCCAAGTAAGATTGTATGTTATGTTATTATCTTGGAGGTTCCAGATGTGGTCTGAGAGTGTAGTGGCATGTCGCCGGGCCGGGTTTTGGAAGATATGTCGGTGTTGGTAGAGCCGGGTCTTAAAGTCACAAGAGGTTAATCCTATATAGGCTTTGTTGGAGTTTTCCGTCCTCACGTTGCATTGGTAGATCACGTTACGTTCTCGGCATCTGTTGTTGAGGGGGCACGTAGATCTATCAGGGCAGTTACACCTCTTGGTCGGCTCTCCACTAATGTCTAGGTTGTTTCTTCCATAGGAGTTGAGTTTCTTGTTGTTTGAGGAGGCGATGTTTTGTGCCAAGTTGGGTGTGGTGCTGTAAGAGAGTTTGATACTGTTTTTGTTGATTATTTTGTGGTAGCGGTATTGTGGTGGGAAGTGTTTTTAGAGGAGCCTAAAGAAGATTTTCCCGATTGGTGTTGCCACCTCGGTATTGTGGGGAGGGTTGAACCACGTTACCTGGCGTGAGCGGCGGCGTCGCCTGCTGGTTCCGCTAAGGGAAGCTGGATAAAAGATTTCCTCCCGAAAGTCGAATATCTGCTCATTAGCGGACAAACGAGATATGCGGAGGGAGATGTTTTTAACTAGGTTATTGGTGATGTCTCTAGTGTGGTTAGAGCGGCGGTGGAAGTAGTGGAGTTTGTCATTTAGTTTCCTGTATCGGTAGTACAGATCATTTCCGAGGTTGGGCGATTTTAAATCCCCAGTCCCGGAAGGAGTTGATCCGTTGTTTACGGACCCGGTCTGTAATACTGGGATTGTACCCTTTGAGGATAAGGAGCCCATCGTCCCGGTACAATCCACCACCGAATGCAGGAAAGAATTCGGTGAGTTTATGTAGTAGGAATAATTCTCTAAGATCGGTCACCTCGGCCGAGTCGGTCACGCCCGTACTAACGTCGAATGGGGAGTCGGGAGCTCTCTTTATCTACTTGGAGGTGTCGAAAAGGAGGACTGTATTCCTGGCGTGGAGAATGATGTTTATTTCCTGGTCGGTGATGTGTGTGAGTGTTTTGGCAAAGTCCATCTTCCCAAATCCACTCTACTACCCTAACTATTGAGTACTCTGGGGCGTTATGGTCCATCTGGTTCCTTACCACACTTCCTTCGTTATATATATATATATATATATATATATATATATATATATATATATATATATATATATATATATATATATAGTAAAGAGTGAGAGTGGGGGAAATGAAGAAGATGGAAACTATTAAGCATTTGGAATTTAATATAAATAAGAAAATATACACACCAGAGTAATAGGCGAATTCAATTCATTAATTGTCAGTAAAATCCATTAACAATTTTTATTTGTTTTCATAAAAATGACGTTAACTTACAAAAGTATGGATGACATTTCTTGATAAAATTAGTTAGAGTGATATTGTGTGTTTTGTTGGGTTTTTTTCTTTTAGAAATATTGTAATTCTTTTTTGTATAATAAAAATGAAATCTTCAGAATCAATATCTGTAAAAATCAAATAATTAATATGATACTTAAAAGCTCAAGTGAAATCTTCTTTGATAAAATTATCTGTAGTGATTGATACACATGTGTTTCAGAATGTTGAAAACATTCAAAAATATAGTAACTATTTTTGTATAATGATACGGCAAACTTCAAAATCAATGTCTTTTAAATATTCAATAATCAAAATAAGATATTTTAAAACCCAATTGATAATTTCTTTCATAAAACCAATGTTCTATTCGAAAATCTAAGGCATTTTAACGAATATCTCAGCTAATCTGTTTTGTGTCTGTGTTGCTTTTTACATTTACTTTTCGTTTTAAATTCTAAATTTATTGAATTATATTGTGCTGGGGAAATAGAAAGAAGAAAACCTGTTTTTTATGCAAAATTGAACATCGTTCTTTACCTCAGTCGTAGCCTAGTACTTACAATGTTGGAATGGCGATTATGAGGCCATGTGTTCGATTCCTGAACCAAGCCGTACGTTATGAGCAAATATTTTATTTAATATTGCTTCTTCTACCAGAAGTTGCCTCAGCAATGGAAATAATTATGAAAAAGTTTTTTTAAAGATCAGATTTAATGATCGGCTCCTTTTTTTCAAATTTTTTCCTGAAAACTTTGTATTTAGCTATGCACCTTTAAAAACTAGAGTCGGTATGTTATAGAGAAAGAAATAGAAATTTATTTCTAAAAAATGAAACAAAGTACAAAAGGAAGAGGGAAAGCAGGAAAGAAAGAAAGATAGATAGATAGATAGATAGATAGATAGATAGATAGATAGATAGATAGATAGATAGATAGATAGATAGATAGATAGATAGATAGATATATTTCTTTTATTTGCCACTAGGGCATCAAAAGTGGGACAAGTACAAAGGGGGGAGTTTACACAAAAAGGCGTCCTCAATAAGGAGGAGGCAATAACAAAATATAAAAATAAAATAAGATATAACAAAAAATAAAATTTTTAACAAAATCCTCAATAGAGAGGAGGCGCCTTGGGGGGTCGCACACACCCCCGAAAAAGGTGTGCAACCCTTCTCCTCAGGAGCACAGAGAAGGGGTGCTCCCTTGGTCTTTCATTTTCCTCACCTATAGTCTGATGTAGAGTGAAGGCCCATTCACACGGGCCATTCTCGCCACTTTCACCCATCTTTCATAGAAACGGCTGGGGTGCAGCACCTCTCTCTCCATCCTGATCCTTCTTCCGAAATGATATCGGAAGAAACGGACCAGTTGTTGGCCAGAGAGAAAGGTGCCCGACCTCAGTCCTTTCAGACGCGTCCACCATACAACCTCTTTCGCCATGGCTATTACGCACAGAAACACCGCCTCTGCTTCATCTTTGAAGGGGGGAGGCGGCTTGATCATTACAATAGACTCGGTGGTCAACCGGATCGGTCCCACCCTTGACAGCAGTTGTTCGACATAGCCCCACAGATCGGCTACGCCCGAGCAGTGTACTAATGCGTGTGCAACGGTTTCCTCGTCGCACACGCATCTGGGACAGATCTTTTTGGCGGGTTCCCTACCCTGGCGCCCGTGTCTGTAGAGCCTTTCTCGAACGGGTAAAGCCCCTCGGTAGCACTGCCAGGCCAGGGACTTCTGGAAGTTGTCCATAGGTCCCGGGCTGAATGTCCTACCGAACAGGCTGGCCAGTTCGTCCTCCTCCATGTCTAGGGCTTCTCCGAGGGCGTCGTCGCACCTGCTGCGCACCAGCCCTCTATAGAATGTTGCGGTGGAGTCTCCACTGATAACCGGATCCGCCTGCCAGAGGGCGGTGAGCGCCTGGGCACACTCAGTGTGCCAGGCGCCCAGTTTTCTCGGTCTTTGCTTGACCCAGGATTGCAGCTCGGTGAGTGAGACGAGTCTGGGAAAGGTTCGTCTAACAAACGAGGCCCACACCGGTTGTCCGGTGAGGAATACGTAGAGGTGCCGTAGCCTTAATGCGTGTTTACGCATCATTAGCCACGGCATCCCCAGCCCTCCTTTCGAAGGGTGTTGACAGCAGATGGATCTCCTCACCATAGGAGCCCGCCTCTTCCAAAGGAATTGGAAGAGCGCGCGCTCCATCTTGGTGAGGGTTTCCCTTGGGCAGGGCACTACGGTCAGGCGGTAGTAGATGACGGACGCTATGTAGGTGTTCGCCACCTCCGCCCGACCTTTCAGGGATAGTTTGCAACTGGCTCACTTCTGGGTCAGTGCAAACACCCTGTTCGTAACCTCCGCCCAGTTTTTCTCCACCTGGAGGTCCGGTCCGAACCAGACCCCGAGCAACTTCACCGGGCCCTCCGTCCAGCGTCCAACGACGCTATCGGAGGGCATCGGTCTGCCCCTCCACGTGCCGAGTTGCAAACCGATCGACTTGTCCCGGTTCAGCTTAGCCCCTGTGAACTTTTCGTACTCCTCCAGTAAGGTGCCGACCGCCTCGATTTCGGAGGCCGTCGACACCATTACTGTCACGTCATCGGCGTAGGCCGACACCGCTTTCCGCAATCCCGGTTCCAAAGGGATGCCCTGCAACAACTCCAACTTCCGCAGTAATGGCTCGAGAGTCAACACATACAGAAGGGAGGAGAGAGGGCACCCTTGTCGGATGGACCGCGCGATTTGGAACGGCTCCGAGAGGTAGCCGTTCACCTTGACCCTAGAGCAGATGCGGCTGCTGTGCATAGCAGTGATCCAGCCCCTGAAAACGGGTCCGAAGCCTTCCGCCGCTAGCACCGCATCCAGGTAACCATGGTCGACCCTATCGAACGCCTTAGATTGATCCAAGTTGATCAGAGCCCCACCAAAGCCGGGTTCGTTCCCAACCCTCTCTATGATGTATCGCATGAGGTGGAGGTTGTCATGGATGGACCTGGACGGGATAGCGCATGTCTGCGCATCTCCCACCAGGTTGCCCACGACAAGCGCCAACCTCTTTGCTAGCACCTTGGCCAAAATCTGTAACTCTGTATTTAGCAGTGTTATGGGCCTGAAGTTACTTATTTCGTCCCCCTTGTTCTCGTCCTTCCTCACTAGCGTGACTACGCCCTTGGTCACAGTACAGGGAATTCTCCCGTTCTGTTGCCAGTTGCAGTAGACCGCCTCGAGGAGATCGGGGAACAAGTCCGGCATAGCTAGATATAATTTGTAAGGAAGACCATCGAGACCCGGGGATTTGCGTTTGCCGCATTGGCTCAGCACGTCCTCTATCTCAGCGGCCGAAATCGGCTCCTCGCAGGACTTCGCCTCCCTGTCCGAGAGGCGCGGCAGGCCGTCGAGGTATGGACCGAAGTCCACGTTCCCAACCGGCTCCCCGCCCCTCCCGAACAGTCGGGCAAAGTGCCTTTGAAAGGCCTCACACATCTGCTTAGG
This sequence comes from Eledone cirrhosa, assembly GCA_964016885.1. Taxonomy (NCBI): domain Eukaryota; kingdom Metazoa; phylum Mollusca; class Cephalopoda; order Octopoda; family Eledonidae; genus Eledone; species Eledone cirrhosa. Next base: position 309,529,024 of record OZ024743.1, on the reverse strand, counting down.
CTCAAGAATCGCCCGTCCATCCAGGTCTCGCAAAGACCGGATGGTGGATTTAGTTCCACTGTTGGCCTCTGTCACGCGGGCCCAGCTAACAGCTTTGGTCCCCTCGTTCCCTAGAGCACGTATTTTACTTCGGACAACGCAGCCTTCGTGCTTCGCGTCGAAAAACTGGCTCAAAGCCGTTCTCGACGCTAGCACTCTGGCCACGTCGCCGCTTCTAATTGCCTCTTCTACTCTATCTATTAGATCCCTTTCCTTCCTATTCCTATCCGCAGCTAGAACCTTACTAAATTCTATCGAGACTACTCTAATCTCTCTCTTTAGAGATACCCACCACCTGCTGTTGACGATCGCTCCAGTCAACCGTTCCTTAACTAACGTACTAATCCGATTCCTGTAGGCTCTACTTGCCGGCAAGGACAAGTTGAGCTTCCAGTAACCGGGGCCCTGTCTATGAGTTCTGTCAAGGTTGACCATGCAGGTAACTAATTTGTGGTCTGAATAGCCAACAATGCGCATTTTTGGACAACTTAAAAAGTCCTTATCCTTAATTCTAACTAAGAACCTATCTAGGTACGACCTAGATGATCCGCTACGATTTGCCCAAGTCCAGGTTGGCGCAGTCGGAAAATCTAGTCGATATCTATCGGCCAGGTCAAATCGACCGATTATCCCTTTGAGGCTATTACACCCCTCTCTATCGGGGCAGGCCCCTACGTAGTCCCAGCGTGCATCTAGGATACCATTCCAGTCCCCCACTAATAGCAAGGAGCGGGACGTCCCTAGAAAAGTCTCCAGACGATGGAAGAAGTCCGGCCGCATTGACCCGAAAGGGCCGTAGGCGGCTACCAACCTAAACGCTCCGCCTTTACCACTGCCAAGGTCCAGAACCACTAGTCGACCCTCCGGGTCCAAATGTACCATCTGTGTTGCGAGACCCAGATGTTTTTGCAGCAGAACGACAACTCCAGCCCCACCTCCGGGCTGACAGAGAGATGCGTGCATCTCAAAGTCATCAAAGGTGGGGGCCAGCTGTCGCACGTTGCTGATCCGGGCCTCGCAAATAACCATCACATCTATACGTTGTGACCTGAGGTCATTTAGAAGCATTGCTTGCTTCCAAGTTGAGCCCAGGCCACGCGCATTTAAACAGCCTACTCTTAGAATAGCCATGTTGGTGGTGAAGAGAAAAGGCACTTACCTCTCTGCGTCCCGGGTATCGGGCTGCACAATTTCCATTAGGGTGGGGGATGGGTTGTTGGGTGGGGTGGTGGTTTGTGGAAGTGTGGGGGCATCAGTGTGTTGTGTGGTTGGGGAGCTTGGAGTTGTGAGGGTGTTTGGGGAGGGGGTGGGATAGTTTTTTAGGAGGACGCGGTTAATGGGCCCGACGCAGGGGGGACCCACGTCCTCTTTAAAATTGTTTTTTACAGTTTTATAGGTGTCCTGTGGGGCCTTAATCATTTTGAGGTGGGGGAAATCCCCTGCCTGGGTGAAGTTAGGCCCTTGTGTTTTTATTAGATTGTTGTTGTACACAATGTTTAACAGTTTTTTGTTTCTTGTATTTATGTATGTGTATGCATGTTTTTGTTTTTGTGTGGTGTTTTTTGTTTGCTGTTGTGAGCTCTTTTGTGTTGGTGTCAGTGTTATGTTTTGGGGAGGGTTTTTTTTCATTTGTGTGTCTGAGGTGTGTTTTCTTTTTTTTCTTTTGATTGTGTGGAAGTGCTCCTCCTCGTCTGACGACGAACTAGGGTCATCTTCCGCGTTGGAGGGGAGGGGTATATTTTCGGGTTGTGTTTGCGGTACGGGTGTTTTGGAAATTGTTTTTGTTTTTTGAGTGGAGGGGATGGGTTGGACATTGTTTTGTTTTGGTTTGAGCTGTGGTGGTTGTTTTTGTAGTGGTAGTTGTGGTGATTGTGTTGGTTGTGCAGTTGTTGGTGGTGTAGGCAGGATTGGGGTTTTCTTATTAAGTTGGGGACAGACAGCCCTCAGGTGACCTCTGGTTCCGCAGAGGTAACACGAGGGCCGTCTACCCTCAACGGTAATGTTGATGAAGGTTAGATCATCCAGTATGACGCGTTCAGGGATCTGGGCGATCCTTTCGGGCCTCATTTGAACTACAAGTTCGAGGCTCGTTCCACTGAACGCGTCACCCGATGCCTTTCCCATGGACACCAGCATGTCATCCTCCAGGTCCAGAAAACCTGTCAAAACCCACCATATGTCCATAATCGGCAGGATGGTGTGGATTTTTATTTTTTGTGTTCTTCTACCCATGTACGTAGGGTAGAAGGTGTATGCGGTGGATGTGATTGGTTTGATGGACAGTTTCACTGCTGTGTCCCTGTCCTTCATGAGAATGGATAGACTCCGGTAGAGTCTATCCTTCTGAATGAAGGTGATGTCCTTCATAACGTCTTTTAAAACCAGCTCTATCTCGCTCTGTGATGGTTGAGCTGGTTTTTTACTTTTGTTCGAGATTGTCCTAAACATGACCGTGTTTAGGAGTCTCTGGCTTTTTAGTTCCGGGGGGGAATGGATTGTGAATGAACCATTTTCCCCGTACACTATATATTTTTTCGCATCCGCCAGTAGCTCCTTCGCTTTTGTTATATCTACTGGCAGATAGTCGAGGGTTTTCCTTGTCGTCTCGGCGAAGGAGAAATTTTGTTTGTTTGTGTTGTTGTTGTCGTTGGTGGTGTTGTTGTTATCATTGTTGTTGTTGTCACCGTTATTGGTCTTGTTGTTGTTATTGTTATTGTTATTGGTGTTGTTTTCGTCCGTCGCATTGTTGTTGTTGTTGCTGTTGCTGCTGGTTCTTTGGGTTGTTGCCATGGCAACGTCAAGTTGTCGGTTAACAGGTGGAGAGAATTCTTCCTCTGGCTGACCTATCTTCTTGACCTCTGCTACTGTGACAGTGGCAGGGGGAAGCTGTAAGTTCATCTTCCCCTTTCCTCCTTCGAATTTTGGTGAAGAAGCTTCGGCCATTTAAAAAAATATTGACTTTTCAACAAGAAAAAACTTTTTTTTTAACTATTTCGCCTAAAGGCGTAGAATATTTTGAGAGACTGACCAGATCAAAGTTTGACCTGGCAGTCCCTCTACAAAATGGTACAAAAATTAAAGTTATCAGACAAGAATTTCTATAGAAATTTAAACAGAACTTACTCAGCAAGTTATACGCGTGTGTCCATCCCAGAGATAGATAGATAGATAGGATAGATAGATATATAGATAGATAGATAGATAGATAGATAGATAGATAGATAGATAGATAGATAGATAGATAGATAGATAGATAGATAGATAGATAGATGAAGGAGGAAAACGAATAAAAATTTAAGTAAGAAAAAAGAAGAGAAAAACAGAAAAGAAAAATAGAAGGCAAAGGGAAAGAAATGGTGGTGGAAATGAACCGCTATTGTCAGTGAATGAGAGGTAGCATTAACACGAGTTTTAAAATCCCTCCTTACACCATAGGCATTTCATGATCATGTAGATTATTATAAATATAGTTTATGATATCAATAAACAGTGGGATAAGATATAACAATGGGTTTGTATACATTCACTACTGGACTAATCGATAAATCGATGTCATGACAACCAGCTATATCAAACATTGATGAGTGATACAGAGGATTGCAAACCCAAAATAAACAATAAGGAGTGAAAATGTAAACGACGTGAAGAAGAACAACGCGTTCTACACGTTTGTTGGGTTTAATATATATATGTATAGTAAATTTTTGTCTGTGTATATACAGAACATAGGCAGCGAATTGACAGAGTCGTTAGAACGTTGGCTACAATTCTTTATGGTATTCGTTTCGATTAACTGCTCTCTGATTTCAAATCCCACCGATGTCAACATTGCCTTTCATCCTTTCGAGATCGATAAAAATAGTACCAGTCCTATACTAGGGTCGATTCTTCCTCTATATCTCTTTCTCGCTTCTTCTCTTTCTCTATCTATCCTTGTCTGGAGGAAATCTGCTCTATTCATGTGCCAGGTTTTAAAAAGTGCCCAATAAATACCTTATGTCAATATGGCGCCTCTACGACTCCCTCTGGAGTTACGGGACCATGCATGCATATACAGATTGCGAAAAAACGTGGCTTAGTAGTTACTAAGCTGGATTCATAATCATGAGGTTGTGAGTTTGATTCCCGGACCAGGTGATGCGTTATGTCCTTCAACAAGGCACTTCATTTTACGTTGCTTCTTCCGCAAAAAGCCGTGACATGCAAATAGTATTAGCAATTGGAAAGACCAATGGAAACATGTTTCCTCTGTCCGATCTGACGAGTTCCATCCAACTCGGTAAGAGAAAGACAGACCTGCCAACCTCTAAAAGCCCATACGGGGAGTACCATAAAAACGTGCCCTAAAATGGGTAGAAATGGGGCAATATGGGGAGATCTCCCGTAGGACGGGGAGAGTTGACAGGTCTGGAACGAAGGCTGGAATCTTATTTATTCGGATTCAGATTCGATATAAAGAATAGTGGGAACCGAGACAGTGTGTTACACAGAAGTAGATTTTTAACCATCTATACTCGAATTATTCATTTACCTATGAATTGAAGAAATAATAACTATCTTGAATCGATTTTCAAACATTTATATGTTTTTTTTTTTCTCATCAGAATAAATATATTTTAGTTGAACAACCTTAAGGAGTTATATAACTGAGGTGGGGCGCTTCTATACCCCATCACTTATAGCAGACTCCCAGGAATAGGCGTGCCATTTTGATTAATATTAGCGCTCAAGGTTTTCGCTAAACTGCGGAACTATGGAGCAAATCTCTCTCTCTCTCTCTCTCTCTCTCTGTATATACATACAGCATAGAAGTTACCGTGATTGCCTAAGTATGTATATAAATTTTCGCTTTGCATGTTTAGGCGTATGTATATATGTATATATATACCGTATATATATGTGTGTGAAAGAACTCGGGTATGTTCCAACCTGTGTGTGTGTGTGTGTGTGTGTGTGTGTGTGTGTGTGTGTGTGTGTGTGTGTGTGTGTGTGTGTGTGTGTGTGTGTGTGTGTGTGTGTGTGCGTGTGTGTGTGTGTGCGTGCGTGCGTACATGTGTGTGTAAAGACAAGAGTAATAAAATTTCTCTTTAATTGATAAATATACTTACTGTTTCTGTATGAATTGGGTGTACAGCAAAAAGAGAAGACGCTAGTAAAATTCCTTCCTTCTGTTTGTCGGTCTTGCCCCAAATCGTAGCTGTTACTCCAAGGCACATTAAAGAATTTACAACGTGTAGTCCAATATTAAATCTATGAAAGCTTGTTGGGTTTAGTGATCCGTATATGTGATGCTGTACCCTGAAATTGAAAGAGTTATGTTGGATCAATACTGTAAAACGGATAAAATAAGACTCTAAGTTTAACATGTATTTTTGACACCTTTGGTTCCGGCCGAATTATCTGTTTTTCTGGACTAAAAGGGGTTATGTAGGTATAATCCAGAGTAAAATCATGAGGGACTTCCACCATGTTATTTATAACGATTTCAAATTGTTAGATCCATATGATTAAACCTTAATATAAAACAAAGATTGGATAAGACTAATTATTGCCTAGACAGAATACTTATTGTCTCCCTTTTTTCGTTCTAGGTAGGGACGTCTTTTGTCACAGATAATATGAAAAATTTCGGTGCCGGTTAGAATGTTTCATTCTTAACATCAATGGCTCGGATCTCACCTGGTGACAGTCAAGATGTTGGTATTAATACAGATGTTAGTATGAGTGCAGATACAACAGCCGCATTGTAGAACACTGATTTATTGTTCGCAGTGAGTTTTGAGAACAATATTTTTCTTATTCGATTCGAGTGTCATATTTCCTGGCTACTCGTTAAGATGTTGTTTCTGGCTCCATGTGAACCAATTAAGTTTCTTGCATATTTTCTCAACATAAAGAGACTGTCTTTTGAATATACCCTTATGATTTTATCAAAACAGTCATAGTCTGTGTTTAACAAGGAGAGTGGCTCAAGACAAATATAGTCTATCTATGTCTCTCATTATTGTATATAAGATTTAACAAATTGAAGGGCCTCAAACATCCAAGAGTAAGAAATAGAACTGAATGTTTTCTTGTGATCCAGCCATACTGTAATCAAGTTCTTCTTATGCTACCGTACCCCTGACATGACAGTTTTTAAATAGAAGTTGCTCACTATATCCCCAGACTCCTTTGTTCCCAGCTGAACTATAATCCCTCTTCTCTGTATTTAACTTAAGGATAGTTGAACCGGAAAAAATAGGTTCTCTGTGGCTCTGATAATGGTATCTGAACCTTTAACAAGACAATGCACTAGCATCCAAAAGTGGGAAGCCGAATCAAACGCTTTCCTGTAATGCAACCATACTTTAACCAAGGTCCTCCTATGTCGCCGCACCTCTGATATCGTGATTTTGTTAATTAGGAATCTGTCACAAGCTCCTTTCTTCCCAGCTGCCTGCTCATCTGTAATTATATTATTAGTCACAGAGATCCTAGAGCAATATGTTCAGACAGGCTCTATGTATTTTATACATTAAATTCTAACACGCAATAGGTTCGTAGTTCCTCGCCAAGTGAGTTTCTTTGGGGAATTTTTTTTGTTTCTTTTTTTTTTGTTTTTAAATATTATTCTTTCAGCTACTCTTTTCTGATACCAGAGTTTCTCATTGACAGCTCTTAATTCTTGTTTCGGGATAATCAATTCGTATTCAACTGTTCGTGTTTATTGTTTCCAAACATCATTTGTATTATATTTTTCAATTTCTGTTTGTAATAATTGTATGTTTGTTTTTGTTTGCATAGATCATCAATCATTTTCCCCATTCTAGAAATCCACGATGACACGTTTTCTATTGTTTTATCTCTGTTTATATCCCTAGCAACAACAATATAATGATTTACACTCGGTGCTAAACCATATATACAAACACTAATTTGTCAAAATGTAGAGGTATTTACCCATTGTAAATACTCACCTCCGGTTTCTTTAATAACCGGTAACATCTCCTTATTCAGTCTTTTATTTAATATTGTCAAGTGTTGTCGATATTTTAATGACAGTATTAAACACGAATTAATCTTTTTCTTAAACCTCTCCACAAGGACACGTTCCAATATTCGATCTCTTCTCCTTCGCAGCTGGTAAAGTATAAAGACACCTTTCGATCACGAATGAGCATGGGTTTTGCCATCTGAGGCATAAGTCTGGACAAGGTTGTTTGTGGAAGACCAGTCGGCCATGCTTACAATTCTTCCATCTCCATGCCACTAATATCGTCTAAGAGAATGCTGAACATTCGGACTTACGAAGTGCTGAGGAAGGGAATTTATAGATGTCGGGAGCTCTAGCGTAGAAAATGAGTGCAATTACAGTCAGTTGTTATTTTATAGAAAATAAGTCATCTCCTGCGCATGAGCATCCTACAGTTTCTATAAATTCACACACACACATACACACAGATAGACAGACAGACAGACATACGCACACATATATATGTATTCATATATATACATACACATACACACACACACACACACACACACATACATACATATATATATATATATATATATATATATATATATATATATATGAAAAGTATCAGGACTCCGACGGCCGAATTCCGGCCGTTTCGACAGCTAGAACCGATCGAACTAAGCCACCAGTATTAGAACGGCGGGAATCTAGCTGAACTTATCAAGGGCGTACAGTCCATATATGGGCATGCAAGCAAAGCAAAGAAAGTAGAAAAATCTAAGCAAAAAACCTAAACGTCTGTTGTTTTTCTTGTGTGTCACGGGGAGTGGTCGGTGATCTGGGATGTCGTGTTCATAGTTAAATACCTTCATAGCGGCGGGGAGGGGGATAAACGGGTCGAAATACAGGGGGAAAAGGTAAGAAAGCAGACTGATACTGATGGCTTAATTCGGATCTAATTCGAAACGGCCGGAGCTCAGCCGTCGCGGTCCTAACTATTTTCCTATTACCCACTCTACTACCCTAAGTATTGAGTACTCTGGTGCATTATGGTCCACTTGGTATCTTACCACACCCTCTTTGTATATATATATATATGGATTGAGAGGGACGGGGCTGCGTGGTTACTGATAACGAGTGTTAGAAAGTTAAGGGAACACAAACAAGAGGTAGGCATTTTCCCTTCATCAGTTGTCTACTACGGGTCACGAATGTTTCAGCACATTATAGACAATACATCTATCAGTAGCGCGCCCATATCTTATTATCAACAATTTATGATGGAAAGAAAAGACGAAAAAGAGGTGATAAGGAAGAGAGAGAAAAGAAAGAAAAAGAGAGAACATTTCTTTTTTTTCTCTTTTTTTCTATCTTTTTTTCTGCTCTCTCTTCACTACCACCTCCTTTTCGTCTTTTCTTACCCCCAGAACTTGTTGATAATAAGTTATGGGCGCGCTACGGATATATGTATTGTCTATAATGCGCTGAAACATCCGTGACCATAGTAGACAACTGATGAAGGAAAAATGCCCACCTCTTGTTTTTGTTCGTTTAACTTTCTAACGCTATATATATATATATATATATATATATATATATATATATATATTAAAGAGTTAAACAAGATTCAATGAGTACATCTAAGAATGAGTTTTACAGTAGATTGGAAGCACTCTAAAGTAATTATTTTCCAGAGTTATTAATATTAAATTCAAATATTAACAAAATAGATATTCTTGTGATCAATTAAATATATATATATACAGAGAGAGAGGAGAGAGAGTGGGAGAAAAAGACACAAGCTGAAACCGCTTGTCACCGTGGTCGGGATTATACCTCTCTATCTCTTTCATATATATAAATATATATATATATATAAATATATATATATATATAAATATATATATATATAAATATATATATATATGTGTGTGTGTGTGTGTGTGTGTGTGTGTGTGTGTGTGTGTGTGTGTGTGTGTGTGTGTGTGTGTGTGTGTGTGTGTGTGTGTGTTTTGTATGTTTGTGTATATGATATTTTACGTTTTACTTGCACAAAATATATTTCATTAAGAAAATGGAATCTGGTGACTGACAGACCTTATTGAAAGTAAAGTTAATAAGAGAACGCTGCTGAATAAGGAGAATGATTATACCAGCGAAGACCAAGCGACAGGTGAACGACTATAGAATAACATAGATGTTCCATTCAGAAATGTGCTAATTAAATCTTGAGACATGTACATATTCTGCTGGTATTAGATAACGCATTAAATTATTATTAATACAGAGGTTATTGGGGTGAAAAGGTTAATATATAAATGTTTGATGTTAGGATTGAGTAATGTATGATTAAGATAGCATAAATATTATTAGTCAGGATATAGGAATGTTATGTTACTAAAAGTATTACTACTGCATTACTAAATGTATTTCAAACACACACACACACACACACACATACACACACATACATATATATATATATATATATATATAGAGAGAGAGAGAGAGAGAGAGAGAAAGAGAGAGAGAGAGAGAGAGAGAGAGAGAGAGAGAGAGAGAGAGAGAGAGAGAGAGTGAGAGAGAGAGAGAGAGAGAGAGAGAGAAATGGTTTCTACAGGACTAGAAATGTTTCATTCGAGAGAAATCATCAGGAAGCCGACTTACATTTCTGTGGTTCCTCTCGATTGAACCTGGGATAAACATAAATATATATATAATACGCTTGTGTATTTGTCCGTCGCAAGAGATGACTGAGGAAGGAAGAAGTGATAACGTTGACTGAGTAAGGAACGGTTGATGACGTCGACTGAGGAAGGAAGGAGTGGCAGCGTCCAATAATCGCTACACCTGTGTGTGTCTATATGTATGGCAAATTGGCTACACACATTAGCTTTTATGATTAAGTGTGTGTTTGTGTGTGTGTGTATATGTGTGTTTGTGTAAATTATATTTATATATAATATTTGTGTGAGTATATATGTGTTTGTGTGTTTATTTAGAAAGATACTTAGGCAATAGAATTGCAAACACGTATCTACACATACATATATATATAAACAGACACACTTAGAAAAAATAATTATTACATACACATACATCTATGTGATCGCTGAGGAAGGAGGACGGAATGAGAAACTATAGAAGTCCAGCGTTCTAAGATTCATCACACGTGTGCGTGAGTGTATACGTAGCGATTTGGCTACACACATTGACTGTGTGTTTGTATGTTTGTATCCCTTGTGTGAGTGAGCGCCCATCCAGCATGGTTTCTGCAAATTAATTGTTTCTATGTCTTTACAAACCTGCTCAAGAAGTGTAGCATAGGGCCGATATATTTTATATATATATATATATATAGTAATAATAATAAATGTGAAGACCAAAATCCAAAGAGGGCTCGATAAGGATAAATATATATCAAATATATAAGAACCGTAGAGCAAATATTTATTAAAATAACAGATTAAAGTTTAAGCAAACGTTGCTTCCACCCGTATAGAAAGCCGAATGATACGCTTAATTACATAAGTAAGCATTCTAACCATCCTGCCAGCATAACCAAGAACCTGGTAAGAAATGTTTCTTTGAGGCTTTCCCGTCTATCTACAAACGAGCATATATTCAACAATCATTCCACATATTACAATGAAGCTCGTGCTCGGAGTGGATTTGTCGATAAGGTAGCATATACAGAGTAGGAGAATAGACCTAGAAGAAATAGATCCCGACGCATTATATGGTATAACCCACCATATAATATGGAGGTGGCCACACCATTAGCTAGGATCTTTCTCTCCCTTATTATGAACCATTTTCCCCCTACACATAAATATACTAACATTTTTAATAGAAATACTATTAAAACTTCTTACTCTACGACTCCTAACCTTGCACATAACATCACAGCTTCAAATTTAGCTAAACTACCTAGCCGTAGGAACACGTGCAACCCTGTAGTTAGTACTAACTGTAATTGTAAGAATCGGGTTGACTGCCCCTATCCGGGAAATGCCTCTCTAGTAACATTGTCTACAAATCTAAGGTTGAAACACCAACGTCCCGTAGGACCTACATAGGGTTAACCACCAATAGATTCAAGCAGCGTCTTTACATTGATACCCATTCCTTTCGTTACCCTTTAAGAAGGAATATGACGTCACTTTCAGCTTATATCTGGAGTCTAAAAGACAACCACACCCAATGTAAGTTACACTGGGAGATCTTAGCTGGGGCTAGATCGTATAACGGAAATAAAAGACCATTGTGACCTCTGCACCGCTGAGGCCCTGGAAATACTCTACGCCAAAGACCACATCTTAAACAAAAAATCTGAGGCAATTTCGGCTTGTAAACATAAATTGCACAAAACTTTCCTGTATTACAGCCCCACATTATACCCTAACGGATAGTACGAACTAAACGCGGATTTTTTACGTCTTGATGTGGTAGCTAGGTATATGTTATGTTTATACCATTACTTATTTGTATAGGGAACGTTTCCACGAACCAAAGTATCGTCTTCCTGTCTTCCTCCGGTTGCAACGTATTTTGAAATATTCACTTCTGCGTTCACAGATTGACTTTGTTAGTTTCAGGAGATCCCGTTAAGGGTGAAAGCAGCGATTCTTTGCTTAAACTTTAATCTGTTATTTTAATAAATATATATATATATATATATATATATATATATATATATATATATATATATATATATATATATATAAATATATATATATATATATTGTGACGAAACATAAGTCAATTGGATGGACTCATAATCCTTTATTTACTGCTATATATATTTCTTGATAGCCATTGAATGGCTATGACCTCATCAGGCAGTTAGTCAGTTCTTGGATATGCCAGCTCTCTGTTTATGGTGGTGATGGTATCAGAGCCTTTGGACATATATATATATATATATATATATATAGGAACGAGTGGGACCCCGACGGCTGAGCTCAAGCCGTTTCGACGGCTAATTCTGGACAGACATATATATATATATATATATATATATATATATATATATATATATATATATATATATATATAATCATGGTTTAGCAAATAAGAAAAAGTTTCAAAATAAATTTTAAAAAATTAACTATACTCACTATGGTTACCTTTACCGAATCGGTTTCGAGTCTCAAAAATAAATGGACAGTCCTTACGGCCGTCCATTGCAAAGATAAACTCTCGTCAGAAGGATCTTTTCACTCGGAGAATATAAAATTCCCGAGTTCAAATTACGAACTGGTGCTATTCAAAATTATTCCCGAGATGAGAATAAATGTTGTGGAATCAATTCCGTCCAGTGCCGTGTGTAAAGATAGAAGCAAAGGCAGGGAGGTCAGTCTACTTCCACTATAACTAGCAGCAGTCAGAACGACCAAATTTTTTCTCGACCAAGAGGAGAATAATAAAGTATATATCCCTACACGCAAAGCATCTAGGGACACATGTATTGTCCAACCATATGCCAATGTGGTTCAATGGCAGGTTAATAAATTAACGAGCCAGAACATAATATATATATATATATATATATATATATATATATATATATATATATATATATATATATATATATATATATATATATATATATTGTTATACTTTGGGAGGGTCATGCTGCCAATAAAAACAAACGCACCTGTTGGATTCACTTCAATTATTATAAATTTCCGGTTGGTTGGTTCAATAACCGGGTAGTTGTTTATATATTGTCAAATTCTTTGACCTCCTCGGTGATTAGTTTGCTACTTTGTGTTTCTCCTGTGTTCTGTCCTACACAAAAACAAGACGATTTAGGACGGAACAAAGGAGAGACACAAAGTAAGAAATCCGTCACTGAGGAGGTCAGAGAATGTGCGACGAAAGTCATTTGATAAGCAACCATCCGGTTATTGAACCAACCAACATGAAATTTATGATAAATATTAAGTGAAAACTAACAGGTGCTTGTGTTTTTATTGGCAGCATCACCCTCCCAAAGTATAACAATATCTGTTTCAACACACGTTTTCAGAGAAGAAATCTAAAATCGAAGTATATATATATATATATAAATATATATATATATGTATATAATTATTGAGTCTTTTACTCTGGAGTTTCGTCTTTTTATGACAAGGTCATCAAAATATTAAAACTCTACGGTATTGAGTACTCTAGTTTCTTAGCCGTCAAGGACATGGGATATATATATATATATATATATATATATATTTATATATATATATATATATATATATATATATATATATATATATATATATATATATATATATATATATATATATATAGAGAGAGAGAGAGAGAGAGAGAGAGAGAGAGAGAGAGAGAGAGAGAGAGAGAGAGAGAGGAGGAAGAAATAAACATTTATATTCCTACATATATGCACATACATATATATCTTGCTTACCATAGTGTCGAATTCATTCTTAACTAGTGACTAAAATTTAGTAGATAGAAAATGTTTAAAAGCCCGATAAATAGAGTGTGCCTGTAACTCAAAGGTCCAAATTTATCATACTCTTTGTCACGCTAAATCACCATGAGAATTGCATTAAGATTCATGAGTAGTCTATTAATTTCATCGAACAACTGGAGATATCATCGCCGAACCCGCTGTAGGGCCATTCTAATCAAGAAAGAAGAATAACTAAATTTATGCTTTCCATACACCATACCGACAATTGTTAGATTTAACATTCTTTATATACGTTTCGTGTTAATTAGATCCAATAAAATGCAATATAACGTTTAGTCTGAGATAATCAATTGGACATTCATGGTTTTATTGATTTCAGTTGGTAAATATTGGCCATGCTTGGATACAGCCTTAGACAAATTTAGTCGATTATAAACACAGACACGGACACACACACATACACACTCACACTCACACACACACACACACACACACACACACATATTAATATATATATATATATATATACTACTGACCTGTCCGGCTGTCGTCCGGCTAGGTATACTGACATTTTATCTTTTCAGGAATCCCCCCTCCACTACAGAGCAAAGATACCGCACGCCCTCTCAAGTCTGAGAGGTTGGGGGGTTAAGCTAGGGAGGGAGGGAGGGAGGGAGGGAGGGGTGTGTATTTTGGGTTACCGTGCTCTGATGTTGGGTTTGAATAGTTTTTAGAATTCCCCAGTTCAGCAGTCAGTACGTTAAAGAAAATTGATAGTTACAACAATAAAGGCTGAACAGAGAACACATTTTTTAACAAACAATAATTTGTACAACCATAATGGAAATTCCAAGAAACAGAAAATATTTAAATTACATTGTTAGTGTATACAATATTTTTTGTTCGGCCTCCGGAGCAAAGATGGAGAGATTGTTTGGCGAGCTCACCCTAGAGCATCCTACATACACTTGACCATGGGAGAAGCATGGTTTTCCCAGATGAAGGCCAGCTACTTTTAGGGTTTGACCCTGAGCTTTGTTGATGGTAATCGCGAAGCTTAGTCTTATTGGAAACTGAAGTCGCTTAACATGTCCTGTAACTGGCGAATGATTTCAAGTCTGGTTCCTGGGATGGACCGATGGCGACGTATCGCTTGTGAATCTGCATCTCCAATGAAGTAGATTTGCATAAACTTGTGGTCTTCGTCGGTCAGAGGTAGCAGACTTCCAATCGTGTGGTATACTTGGCCCTGTAGTTTAAATGTATCCGTGCTTTCGTGAAATAAATAGGTTTTTGTTTTTGTGTATGCAAAGATATCTGTACACGAATATATATATATTAAAATAACAGATTAAAGTTTAAGCAAAGAATCGCTGCTTTCACCCTTAACGGGATATTCTGAAACTAAAAAAAATCAATCTGTGAACGCAGAAATAAATATTTCGAAAAGCTTTATCTAATGCAGACAGCCAGACATACAGAGACATATTATAAGGGCGTTACGTTATAGCTATGTATCTATCTAAAAAGACAGACTAAGAAAACGCGGGGAATGTTGTGCGACGTCATAGCTATGTATCTAATGCAGACACTCAGACATACAGAGACATATTATAACGGCGCGACATTATAGCTATGTATCTATCTAAAAAGACAGACTAAGATAAAGTTAGGAATGTCGTATAACCGGAAGCGTTAACATTTGACATTTTAAAGAAGTAAATATTTAAATAATGTCTTTAATCTTTTAACAAAGTTCAGTAGACAAAAATACCCACACTTTTTTACTTGAAAAAAGTTACATCTATGGTGCAAATTTGGTGCTGGTTTGGTCCAGCCGTTTAGCGAAAGGTTTGTTACATACATACGGACGTCAGCTTCATATTATATATATATATATATATATATATATATATATATATATATATATATATATATATATATATATATATATATATATATATATATATATATAATATATATATATATACATATATAAGGACTCCACTTATTCATATATAGGAGCTACGTCTAACCAATTTAAAGTAAGATTTAATACCCACAAACATAGTTTTAAAAGTGCCGCATTAGCTAATACAACATCCTTGGCTGAAACAATTAATAATTAAAGTAAAAAGAATATCGATTACAACCTGACCTGGAGTGAGCTCAAAATGGCCACCCCTTATCAAAATAACAGATATGAGTGTAGATTATGCTCCCAGGAACTTTTTGAAATAATGAAATCTAAGGATATCCTATTAAATAAGCGACAAGAATTAATTATATCTTGCAATCATAGAATTAGAATAACCTTCAAATAATATAAACCTAATTAATATACACCTTACACTTATATTTTACATATTATTATAATTATTCTTTTTTTTTTTTTTAGTTAACCTATAATTAGTACTTTACTACAGAGAAATTCATAATTTTATTTCCCTCTTACAGCTCTCTTTTCCTAAAATTAATACCTAAAAGTATACATATAATTTAATTTAAATTCCTGTTATGAATCTAGATTCCTTGTAGTGTATATAAGATTGGTATTTCTCACTACTACCCTGATCCCAAAATTTTACTTTCCTTCGTTTTTAACAACATTCTTTAATAACATCTAATTCTTATTTACACATCCATATGAATTAATATAAATTTACCCCTATAAGTATACCTATCAATTAATTTAATTTCTTGTTATAGATCTAGATTACTTGTGTTTTAAATGAGATTGGTATTTCTCACTAATACCCTTTCCCTAAAATTTTACTTTCCTTTGTTTTTAACATTATTCTTTAATAACAACAAATGTTCGTGTACCTTCACCGGCTTCAGCTATTTTCATCCCCAAAGTATTCTTTTCATTCAAAGTATTCTTTCCATTCAAAACATAAGTCTGCACTCCTCTACCCCTAAATTAAATTTCTACTACTACTATTCTATCAACTTGATTTCTAACTACTTTTCTATTGGTCAATTCAAAAGCTGTTCCCAAACAGACCTACTATATTAAATCTTTGTTGTTTTTTTTCAATAAACATATCTAATCATTTCTGAAGACAGCATATATATGTGAAGGTATGTATATTTCCTCTGATAGTTTGTAATATTTTTACATGGATCTATATGATATACATACCAACACACATATACATCCTAGAAACGATCGTAAAATTATGAATTTTTAATATAAGGAACTTGTTTTTATTATAATATAAGGAACTTACATATATGTATACAGACGTACAGTAGTATGTATATATATATATATATACATACATGCACACATATATATATGTACGTATGGGTTTACCGAACATTTATTATAATGTTCGGTTTGTTTGTAAACAAACAGCCCGAATGTGGCCGTACAGTGTTCGGCAACTATCGTTGCCCTTTTGTTCAACACTGACAAAGGAACGATGAGCTAGTTTCAAGCTTATTAGCTATCGTCAGCATCGTATACCTTCCTGTCAGATGATTGAACGTTTGAAAGTATATACTTTCCTTATGTATATTAGCAACTGAGCAGCCTAATTTGCATATCGTGTGAGTTAGTCGGCCGGGCGTACCGAAAACAATAAATGGAAAATAATGAAACGAAATTTCATTTCTCACACTTAGTACGGCTGATACTTAAATATAAGTATGTATACGTACATACATATATGTATACAGACGTACAATAGTATGTATATATATATACATACATGCACACATATATATATGTACGTCTGGGTTTACCGAATATTTATTATAATGTTCGGTTTGTTTGTATATACTTTCAAACGTATATACTTTCAAACGTTCAATCAGCTGACAGGAAGGTATACGATGCTGACGATAGCTAATAAGCTTGAAACTAGTTCATCTTTCCTTTGTCAGTGTTGAACAGAAAGGCAACGATGGTTGCCGAACGCTGTACGGCTTAATTCGGGCTGTTTGTTTACAAACAAACCGAACATTATCATAAATGTTCGGTAAACCCAGACGTACAT
>OZ024743.1:309501581-309506581 GCA_964016885.1 Eledone cirrhosa | reverse complement strand
CTAAAGATTCTATTTGCTCATATATAGGAGCTACTTCTAACAATTTTAAGACAAGGTTTAATACCCACAAACATAGTTTTAAAAATGCCGCACTGGCTAATACAACATCTCTAGCAGAAAAAAAGAATATAGAATATGATTTGACCTGGAGTGTGCTCAAAAGAGCCACCCCTTATCAAAATAATAGAAATGAATGTAGATTATGTTCCCAAGAACTATTTGAAATAATGAAATCTAAGGATATCCTATTAAATAAACGACAGGAATTAATTATATCGTGTAATCATAAACTAAGAAAAACATTTAAATATTATAAACCTAATTAATAACATTATTTTAGAAATTAATATATAATTTAATTTAAATGTTAGTTAACCTATAAATTTAATTTAATTAAAATTCTACTACAGATGAGATTATAAAATATTGTGTAATCATAAATTGTGAAAAACCTTTAAATATTACTAATATATACTTAGTAATTTAATTTATAGATTAATTTTAATTTATTTAACCCTTTATTAAAATTCCTTTACAGATAAAATATAACAAAATATCGTGTATTCAATGACAGAGAAATAATTTTTAGTATTATAGACCTAATTAATGTACATTTTAGAAATATATTTATAATTTGGTTTTAAATTTGGTCAACCTAAAAATTTAATTTAATTGGCTTAAAAATAGTATCCTAATACAGATGGATTGCAGAGTGTCATGTAATCATAGAATGGGATAGGTTTTGGATGTATACCTAGTTAATATATTCTTTGCAATTTTTGAAAAAATATGTATATGTATGTATATATATGTATGTGTATATATATATATATATGTGTGTATATATATATATGTATATGTATATGTGTATGTATTAATTTTAATTTCTGTTTACCTATAATTATATTCTACTATTGATAAAATACAATATCTGTTTTAATTATTATATACCTAATTAACATATACTATAGAAATTAATATATAATTTTTATAGAAAAATGAACACAAACACACACAGACACCCGGATGTGGCGCATGCGCAAACTGAGCACGCAACCCACACACAAACAAAATGGCGTAGGATAGAAGAAAGGAAAGGCACAGAAACGAAGAAAGAAATCCCCAGTCACTGAAGAGGTCACAGAGTGTGTGACGAAAGAACTATGACTATATATATATAAACAACTATCTGGTTGTGGAACCAACCAACCAACCAGAAATTTATAAATTTGTAAATTTATAAATATATATTAAATTAAATTGAAGTGAAAGCAACTGGTGCGTGTGTTTCTTATTGGCAACATGACCCTCCCAAAGTATAACAATATCGGTTTCAACACACGATTTCAGATAAAGAATCTTGCTAAACAAATTCAGAAACGAAATATCGTAAGCCTTAGCCAGGCTAACAAGATACTGAAAACCACCATGTTCTGTTGTCTACGAAAAACCATAACATCTCGACAACTACACTTCATAAAACTGTGCACCACTTCTAGAATCTACACCAACACCATCAATACCGACGTTAGAAGATTACAACTCACCAAAAAACAAGCAGATAGGCTAAAACGAACTTTAATTCTAAACATAAAAAAGAAGATCTATAGAGAATTAAGTCATCAAGAAAAACTAAAGCGTAACCTAATAGATGAAATATCTAAAATCACCACACCAGCAGAAAAACTAACATTTATAAGCCTTATACGCCCCGAAGAACAGTACATTACTCAAGAATGTAATAAGCACTTTAACAGAAAATTAAAGTGGCTTAAACAGGCAAAGCTAAATCGGGATACTATAGAGTATACCAATAGATATCCCGACAAAATTGACGGTATCAACATGGCCGACACCTCAATATCTGAAGAGTTCAACAATGAAAATACCAACATTTATGGAAACACGAAAATAGATAATAATGAAATGTCTGTGTTAAGTCTGCCACCCAAATTTGCGACATTTAAGAAGGTAAATATGATTAGTTGTCTGTCAGAAATAGAAAAATCATTTACGAAACTACGCTGGAGCATCAAAAACAAAAACAAAAGCAACAATATACGCACACACATATACAACACACATCCCAACAACAACAGACACACAGACACAAACAACAATAACAACAACAATAGCAACATACCCAGATACAATACCAACAATAGCAACATACCCAGATACAACAGACACGCAGACACAAACAACAATAACAACACACACGGAGACAACAATAACAACAACACACACATCAACAACAACAACAACAGCAACATACCCAGATACAACAACAACAGACACGCAAACACAAACAACAATAACAACACACACAACAACGATAACACACACACACACGGAGACAACAACACACATCAACAACAACACACATCAACAACAACAACACACACACATTCAATGCCTCTCACCACCACTACAATCTTAACAAACACACAGACACAGAAAACAAGTAATGACAGTAGCACAGAAATCAGAGAAATAAGAGAAAGTAATAGGATTAAAAGGAGTAGGGAGACTAAGGACAAAGAGAATAACCAAGACGAACACACAGACACACAAAATAGGGTAGATAACAACATTGAGCCAGTGGAAAGAGACAGGAGTAATTATGAGAGACATAGAAACAACCATGAAGCTGAGGCTGCTGCTGTTGGTGGAAATAGAAACAACACAACTAACAATAGCGCAAGTACACATAAAGCAGCAGCCTGGAACTCTCCGTTTTATAACCCCTCCGATAAATCATTCGACCTACGACGAGTCCACGCCACGACTTTGCCATTTAACAAACGCACGCAGTTGCCGTCGCAGGTCGATGAACAAACAGAAGCACAATTTAGTATAGCTAAATCCGAACTTAGAAATATTATAGAACAGTATAGCAAGAAGCATAATAGAATAGAGGCCCAGCAACTGGGAGAAGAATCTGCAAATGGCTTGCGTAAGCTCATGCAGCGCTCGCGTAATGGAGAGATAGCATGCTTTCCAACAGACAAGTCTGGCAGAATGTCGGTTGACAGCCTGCCAAACTACATCCAGGCAATGCAACCCCACATCACTAACACAAGAGAGGTAACACCACAGGAGCATGAGGACAGAGAAAAAACCCTCAATGCCCATATGGTGATGTGGACAAATATAATGCAGCCCAACAAAAGGACTGCCAACAACTTCCAGGCCTGGAACAATGACGTGCCGGCGTTGTATGGGCTTCGAAAAGACCATAAAACGGGCTGGGACCCTGTCGCGGGACCACCAACACGGCCAGTCTGTGGGGCTAACATTGCTAGTAACTACAGACTGTCCTACTTCCTCTCCCTGATCATACGCCCCATCATTGAGATGTCCCCAGATGTGTGTGACAGCACGGAGGACCTCCTCAGCAGAATCGACGCGGGTAACCGATCTGGGGACCTAACAAACTGCATAATAGGCAGTATGGATGTTGTGTCCCTGTATCCATCTATTGACGTGGATTTTGCTGTGGAGAAATGCGTCGAAATGATCAGCGAGAGCAAGGTTGAGTTCCGTGGGATTGATACCAGTGAGCTGGGACTTCTACTTAAGCTTACCCATAGTAATAGTTACCTAGACACTTATGACCTTAGCAACCTGTGCCCTACAAGACCAGCAAGAGGCAGACCACCTACCATTACCTCAATGGCCAAGAAAACCCACACAGATAGATGGAACGGGTGGACCAGAGCCATACGGACACCCGAAAACCACGATGAACTGAAGAAAATGATTGCACATGCGGTAGGGGCCAGCATAAAATTAACCCTTAAGGAACATATGTTCAAATTTAATGGTAAAACATATGCCCAAGAAGAAGGAGCAGCCATTGGTGTTAGCATTGCAGGCGACATAGCTAACTTGTTCATGGTATGGTGGGACAGTAGACTTAAACAAAAACTTAAAGAACAATTAGAAGACAGATTAACCCTGATAATGTACTCCCGCTACGTAGATGATATAAACATCGTAGTTAAGACACCCCCACTAAAGAACAGTCAGGAACCTGAGAAAAACACAATGGAAAGCATCCAGCAAATAGCAAACTCCATCCACCAGAGCATTAGAGTTACTATCGACTACCCAAGTAGACACCCCAACCATCGATTACCTGTACTAGACACAGAGCTCTGGTTAGATACTATTAACAACCAAAAACAAATCCTCCATTCCCATTATGCCAAACCCATGACTTCCAAACATCTGATCCACCGAAACTCGGCCATTTCGGACCATACCAAAATCAACATACTGATTGCGGATTTGATACGGGTGATGAGAAATGTGTCCCGCATGTGCAACCCCGAAGAACTAGAGAGACACATACAACACTTCATCCACCGTATGCAGTTCTCTGGCTACAATCAGAGAGATAGAATCAGAGTGTATAAAGGAGCCAGAACCAAATGGGAAAAAATGGTAAATAATGACATAAATGGGACCTGCCCCTTGTATAGGAGTAAATTTTGGAATAGAATAGAAAGAACTAAGAACAAGGCCAATAGAATAAACTCATGGTATGATAGCAATAAATACCAGAGTGTAATGTTCATCAATACAACCCCTAGAGGTGAACTAGCCTACAAATTTAGAAGGGCCCTAAAGAAACATAATCTCAATATTAAGATAGTAGAAAGACCTGGTACCTCCGTAAAAACACTTATTAGCAAGACATACCCGTTCCAAAGACCCTCATGTATAGATAAGAAATGTATAACCTGTAAAATAAGCCCCCATATTAACTGTAAAACTAGAAATGTAGTATATAGCATAAGATGTACTGAGGGACAATGTAGAAACAAAAATATAGTGTACATAGGTGAGACAGCTCGTAGTATAGGGGAACGAATAAATGAACACTGGCGAGACCTCCAAGATAGTAAAGAATCATCTGTGCTCTACCAACATGCTAAGATAGAACACAGGGGTAAATTAGAGAGCATAGAAATAAAAATAGAATCCACACACAA
>OZ024743.1:309476581-309494081 GCA_964016885.1 Eledone cirrhosa | reverse complement strand
ACCTCAACTAAAGTGTATTACTTTTCATCTTAACACCATATGAAAAAAGCAACTTGATTCGTTAGTTCTTCAACTACCTCCAAATATGGACATGATACTAATTGTGAGTAAAATTATTATTGAATAAAATTATTATTGCTTTTGAAAACAGCTGGTGATATGCATGTAGGTAAATATTCTCTCTATCTGATAGTTTGTAAACTTACATAGATCAATAACTGAGTATAGATACAATGTATTATCACCATCTAGAAACGATCGTAAAGCAGTGAAGTATATCTCTAATGACTTGATTTATTATTTCATTGTTTTAACATATATCATGACTCTGTTTTCCTTTTAATGTGTTATTGTTTTCTGAGATTTATCTTAACCTACAACATTTTCAACATATGGAATACATTGAGTTCTTCATACAGAATAGACCCCACAACTTACAGTGGATACCACTGTATATATATATATATATATATATATACAGAACCGTAGACTGGAGGGAGAACTCTACGACGCTCGCAAATAAAATCTGGCAGCTTAAAGACAAAAACCTTGTATAGAAGATTAGCTGGTCAAAATTATCGGTAGCAAGAACCTACAGGAACGGAATGTCCCACTGCGGGGCTTTGTAATTTTGGACGACTACATATTTTAAGGTACGATGGGATTCTGCTTAACAGCAAAATAGAAAGCTCAATTTTCTGTAGGCATAAAATAGCCACTAGATTCACAAACTTCAAACCACTATCATTTGAACCAGCAATCCCAAAATTAGAACTGAACCATCTAGATTTTAACATATAGAATACACACCATCGCACTACTATTAGCTGGCAAACGGCCAGCTGATCCCTGGATCATAAATTCCTGAACATCTCTTTCACCCTCTCTGCCTGAAACAGCATCAACTCCATTAAGATAGAACAATCAGCAAAACATTTACAACAAGCGTTTATCCAACGTCACGTCATCCCTAGCCCATAAATCTCATACATGTATCCACCAATTAATTTCTAATTTATTGTTTTTTCTTTTATCTGTCACTACATCGGACCCCCTATACGTATCTATGTACATCTCAAATCTGGTTTTTCATGTTAGCACTAAACCCACCAACGAATACTTATAAGAACAATTACTGAAAACTACTACTAACATGCTCTGTACTCACACGCTATCACTAATCCTTATTTATTTATTTATATTTTCCATTTTCTCATTTTCTTACTTTTTAATGTACCCTATCTTATCTTTTACTTTTTACTTTCTACATCTGTAACTTCTCTACCTATTTACCATATATGTTTTATTTTTGATGTTATTGTTTTGATTATACGCTATTTTTCTATATATGTCTTGCCTCGAGTGAATTATTTTCATATTTACGTACTCTGATGCGTTGACCAGAGGTAAATAATGTATTGGAGATCGAGTGACGCAACTTCAAGCGATTAGCGAACTCTAGACTCACCTGATCAACGAAAGAATTGTCAGTACTTTAAATAAAGCCCCTTATTGTACAGTCAACCATGTTACTCTTCATTCTTTGACTATATACAGATATATATATATATATATATATATATACAGATGTATATAACTACCTATATATATATATATATATATATATATATATATATATATATATATATATAAGATGGCGGGCTGTGTTGATGGATAGTCCTAGCTTCTATTTCTAATTTTTCATTTTTCATTATATATATATATATATATATGTATAACAATGGAATTGTGGTAAGGAACCAGATGGACGATAACGCACCAGAGTACTCAATAGTTTGGGTACTAGAGTGGGAAATAGGAAAAAGTATGACCCCGACGGCAGAGTTCAAACCGTTTCGAAACGGCTTGAGCTCTGCCGTCGGGGTCATATTTTTCATATATATATATATATTTAAAGAATTAGCTTTTAAAGTATTCCCCTTTCTTTAAACCAATGAACCGTACCCACCCTGTAGACACCTGATATACAGGCTTTGTTAGTTTCAGAGATATTTAAAAATAAGGATTGCTATTCCAATTTGAACCTGTTTACACTTAATATAAATTATAGCTTTAAAGAATGAGCTTTTAATGAATTCCCTTTTCTTTAAATCCATCAACCAATGACCTCCACCCATCCCAATCCCCACTCTCTCCTACCATCAGAAAAGATATAAATACCACCACATTTACTTGGACAGTCAGCTTCCTGATGATTTCTCACGAATGAAACAGTTCTAGTCCTGTAGAAGCTTTTATATATTAAAAAATGTATACTCTGCTATGTATTGAGTACCTTACTTACTGTGGTTACCCCCGGAATAACTTATATATATATATATATATATATATATATATATATATATATATATATATATATATATATATATATATATATATATATATAAAATAAAGTAATTAAGTCAAATATTTAAAATTTGGCTTCGTTTATTAAAGATGTATTGCTATATATATTTCGGTGACAGTCATCATTGGCTGTGACCTCTTCAGGCAGTCCGAATTGGTTTGGTAGAGACAAGTACACATGTTGTTAAAGTGTTTTACTCCGTCAATACTCCGATATGTCCAGCTCCTGGTTGGGTTGTTATTTCTCTGAGGAACTGGAATCATATGAATTCAAACAAACGAATTTCGGCCTCATAGGAGACTCTCTCCTCCCACTGGTCAGTTGTGAGAACATTCCTCAGTCAAAAGTCTATAGAAATGTTTTTCTGAGGCAAGACAATCTGTTGTGGTTGTTTTTGTTAAGTACAGCTGACCTCCTCCCTTGTGTTTATTGGCGTTCGGGGGTTAGCTGGCAGGTCAGCCTTAGTCCCACACACACTCATTCTTCTAAAGACAGCAGCAGTAGAACTATGGCTGACCTATGTTGTTGTCATGTTTCTGCAAGTACCCTCTGTACATCTTATGCTATAGACTACGTTTCTAGTTTTACAGTTTATCCGGGGGTTCACCTTACATATGATACATTTCCTATTGGTACAGTGGGTTTTCTTAAAATGGTAGGTTTTGCTGATCAGGGATTTTATGGTAGTTCCTGGCTTTTCTACCACCTTAAATTATGTCAATTTTAACTCTAATCACCCCAGATCCGTTAAAAATACTATAGTGAACTCGGTTCAAGAACAAATTTCAAGAATTTCATCTAATAAGAATATATTTGATGAAAAAGCGCATTATTGCAACGAAGCGTTAGGTAGAGCTGGGTATAGAAATAAAATTAAATACATCGATAATAATAATAATATACAAAATAACCAAAATAATAACAACTTTAATTATCGTAACAATTTCAACAACTATAATAGAAAATATTACAATAACTCCGAAAGCCGAAAAAGAAATAGAACTAGGAATATATTATGGTTCGCTCCTCCTTTCTCAGTAAATATTAAAACCCCTATTGCTAAACTATTCTTTAAAGCTCTTGACAAACGATTCCCTAGAACACATAAATATTACTCAATTGTTAATAGACATACTATAAAATTAACTTACTCTTCCACCAAAAATTTAGCGCAAAATATTAATAGAATTAATAATAAAAATTTAAAACCTAACCAAAATACCAATAATAACTCAAGCAATATTCAATCGAATAACTGTAACTGTAGAAATAAATCCAACTGTCCTTTAAATAACAACTGCTTAGCTAAAAATGTAGTTTGTAATTGTAATGTTAAAACTAATTTAAATTCATTTAACTATGTCGGTTCTACCTCTACAGAATTTAAATCCCGCTTCAATAATCATAACAATTCTTTTACAGATCCAAACAAAAAATCTTCAACTTCGCTATCTAGCCTATTATGGGACCTAAAACGAGATAATGTTGAATATTCGCTGATTTGGAATATTATTTCAAAAGCTACTCCTTTTAATTCTTCTTCTGAAAATTGTGATCTTTGTATAGAGGAAATATTTTTTATATTAAAGACCAAAAATTCACTTAATTTAAGGAATAAATTATTCAGTTGCTGCAGACATAGATTGAACTCAACGTTTAAATATAAATATAAATTTAAAATGTAGTTTAATTAATTAAATAATTTAGTTAATATACGAAACTTGTCGATAAATCATTAGATTCCTTCACCTTTTTCATTTTCTTTGGCTAAGTACCCAGGTATAAATTTTCTTCATAAATATAAT
The DNA here is from genome assembly GCA_964016885.1 of Eledone cirrhosa. NCBI lineage: Eukaryota > Metazoa > Mollusca > Cephalopoda > Octopoda > Eledonidae > Eledone > Eledone cirrhosa. The sequence goes on along the minus strand of OZ024743.1, from coordinate 309,489,908 downwards.
TATAAATATAATAAACTATTCTAGAAAAGTTTATCCATTCAATATCTTGAATAAAATATACGTAAGATAAATTTCTATACTAAACATTATTTTAGCTTAAAATATTCTATATTTTAAAATTTTTAAAGATTTTTTTTTAATTTAAAAAAAGAAATTTTTTTTTTTAGGATTTAAAAAAAATTTTTTTGATTTTTAATTTTTAATTTTTAATTTTTAATTTTTAATTTTTAATTTTTTATTTTTTATTTTTTATTTTTTATTTTTTATTTTTTATTTTATTTTTTATTTTTTATTTTATTATTTTTTTTTTTTTTATTTTTTTTTTTTTTTTTTATTATTTTTTTTTATATTGATATCTGTAGAATCCTGTATTTTAAGTTATAATATTTTATTTTTATTTTTTTATTAGATTCATTTTATTTATTTTTTTTATTAGATTCATTTTATTTTTTATTTTTTATTTTTTATTTTTTTATTAGATTTGTTTTTATTCTGATAGCTTCTCATAATTTTTATTAGATTTATATTTTTATTCTGATAGCTTCTCATAATTTTCAAACGTTTGTCCTTTCGGTTTCTTGATTAAAATATACGTAAGATAAATTTCTATGCTAAATATATTAAACATATTATTTTAACTTGAAAAATTTCTATAATATTTTGGGATATTTTAGTATTTTGATGTTTGTAGAATTCGTTTGCCTTTTAAGTTATATTGATATAATTATATTTCCAAAATATAATCCTTTTGTATTTTATATACTATGTTATATATTGATGTATACTTATGTCTATGTACGGCTTATGTACCTATATGTGTGTGTTGACATACATATACATGTGTTATGTGTTTTTTTTTGTGATTATATGTCTGTCTGTATATATGCATGAGCGACGCGTGTATACCAATTGAAGATACACACACATATCTATTCATATAAGAATTATGGGTGTGAATGTACAGGCTTACACATGCAGCTTTTGATTGCAGATATGCATAATTTAACAGCCATAAATGCAGAAAAGTTAATCCTATATATTTATATATACTAAATTTTTTTAATTAATAACACAAGGAGTGTATAGCAATAAATAAAAAAATCACTTATGCTTTGTATGTATACATTATGTGTGGGAGTAGATATAGTGTGTATTTTCTGAGTGAGTGAGTATATATATATATTTATCCACCTTTGCCTATGTGTATGTGATATACGATAGATAATCTCTCTAGCAATATATATATTTTATAATGTTTAAATTCCAATTTTTAATATATTGATCACAATTTTTAAACTAAATATATAATCATAATTAAACAATGTGTAATTTCTTATATTATATATCTATATTCCATTCACGAATATTAATATTTCTAATTATATTTATTCATTTCATCTCAATTGTTAACTCAACTTAATATGACATAACTTAAGGTTTTTGTTCTCTCTCCCCTCTCTCTATCTCTACATATCTCTCTCTTGAGTTCTTTCTCTGTCTGATGTTTTGATATCTCCCCGTTATTTTTCCTCTGTTCTCTTTTCTTTTTGCTTTCTTCTTTTTTCTTTATCTATCTTTCCCTTTCTTTTCTCCACGTTTCTCCCCGTTTCTCTCTCTCTCTCTCCATCTTTTTACTTACTCTTAACACTATGACTTATTAAAGTAAACAAACCACTATCCGGATGGCCTCCAAAAACATCGGTCACCTTTTTGAAAGGGTACGTCAATATCTATTTGTAAAACTGTTACATATTGTATTTTGTCTGATGAAGGCATACCATGATTTAACTTGGTATCCTTGAAATATATATAATGAAATAAATATGGTTTTATTAATATAGTTTCCATTTATTAATATTGTATATATATATATATATATATATATATATATATATATATATATATATATGTATGTATATATATATAAGCAAAAGGGATATTCAATTTGTTGGTAATTCCACAAATATAAATGTTTATAACTGATTCAGAGCACTCGACAGTTGCTCTGGAGTATAATATTCAATGATATTAAATAAATGGAAACTGTATTTATAAAACCATATTTATTCTATTATATATATTTCAAGGGTACCAAAACTTTGGTAGGCTTTCATCAGATAAAATACAAAGTTTGTTTTATAAATGTTGACATAACCAAGAAAAATACCTTAACGGTTCAAGTTTTACTTGGATAGTGAAGGGATAACAGAAGAAAAGTCAAATATTTCAAATTATTAAGATGTGTATACAAATGAGGTTGAGGTATAGGGCTGAAACAAATGTTATTTTAGACGCTATGGAGAATTTAAATAATTGGGATATGTATATGTATGAATAAGAAAGAAGAAAAAGGAAGAAGAGCATGTATTTACGTTAATTTGGGGGAATGGTGGAATATGATTTAAGAATTTAAATTTATTTAGCTATATTATGAGTTATATTATTGTATATATAATCAATTATATTATATGAAGAATTATGGTTGTAGGTATTTTTATCTTATTACATTACAATAGATTATATGTATATAAATATCTATATAGATTAATAATTGTTATAGAAATAGAAATAATTTACAATTATTAGTTGTTTATATTTGTAATATGAGTTACGAAGGATGTTGATTTTGTATTTTACATTAAAAAAATAGATGGTTCAAGTTGTGAGAGGAGAACAATTTGTAGATTCGAATATTTTGTTCCAACATTGAAAATGTTTTCAGAATATTGTTAATTTAGCGAAGTTATATAGTTTATCGTACATATTATATTATGTTTATGTTTGCACGATTGAAAAGGGAAAGATAACTCCAATCTTGTTTGTTAACCGTTAAATTTGATGAATAATTTACTCAGAAAATATATAGAGAAAATTATATATTATTTTGTGTGAGATTAATTATTTTAGTCGAAAGATGTGTGAACGCTTGAATATCAAAAGGAGAGGAAAAACGTAATGTGCATTTCGAAGAACTATCGTAAAGAGGATAAATTTTCAGAATGTCAATTAAAGATTATCAATCTACATCTAAAAAAATATATTTAGAGGGGTATCATTAGGAAAATATTGTCAGAATTAAAGATATATATTTTAAAAAAATATATATTAAAAAATTTTAAAATTAATGTCAAAAGGTAAAAATATTAGTAATATTAAAAAAATTAGAAATATTAAAAAATGTATGTTTGTTGTCCGCTTTTCCCTGATTATCGAAATAAAAGGCACGCCAACGCAACCTTTTAATGAACGCATCTGTTTTCTGTATCAGGAGTTTTAGGTATGTTTTCCTGCTTGGCACGGGTATGTTCTTTGTAGAAATATTCAGATGTTGTTTCTGCATGATGAATATAAATCAATAAAGTGTTGAACCGAGGGAGCCAAATAGTAATAATAATAAATTTGAAGATTAAAATCCAAAGAGGGCTCGATAAGGATAAATATATATCAAATATATAAGAATCGTAGAGCAAATATATATTAAAATAACAGATTAAAGTTTAAGCAAATAATTGCTACTTTCACCCTTAACGAGATCTTCTGAAACTAAAAAAATCAATCTGTGAACGCAGAAGTAAATATTTCGAAAAACGTTGCAACCGAAGGAAGACAGGAAGACGATACTTTGGTTCGTAGAGATGTTCCCTGGCAATGAACGGAAAAAAGCGAAGATAAAACGTCGTTATGTGGAACGATGAGAGCAAATACACGCAAAGAAAAAACCACGTTTATAGTATAAATGAAGTCGTAGACTAATATTCTATTAGGTGGTCCGTGGAGACGTTCTCTGGCAATGAACGGAAAAGAACGAAGATAATACGTCATTATGTGGTGCGTAGAGAACAATTTCACTCAAAGACAAAAGCACGTTTATGGTATAACTGAAGTCGTAGACTAACATTCTAATTGAGGAAAACGAATGATTCAGAGTTAAGAATAATGTAAATAAATTACAGAGGTAATTGAAATCAACCAAAATAAATATATACATGCACGCATCCATATACATGCATACGCGAAAACACCCACCATGGGTATGCAAACACATGCACGTACACACAAAAACATGCACGCACATGCAGACCCCCACAACGCCTGTACCCGCACACATACGAATGTATACATCAAATACACATAAATATATATATATATATATATATATATATATATATATATATATATATATATATATATATACATATATGTGTGTGTGTGTGTGTGTCTGTGTGTGCGTGTATACATATAATTATATAAACGTATATAAATATACACACATAAATACGTATATAACGTGCGCACACATATACCTACATGTAAATAGACATATGTTCGCTAAACGTACGTCAACCAAAACACAAAGTACACATATACACACACCCTACATACGTGCAAACCCGCATACGCACACAGACGCAAAGCTCACGTATACACATAACTATATGCACAAAAACACGCACGCACATACAGAACCCACGCAACGCCTGTACCCGCACACATACGAATGTATACATCAAATACACATAAAAATATATATAATATATATATATATATATATACATAAATACGTATATAACCATATGCACAAAAACACGCACGCACATACAGAACCCGCGCCACGCCTGTACCCACACACATACGAATGTATACACCAAATACACATAAAAAAATATATAAAAAATATATAAATATATATGTGTGTGTGTGCGTGTATACATATAATTATAATTACAAACACAAATATATATATATATATATATATACATTCAGGTTTGAGGTTCACCACTGGATAGAGCTAGTCAATTCCGTATGGTCAATCTTAATGTAATAATATGGAGAGTACTCAACGTAAAGCAGTTCAACCGTCTTTGTTTTTGAAGTTGGTGGTGCTCGTACGGAGTTAAATATTATAATGAAATGACAGGAGGCTGGACTTGTGTAAATCCTTGAAAGGTTTATTATACTATGATCATTTCAATGACCGGGTTCCGTATGAATCCGGTGATATCATCAGGTATTCGAAATATAATAAATGAATGTAATAGATAAAATCCATGGGGCTGAAAATCAAAGACCGGAGGACGACCGCCATCTAGCATCTTCCACCTTTGACGGTCGCCCTCAAGTGAGGTGGCTAAAGCTTATAGTGTCCTACTACCGGTCAAATAGAGGAAAACAGAAAGGGAGAGGAAGATAAGTCAGCGTTAATATCATGCCACAAGAAAAAAGACAGAAAGAAGGGGGAAGAGAAGGAAGAAAAGGAAGAAGAAGAAAAGTCAGGGTTAATGTCGAGCTACAAGAAGAAAGACAGAAAGAAAGAGGAAAAAAGGTCGGTACTAATGTCAGCATACAGTCAGGCCAGGAATGGCGCGAAAAAAATTGTTTTTTCCATGGGACCCGTCTCTTAACAGAGGTAAATATAGTGGGGGTCTGTATGTTATAATGTGTGAGCAGAAGATTGGAACGTTACATTTTTGTTTAGATTTATAGGATGAAGTTAAAAAAAATTAATATATAATATTAACATTATACAATTAAAGAAATTAGAAAATTGAAAGTTAAACTGTTTAACATTTTTAACGTTGCGAGGTTTAAGCAAAGAAAGAGTCTTTTATGAAGAAACTTAAATTTTATTATAGAGTAAATATTATGTCTTTGTTTAGCAGTCAAACAGCATGCGGCGACTACAGGCTTGCGCAGCCCATCCACTCTGAGTGATATCGCCTCTTGAAAGATATGGAAATCAATTTTTCCGAGCACTCTAAGAATGTATAATAGGCTTCAGGTGCGCCAGCGGGAAGTCAGCCCGCATCGTTAGGTCATCCTTGTACAAAACCAGTATTATTCATTTACCCAGGAGGGAGATTTGCTTAAGTAGAGGGAGGCGTGATACATCTAATAGTTATGATTAGATCTGTAATTTAAAGGTACTATATGGCGGTCAAAAAACCGGCTGCGCGCCGGGCCCCTGGGGCGAGTCAAGCCACTCCGAGTCATTGAAATGATCATAGTATAATAAACCTTTCAAGGATTTACACAAGTCTAGCCTCCTGTCATTTCATTATAATATTTAACTCCGTACTAGCACCACCAACTACAAAAACAAAGACTGTTGAACTGCTTTACGTTGAGTATTCTCCATATTATTACATTAAGATTGACCATACGGAATTGACCAGCTCTATCCAATGGTGAACCTCAAACCTGAATAAATAATGCTCCTGAAATGTTGAGCACTTCCAAATGTAATAATGAACAGCGGCATGGGACTGAATATATCTAACCACGATTCGGATTTTGGCTACTCGGTGTTTTCCCTACTGCCCACCTGGCCCATTGCTACTTCCCTCTCCGAATATTCAGACTTCGACGAAATTCTACGGATTATACCATAACCTGTATTGTACTGTACCGTATTGACTAAATTCGCTACCCTATACGTCAGGGCCTGTGTAACTCACACTGAATTCTCAGACTCGAACACACACTGTTTCCATTTCCACATCTATATGCATTATCTGACTGCAACTTGAACTATATTGTATTTCTCCTGTGTTTTGATCTCTCCATTTACTCCACCACCACTCTTGTTTGTTTATTTATATCTTTCTACCTTTGCTGTATTAATGTGCATTTTCCGCATATTCTATTTCTATACATCCATGTATTTTTTACTCCTCTTATTCGGACTTTTACTCGCGTGTACCCATTAGCACACGACAATAGAATGTCTCCCCCTGGAAACATAAATACTGCAACCTGAACTATATTGTATTTCTCCTATGTCTTGATTTCTCCATCTTACTCCACCACCACTCTTGTTTGTTTATTTATATCTTTATACCTTTGTTTTATTAATGTGCTTTTCCACGTATTCTACTTCTATATATCCATGTATTTCTACTCCACTTATTGGGACTTTTACTCACTTGTACCCATTAACACACGACACTAGAATGTCTCCCCCTAAGAACAAATATTACCCTACTATATCCCGTACTCTACATCCCACTAGGATAACTTATAGAGGATCTATATAATACAATTAAAGTTTCTTCATAAAAGACTCTCTTAAAATAAACCCCGCAACCCAAAACCTTAAAAAAGTTCTTAAAATGTTTAATTTTCAATTTTCTAATTGTTCAATTCTCAATCTTCTTACTCTTTAAATGTATAATGTTATTCTGAATATTTTCAACTTCATCCTATAAATTTAAACAATAATTTAGCGTTCCAACTTTCTGTCGGACTGTTGGATTGGTTTTCCTGGTGGCGGGACCGGCCTCCTGGCGCATAGGCCTATCTTGAGTGCTTGGAAAAATAAATTTCCCCTTCTTTCGGTAAATGAAACTACTCGGAGTGGATTGATTCGCCCCAGGGGCCCGGCGAGAACCGGGTTTTTTGACCGCCATATAGTACCTTTAAATTACAGATCTAATCATAACTATTAGATGTATCACGCCTCCTTCTACTTAAGCAAATCCCCTCCTGGGTAAATGAATAGTACTGGTTTTGTACAAGGATGGCATAACGATGCGGGCTGACTTCTCGCTGGCGCACCTGAAGCCTATTATACATTCCAGGAGAGCTCGGAAAATTTGATTTCCATATCTTTCGCTAGGCGATATCACTCGGAGTGAATGGGCTGCGCAAGCCTGTAGTCACCGCATGCTGTTTGACTGCTAAACAAAGACATAATCTTTACTCTATAATAAAATTTAAGTTTCTTCATAAAAGACTCTTTCTTTGCTTAAACCTCGCAACGTTAAAAATGTTAAACTGTTTAACTTTCAATTTTCTAATTTCTTTAATTTTATGATGTTAATATTAAATATTAATGTTTAACTTCATCCTATAAATCTAAACAAAAATGTAACGTTCCAATCTTCTGCTCACACATTATAACATACAGACCCCCACTATATTTACCTCTGTTAAGAGACGGGTCCGTTAGAATAAACTTTTTTTCGCGCCATTTCTGGCCTGACTGTAGTCTGACATTAGTACCGACCTTTCTTCCTCTTTCTTTCTGTCTTTCTTCTTGTAGCTCGACGTTAACCCTGACTTTTCTTCTTCCTTTTCCTTCTTCTCTTCCCCCTTCTTTCTGTCTTTCTTCTTGTGGCATGATATTAACGCTGACTTATCTTCCTCCCCTTTTTGTTTACATGTATTTGACCGGTAGTAGTTGTAACGATACGGGTCCCTTAGAATACATTTTTTTCGCGACATTTCTGGCCTGACTGTAGTCTGACATTAATACCGACCTTTCTTCCTCTTTCTTTCTGTCTTTCTTCTTGTAGCTCGACATTAACCCTGACTGTTATTCTTCTTCCTTTTCTTCCTTCTCTTCCCCCTTCTTTCTGTCTTTTTTCTTGTGGCATGATATTAACGCTGACTTATCTTCCTCTCCATTTCTGTTTTCCTCTATTTGACCGGTAGTAGGACACTATAAGCTTTAGTCACCTCACTTGAGGGCGACCGTCAAAAGTGGAAGATGCTGGACGGCGGTCGTCCTCCGGTATTTGATTTTCAGCCCCATGGATTTTATCTATTACATTCATTTATGATATTTCGAATACCTGATGATATCACCGGATTCATACGGAACCCGGTCATTGAAATGATCATAGTATAATAAACCTTTCAAGGATTTACACAAGTCCAGCCTCCTGTCATTTCATTATAATATTATATATATATATATATATACATACAGGGTCGGCGGAACTAGTGGGCCATGGGGGGGGGGGGGGGCTACCGCTCTTCCCACAATAATTATATTTTTCTCCCCAAACTACCAAAACACACATCTATTTCTATACTTGCTACAATTTATGCACATGTTATTTTTATCGCATATCGAAATTTTCTGATCATGCAAGAGATGAAAGAGCTAAACTAATCACTACAACTAAATTGATCAAATTTGCCCACACCCCACCAATTCAGAAATGCTTCCACCTCCCCTGCAGACGCCTTTACTCTAAAGTCATTCTCAGGGAGATTCAGCATGACACAGTGTGGGACAAAGCTCGCCCTTTGAATTACAGATATAGTTTATCCAAAGGGGTTCCAAATTTTACTCACAAGGTATTTCGTGGCTTTCGTAAATGACACGTGTTAAGACTACACGCTGTTGGATAGAACCTAGAATCTAATGATTGTGAAATGAAATACTTAACCATTCGACTATAATGTTTTTATATATTATCTGAAATAAGATGAATGATTTTTATAATTATCTCACACAATATCGCTTTATGATATGCATGAGATTTTATTATTTTCGCCTCTAATATTAAACATTTCCTATAATGACGAAAACACGATTTCACAGCATCATTCCTTCATAGTCAGCCTATGAACGTTTCAGCCTACCCTCGTATCTATATGTAATAATACTTTCAACCCAAGATTAAGGTATCTATGACAAACCTTCAAAATACGGCGGCGAAATAGTGGAATAGTTAAAACGTCGGATAAAAGTCTCTGATATATTTTCCTATTTTATGCACCCTGAGATGAAATACCACCGATATCAACATAGCCTTTCATCTTTGCTGTATCAATAAACAGAGTATCAATTCAATACTGAGATAAATATGCCTCATATATATCTTTCTTACTATCTTTTCTCTCTCTCTCTCTCTCTGTATATCTGTATATATATATATATATATGAAGTGTGAATTGAGCAGGTTTGGGATGTGTTCCACCAAATATAAATATATATATATATATATATATATATATATATAAATTATACAATTATCAATGTTGTGTTCAAATCATTTAATAGCTGACAATCGTTTCTTTCAAACTCTCGTTCGATGTCATCGGAGCATTATCAATGTTTGCACATATAATTACCCTCCTATTCAACTGAACAATAATATAGATACATCTAAATTGATGTTGTAAGCAGTTTCGTATTTACAGGGTGGAATGGATGTGATATATATTTCACGAGAATTGTACAATAATTGTACAAACATTTAAGTTCAAATTCAAATCAAAATTAAAATTAAAATAAAAAGCACGGAGTGGAATACATGCAACAGTTAAAACAAGGGAATAGTCCAAATATTAAAGAGGCATTGAGGAAGCAGTTTTGAGAAAGGAAGAGTGCGATAACAAATCATATGCAGGCGTGTGGATAGTGCGACTGCGTAAGTCATATACATGAGAAGGAGATAAGCAAAGCTATTATTCATATATAGATGAATAAATACTGCAGTTGAAGCAAATATGTTAATGTATTAGAGTCTATGGTGGACGTTGAATATTGATGGTGTTCGAATTAATGTGTGTTGAGAAACATACAGTTTTTGCAGACTTTTCCATGACATATGTTGAATTAAATTTTAGTTAATGTTTATATAGAATGTTTTAAGTTAGTTAGAGCAAAGGATTGTAAATTAGTCTTAATGAATTCATATTTATAGACTATATTTGATCAAGCGTTAAATTTTAAATCGTTAATTTCCGGAAGCGAATAAGGGGAGCTAATGCGTAAGGGGAGGTAACTAGCTAATTAAGTTCAATTCAGTTATTAAAATTCTTTGTTCTAATATACAATATAATGTGATATCATTGGATCTCTGTTACATAACCCTGTATATTTATGCCTGATTTTAAACACAGTGTATTCTACTATCATACATTAAAGGTTTCTTTAGATTGTTATCTATTCATTACTGGACAAGCTATATGTTATGAAGGATTATACAGCTGTAATATGTCATAATAGATATGCTATATGTGTTAATAATATAATCCCTAATATAGAATGCTATTACATTCTATATTTAATTATAAGTGTATATATACTTTATGTGTATCTATATTATTGTTCAGTTGAATAGGAGGGTAATTATATGTGCAAACATTGATAATGCTCCGATGACCCCAAAGGAGAGTTAGGAAGAAACGATTGACAGCTATTAAATGATTTGAACACAACTTTGATAATTGTATAATTTATTTAACTGCCCTGTAAAACAACTGATGTTCTTACATTGAGCTATTTCTCTTACTGGTGATAAGGTAATTAAGAAATTACTGACCTTCCTGTTTATAGTTGTTTATACTATATACATAACTATAAATAGTATTATTATTATATACATATATATATTTCTCTGGAGAAAATCTTCTGGGCCTTGACTTACACATGGCTTTTCTATGTATATATGTCCAAAACATGCCACATGTCACGATATCGCTCTTATGACCAAATAGATGGATAGACACCTACCAAATGCACTCGAACTCACTCTAATACAATTGAAATAGTCTTAGTAAATGTTTTATTTCAAAAGACATAAAGGACATTGCAATAGATAAAGTATTCTAAGACTGAAATTCCGAAGTGAAAACAATAAATTATCTTCACAAAGAAAGTTTGTAAAGTCTTCAGACAGAGAAACTAATAAATCCCCAGTGCTTAGTTTCAAAATCTATGGATATAAATATTTCAAGTAAATTACCATGACAAAAGATCCCCCCCCCCCCGGATAATACTACTGTATGATTACACATCGACACACAAATTGCACGCACGCACATATGTATGTGTGTATGTACGTATGTATATATATACTTTATGAGTTCATGCGAATAAGAGTTCTAATACTGTAGAAGTTATTTCTATATATAATATACCAATGTATTTAGCATATTCTTTAACTGTCGTGACCTTCCGACACCAATCGGGAATCTACAAATTATATATATATAAATATATATATATATATATATAACAGAATTCCTTCCTTGCTCACATTCCAGCCAGGTTTGATGGTCTTTATTCTCTCTCGTTCACGATTTCACCGAACTTATATTCATGGAAATTTGGGACTTGACACCTTCTTCCTCACTTTGTGTTGCTTCACCATCTTTGTTTGTTTACACTCTCGTGTCCCCTTTATTTACGTGTCCCAACGACTTTTTTAGCCGTTGCTCGCACCAACTGGAGGTATATGGTCTTTAAAGCGATGAAATACCAATGATGGTTGGAAGATCGCTGATGAAGGACTAAATTTATTCATATATATATATATATATACAATAAAGTATGTCCATAGAATCATTTGATAAAATATATACACCATCTCCTCTCCCAATCAGCATAATAAACCACACAAAAACCAATTAAACCAGGTTATATGATTAAAAGGCACCTATGAAGAAATAATAGATAAATAAACGACAGCCATCTATTCGCGATAAACAGCTATAGAATACTTACCCACCATTTCAATAGCACGTGGAAATCGATTAAATATAACGTCAACCATACACAATTAGGTATAAAATCAAAGTTAGAAGAAAAAATGTATATAAACATACCAATATTACGTTTCTACCCCATAGGGTTTCATTCGCTTTTGGAAATATCCGATCAAGGATAAATTCACCAGCTTCGAAATCATCAGGAAACAAACTCACTTGGACGAAGATTTTTCTTAAATGATCCCCGCCAGAAACGAATTCAAAATGGCTAAGAACTGTGACGTGGCAGTGGTCAAGTTAGAAAGAATGTGATTGGTGCCTTACGGCGAGTGGGCTGGTTGCTAGAAAGCGCAGCCTAATATTGCCTAAATTGCATCTCAACCATATGGGAGATTATCAAATATAAAGATTTACATATACACAAACTAGACAAACTCATATATATATATATATATATATATATATATATATATATACAGTATTTACGTATCGAGAAAGAGAAAAAATGGGAGGATAGGTGATACATATAGTTATTTGCCAAGTAGCGTATGCCAAAGGTGCTCGATACTAGTGCGGGCAGTATTAAATATTCGAAGTGTTAATATTTAGTGGGCTAGAGAGTTAGCAGAGCGTAAGCACGTGGGAAAGTAAAAAATCGGAGAATAGACCGTTAAAACATGTTTATTTCAAACAGCACCTACGTACGTTTCGCCCAGTTGGACTTCTCAAGGGCATAAATAATGAAAAGTGTTCCTTATATTGCTCGGAAAGAGTTTTTGGGGTTAAATCCACATCAAGCTTCATTGCTCGCAAAAATAGCTTGTGTTGATTTTGCAGCAGGTCAAGGGAGGTAACTTCGGCCGGTGTTAGGGCAGTCTTTCCCGGACAATTTTTTTTTTTTTTTTGCCGCATCTGTTTGTCTGAGGCTGGGTCTGGTATGCGAGGATAGTTTCCTGGGTGTTATTTTGCAGCGCCTGCCCGCCGGGGTGTTAAGACTTGTTGCAGGGAGATCCGGTGTACGGTTTCACTCCTCATCCTTAACCCATCTGAAGAAGGATATTTTTAAGCGATGTGTACAACTTATCGCTGTTTCAGCTCT
>OZ024743.1:309456581-309466581 GCA_964016885.1 Eledone cirrhosa | reverse complement strand
TACGTTATGCTTATAATTTGGTGCATAGGTGCGGCTGATTTACTAGAGATATTTCTGTGGTTGATCTTGCATATGTGTGATTCTATATTTACTGCTGTCGAGTATGAGAGTTTTATAGTAATTCTATTGAGTATTTCATGATATATATGTGAAATAGGGAAGTGTTTATCTATTAGTTTAAAGAATGTAGAGGGCAGTTTAGTTTTTATAGAGGAGTTGAAGATTGGGTTGAACCATAGGTATTTTCTTTGTCTGATTCTTCTATTGTTTCTTGGGTTTACGTTATTAGTGTTTTGACTGTTCACTCCAGGTGCTACGTGCCTAACCCTATGCCTAGTCCAGTTACTTCTATTATTGTGTGAGCGGTTGGTGTAGTTGTTACTAGGATTGTTTACGTTGTCTTTATTCATTATATACTGCAGTTTATCTTTATGACCGGCCCTACGTAATGCTGCATTATAATAGTCAGCATGTTCGTTAAAAATTTCTAAGTTAGAGGATAAGCGGGATATTCGGAGGGATATACTACGTGCTATGGATCTGATTATGGATTTGGGGTGGTTTGAGTTGTAACTAATGTAGACTATATTTTCATTATTTTTGTGGAAAGGTTCTATTAATCCCGTATTTAGATTTAGAGTCACATCTAGAAAGTTTACCTTCTTATGGTTCAGTTCGTAGGTAATACTTAGGCCTAGTTTTTTGAAGAATATTCTAATGTTTTTTCTTAATCTTTCCATGATCTGGTTGTTTAAGTTCCTAGCTATAAGTAGCATGTCGTCCCTATAAATTCCTCCTTGGAGGTTACTGAATTCCTTATATAGGTTGTGTGCTATGAATAGCCCCACGATATCTGTGATTTGCGCAGAGTCATTTGATCCCATTGTTATATCGATGCAGTTTATCCTATCTTTTCTTACCCAGTAGCTATTTTCAAATTTTATGATAGTCCTTCTAACCGCTATTATTATTTCAATTTCATCATGGGTAAGATCGGAGTTATTTTGGGCAAATATAAGCGCCTTATCTAGGGTAGCTGGGGATATGGATGCATAGTAGTCGTCTATATCAAATTGTATGAAGTTACACGTCTCCATATTTTGTATTTTATTGAACCATTCAATTGCCTCGTTAGTGTTACCCCATAAATTGATTTCTAGTTTACCCTTTATTTGTGCGATTACCCTATCTAGAATGTTCTTGCTAATTTTGCCTATGTCTGACTTGGATGGGCATATTAATCTAATGGTGGGGTTTGTTTCAAAATTATTTTTGTGATCCTTCAGGTTAAATGTTGGGTTGCACGGGGTTAGCGGTTCGGTCTTATCGGGAATTCCGAGTTTATTAACTATCTTGAGGCCCTCCACGTTAATGCTGGTGAGTGTAGATTCATTTGTTTTTTTTGTATTTTTTATGTAGTTCACGCTGGATAAAGCTATTGTATGTGTTAATGTCCATAGAGTATACGTTTGATGTTTTGTCTGCTTTTACTATGATACCGTTAGTGTCTTTTAGTTTTTTTTAGTAGTGTATTTATGTAATTTTGTAATTTGTTGTGATTTGTTCCTTTTTTGAATTTAGTTTCACTTATCATATTCATAAGGTCCAGCTCGAAGGCATCGAGTGCATCGAAGGCATCGAGTGCGGGGTTGTTTGGCGGGTTTTTGCAGGATTTAAATCCGTAATTCTCCTTAGAAAATTCCCTTGCGTTAGTATTCGGTCCCTTGTCGAAATGGTAAGCTTTCCATCGGACCCTGCGGATGAAATCATTAGTCCGTTGTATCATGCCCAGTGTATAGTCCTTTTTTGTAGGTATAGGTATGTTTTTCAGTGACATTCCTATGCGTTGCTTCTCTATGTTGTTGCCGTGCGTTAATGGTGTTGCTCGACCAGGTGGGAGCTAAATATACGGGGTAACAAATAATAGTCATATGCAGTCCACTTAGGTGTAGTCCAGTTATGGTATTCCGGGTAGGTATAGATATACATATACATCACATGAATGTCTATATATATTAATATTTTGAAGTAATATTAATAACTACAGAAACCTATTCTTGAGTGCTGCTAATCTATTGTAAAACTATATTCATTGATTAATCAATGAACCTTGTAAAACTTTTGGTTATATATGTATATATATATACGAATCTATACAGCAAATTCTAAGGAGTGTGTTTGAACTTAGGCTAGGTAGAAGGCAGGCGAAAAAGAAATCTGAGAGTGGGACGTTATAAAATTAAATGGTTAATAAAGTGAGATTAAAAGTAAAAAAAAGAAAAAAAGGAAATAGTGAAAAATAATAAAAAAAGATCTCTAGAGTCTAAAGCAGCTGCTATATTTTTAGCTGGTATTTCGTTTTCGGCCAATACTATATAGAATTTACTGGGGTGGGGGTTCTGACGCTACAAAAGCGCGATGGGCTGCCTCAGGGTAGGCGAAAGAGGAAAAAGGAAAAGGAAGAAGAGAGAGGGTGGAAGGAAGTGATAAGAAGAAATAAAGGGAAAAACAAAAGAAGTACATCTACCTATATATGCTGGGGTTTCCCCTATTTTGTTCGGCAAGTGGGGAAAAGAAGGATGTTGCAGCCATTGTCTACTCACCCGCGTCATGAGGGGGTTTGAGGGAGAGGTAAGTCCTACGCAATCGGTGTTTACATGCAGTTACAAGTTCGTCTTTTTTGCTTAGGAGTTGCTCCTTCGTAAACAGCAATTGTATTGTTTCCTCCAAGCATAAATTACACGGACGGCGTCCTCCCGTTTAGGAGTTTAGCTCTGGACAGTAAGCTCCAAGTAAGATTATATGTTATGTTATTAACTTGGAGGTCCCAGATGTGGTCCGAGAGTGTAGTGGCATAACGCCGGGCCGGGTTTCGGAACGTTTGTCGGTGTTGGTAGAGCCGGGTCTTAAAGTCACAAGCGGTTAATCCTGTATAGGCTCTGTTGGATTTTTCCCTCCTCACGTTGCATTGGTAGATCACGTTACGTTCTCGGCATTTGTTGTTGAGGGGGCACGTAGATCTATCAGGGCAGTTACACCTCCTGGTCGGCTCTCCACTAATGTCTAGGTTGTTTCTTCCATAGGAGTTGAGTTTCTTGTTGTTTGAGGAGGCGATGTTTCCTGCGAAGTTGGGTGTGGTGCTGTAGGAGAGTTCGATAGTGTTTTTGTTGATTATGTTGTGGTAGCGGTGTTGTGGTGGGAGGTGTTTTTCGAGAAGCCTAAAGAAGATTTTCCCGATTGGTGTTGTCACCTCGGCATTGTGGGGAGGGTTGAACCACGTTACGTCGGCTGCTGGTTGCGCTAATGGAAGCTGGATAAAAGGACATTTCCTCCCGGAAGCCGCTTCGCTTGAGAGCCTGGTTGTAATATGGCGCATGTTCATCGAATATCTGCTCATTAGCGGACAAACTGGATATGCGGAGGGAGATGTTTTTAACCAGGTTATTGGTGATGTTTCTAGAATGGTTAGAGCGGCGGTGGATGTAGTGAAGTTTGTCATTTGGTTTCATGTATGGGTAGTACAGATCATTTTCGAGGTTGAGTGTAACGTCCAGGAAATTGATTCGGGTTAGGGACGTTTGTAGGGTGATTTTAAATCCCCAATCCCGGAAGAAGTTGATTTGTTGTTTACGGGCCCAGTCGGTAATACTGGGGTTGTACCCTTTGAGGGTAAGGAGCCCAACGTCTCGGTACAATCCACTGGCGAATGCAAGAAACATTTCGGTGAGTTTATGCAGTAGGAATAATCCTATGAGATCGGTCATTTCGGCCGAGTCGGTCGCGCCCATACTGAGGTCGAGGGGGGAGCCGGGTGCTCTCGTTATCTACTTGGAGTTGTCGAATAGGAGGACTGTCTTTCTGGCGTGGAGAATGATGTTTCTTTCCTGGTCGGTGATGGGTGTGAGTGTTTTGGCAAAGTCCAAAGCGGCCGTAAGGAGCGGGAAGGCAATGTAGGCGTAATAGCTCTCTATGTCGAACTTGATGAATCTGGTGTCCTGTTTGTCATCAATATTCCTGAACCATGAGATGACTTCCTGGGTGCTGACCGAAAGGCTAAGTCTCGCGATTTGCTTTACTTTTGGTATAACGCGATCTAGGATCTTTTTACTGATACTCCCTATGTCCGACTTCATCGGGTTTATAAGCCTGATGGATGGGCTGCGGTCGAAGTCGGATTTATGGTCCTTCAAGGGGAAATAATGAGTCCGCGGGTCAAGAGGTTCAGTGTGGTCTGCGACCCCGAGGTTGGAGGTAATTTGTTGTCCATCTATATTTATGTAATGGATTATTGAATAGTTAGCCTCTTGTAGGTGGAGTTCAGGCTGCTCCTGATAATTGTGTGGTATCTGTCAGGGTTGACGAAATAGAGGTTTCCAGTTTTGTCCGAATGTACCAGGATTTCGTTGGTGCTTTCGAAGGGAATCATTCTGAGCCGTGTAATATAATTGGATATATGAGAGGAATCAACACAGATATAAGTATACATGTGTACTTAGATCCTTTGAAGTGAAAGGTCCAAATTTTCCTGTATACCCGCAGATGAGCACAGGAATTCTGGCTTTCACTTAATAATTCTTGCGAAACAGATTTCGGTCTATCCGGGTATCAAAGGCCATTGCCCGAAATGTTTGTTATTTTTATTGATTTATTACTTTAAATCGAGTCAGGCAAAACATATTGTTTTAAATTAGTATTTTGCAGCCTAGCTATCTTGGTCATTTGCAATTGGAACACATGTATACTTATATCTGTGTTCATCCCTCTCATATATCCAATTATATTACACGGCTCGGAAAGATTCCCTTCTTTGAGCTATTTAATTGTAAAAGACTATTTTGAGTTTATAACTCAATCTATGATATATATACATATATATATATACATACATATATATATACACATATATATATATACATACATATACATATATATATATATATATATATACATACATATACATATATATATACATACATATACATATATATATAAACATACATATACATATATATATACATACATATATATATACATATATATACATACATATATATATATATACATACATATAATTATGTTTAGACAACAGAACGTGTGTATAAGATACAGGCGTCCTGTCGAATTTACGACAGTATTTAATTAGCTCAATGCTTGAAAGCCGAGCCGTTATATGGATCAAAAACAAACAGCGCTTACATCATCAATTAATCTTTATTTGCTGACAGTGTTTCGTCCTTGCATAATTGCAGGACTCATCAGAGCGTTATAAAGAGGAATTAGATCAATAGTATAAACTCTACCGACCTATGTCACAAGAACGATCCATGTGTAGCACAGAGTACTAAGAAGAGTGGGGTGCTTGGACGACGCGTCACCGCTGTAAGCCGGTACATATAAGACCAAAATCAGTTATAATAATTAAAGATAAGGAAACATAAAAGATAAGGAAGTTAAAGATAAGAGATAAAGCGTAAAGGGTAGAGTCTAGAAGTAAGGATAAAATAAAGATAACAATAAAGTGATGATAATATAAGAAAATATAAATAAATAATAAACCCATACGTACATATATATATGTGTGCATGTATGTATATATATATAGATACTACTGTACGTCTGTATACATATATGTATGTACGTATACATACTTATATTTAAGTAACAGCCGTACTAAGAGTGAGAAATGAAATTTCGTTTCATTTTTTACATTTATCGTTTTCGGTGCGCCCGGCCGACTAACTCACTCGATATGCAAATTAGGCTGCTCAGCCGTTAATATGCATAAGGAAAGTATATACTTTGAGATTTAATCATCTGGCAGGAAGGTATACGATGCTGTCGATAGCTAATAAGTTTGAAACTAGTACATCGTTCCTTTGTCAGTGTTGAACAAGGGCAACGATGGTTACTAAACACTGTACGGCTTAATTCGGGCTTTTTGTTTACAAACAAACCGAGCATTATAATAAATGTTCGGTAAACCCATACGTACATATATATGTGTGCATGTATGTTTATATATACATACTACTGTACATCTGTATACATATATGTATGTACTTATACATACTTATATATATATATACATACATATATATACATATATATATATACATACATATATACATACATATACATACATATTTATATACAAAACAAAACCTGACAAAAGGGCGGAAGAACTCATAAGAGTCAACGGCCATCTAAAAATGTCTAAATATGTATATACACATGTATGTGTATGTATATGCATGTATATATGCCTGGGGTGTCAGGGAGAGGCATGTACCTCTGTAGAGAGGGCTAGCCATGCCCTTTTTAGGACAGCTCGTCCTGCATTGGGTCCCAGCTGATACTCAGCTCTCACCTGTGGCCCCAAAGAGCTGTAGCATGCAACAGCGGCCACACCTCGGTAAACCACCTTCGCTGGCGAGCCGAACCAGGTTGAGGGTAGCCGGACGGGTATGAAAGCCCCGGTGAGTTAGATAGGGGATGCCTGCCACTGCATGCGAAGACTGGACACGTTGGAGTGAGTGGAGGAGGACAACATCGTCCCAACAGTCACAAAGGTGGCGACAGCAAACGGTGTGGAGCGCTTGGGCACGGCAAGGCACTACAGACGTCATGGCCATCCACTGCAGACGAGGAAGTCCCTGGTCGTGACGGTGCTCCGTACCACCGGATTCTGGCTTCTGCGGCCGAGTGAGTGGGACCGTCACTGTGCACTGGCCCTCCCACTATAAACCGTTTCCGCACAAGTTTCTACTTTAGCGTGCACTCCCAAAGTGTTGCGGCGATGGGCGAGAGGTGGAGGTAACTTCTGGGAGTTGCCAGTCTGACACCGGTCTCTTCCCGTGCACCCACTGCCCACGGCAGACGGGAACAAAAATAATGATGTCATCATCGTTTACGATGGACAACCAAGAGAGACAGAAAGATATATATACATACATACATATATATATATATATATATATATATATATATATATATATATATATATATATATATATATGGTGGCTGCCAACTCGTTTTCGAGTACGGCCACTACTTTATATCCATGTAGGAGAACCTCTACCAATGCGCTGAACGAATGTGACTTTTTAGTCCAGCCAGCGACTTGAAAACTCTGGTACAAACACTACACTTGTGACAATTATTGACACATAGTGCTGGGCCCATGGTGCCATGTGACGACAAGTGCAGAGAGATCTCCAGATATAAAGCAATGCCTGTGCTGTGAAGCTTTTATAGTGAGCAAAGGCACTGCACAAAGCCAGTCCCACTCTCTTAACCAAGATGATATTTACCAAAAAGAAGAACAATTCAACATCATTGGATACCATCAGGGTTGCAGGTGTTATATCAGAGTTTTCCTTCTCCTAGAATTCTGCCTTGACAAAGGCTAAGGGGTCATCTCTCCCGGTGATTTTGGATGGCATTGACTCTTAAGAGCTCCTTTACCCTTTGACAGGTTTTGTTTTTAGTCCTGCAGGATGTCCAAAGTCACCCTCCTCACCAAGAAACCTTGGTGGGGTTGCCAGTTTAATCGCCAACGACCCGACCATGAGACAGGTTGTACTGGGATACATGTTACCATGTATATGCATACATATATACATATATATATACATACATACATACATATATACATATATATATACATACATATAAATATACATACATATATATATATATTCATATATATATACATACATATATATATATACATTCATATATATATATATACATTCATATATATATATATACATTCATATATATATATAGATACATATATATATATACATACATATATATATATACATTCATATATATATATATATGTATATATATGTATATATATATATCTATATTAATGACATCACTGACATCATCAAACACAGCAACATTAAAATTTTCGCTGATGATTCCAAGCTCCAAAAGGTCATCAATGGCGTGGATGACCGGATAAGCCTTCAGTCAGACCTACTGGCTGTTACCCAATGGGCGGAAAAGAACAACATGTTACTGAACGAAGACAAATTCGAGCTGATCCACTTTGGAAAAGAGGATGCTCTGAAACTCCCGTACTCCCTTCCCTCCGGGGAAACTCTCGTGGCATCTAACAACATCAGAGACTTGGGAGTAACCGTGGACAGCAACATAAGCTGGGCCACGCATATAAGCAGCAAAGTTGACATGGCCCGCAGAATGTGTTCCTGGATCCTCAGAACCTTCCAGTCGAGAGATTCCCACACCATTATCCTTCTCTTCTCTACTTTTGCCCGACCACACCTTGAATACTGTTGTCCACTGTGGTCTCCCCACACGAAACAAAGTATCATGAAACTTGAAGCTCCTCAAAGGGCAATCACGAAAAAGATAGATGGCATGTCAGACCTTGACTACTGGGGTCGACTAGAAAACCTGAAACTTTACTCACTCCAACGTCGCCGTGAGCGTTATATTATCTGCATGATGTGGAAAATGTTCCATCATCACTGCCCAAATGATGTTGGCATCGCCAGGTTGGCAAGTGGGACACAGGGTCGTCTGTTCCTCACCAGAGTCCCCATCGCCAATCGGGGAGCCGAGGCATCCATGCAGCCGGGGTTACTAAAGAGCACCCTGTTCGCCAGCGGGGCCGCCAAGTGCAGGACTGGGTGGTGTCAGGGCTATGTGTCTGGTCTGAAGAAAAAGAAAGAGCTAAGTATGGTATGGGGGCAGGACGAGAAGATTTCTGATCTCCTGTTAAGCAAGTTGAGTCCTGAGAATAATATGGCATGAGATTCAGATAGGCACAGGCTACAACACCTGCTCAACGAGCTATATGGAGGAGCTTTAGTAAGGCATCTCCAGCTTAGTGTGTAGGGTTTTTTTATTTGTTTTAAGCTATGTATATGCCCCGCTAACGACGTGGTATTTTTAAGCTTCTCATATCGGAAGCTATGCTGGTGGGCGTTGAACCTCGTCTTGAACTCGTTAGCGGTTGATCCCACATACGTCTTAGTATACGTGCCTGTGGTTACGTTACAAGCATATACCACGTTCCTAATAAGGCAGTGTCCAGCTAGTGGGCATTTGTCCTTCCTTCTGCAATTACACTCTTTAGTAGGGTCATGCTCCTCAATCAGGGGTGCATGTCCCTCCAAGCGGCCGCGGGGCTGCCTAGTGGGACCGGTTCTATTGCCTATTATCCCCCTGGGTCTTTCACTCAGTGGGTTGGTCCCGTGTTGTCGTGTGTGCTGGCGTGGTTCACTATTTCGGATGGCCTTAAGTCCCTCTTTAATCTTACTCTTAGTGGTCTTAGCTAGGTGTGAGGCCAGATTAGGGGTTGTAGAGTACGATAGCTTGATAGTATTCTTATTGATGACACTACCGTACCTACTACCCGGGGGGAAGTTCTTATCTATTAAAGAGAAAAAACATTTGGGGAGGTCTGTAGTAACATTAGAGTTGAAGCGCGGGTTAAAGAAGGTACTATCACGTCTTCTATTCCTTCCACTGCGTTTCCTATCCCCTATGCTGCTTACCCTCTCTTCGTCTATATTATTACTGGTTCTACCAGGTGTGGTTGCTGTGCTCCCAGTGGTATGTGCGTTGGTCTCGAGTCTCCTAGGCCTCTGTCCCCCGTTTTCACTGTTGGACTTGCTCGGGGCGGCATAGCGCTTACCAGGCGTGTGGGCCCTATCCGTGTCTGCGTTGCGAGTGTTGTTGTTCTTATCTAACTTCCTATTGTCCCTATTCGTCTTTCTAGCTCTCCTTCCAACTTCCATGGACATATTGTGCGTGATTACAGTGTTGGGTTGGGGTGGCTGGCTGGTGCCGCCTGTCTCAATATAATGGAGTTTATCTTTGTGCCCTGACCCAGCTAGCGCCTTATTGTAATATTCCGCGTTCGCTTCAAATGCGGTCACGCTGCTATATAGTCCGCTAATCCTACTAGATACTCCTTTAACTATTGCTTTGAGGACTGAGCCTGGGTGGTTGGAGCTGGCAT
>OZ024743.1:309446581-309451581 GCA_964016885.1 Eledone cirrhosa | reverse complement strand
TATACTGGTTACTTTTGGAGAGATGCGTTGATAGTTAAGGTCGGAATTATTTATTGCCCCAGAGGGCTGGTTCATAGATGTTGAGAGGGAGGTAGGCCAAAGGCGAGAGAGAGTGTGTGTAATGGATGTAGAGAGAGATAGGTAGAGAGGGGACAGACGAAGTTTGTGTGGTGAGTGAACTTTGGGTTTGTAGTAGTAATCTAGGAATTGCACTGAATTACCATGTATAGTGATAAGCAGTGTATTGTCTTGTAGTGTGGGGGGAAGAGAAGGTTGTTAGCTAGAAAGCGGTGTTATAGTTACGGGTTCGAATGTTAAGTTATTTTATAGTGAGAGAATTTAGCTTTTAGTTTGTGGTTGCAGTATAATGATCGTTCAATTCTATCGTTAAGTAGTTTGTTTTTGGATTTTAATATGTAAAAGAGCTCAAGGTTACATAACCTGCAATACTTCAATCCACTCCGATATGCACTTGCGCTGGAAAGTATATCCCATTTTAAGGTGAACTGTTGGTTCACGGAGTTGCCAGGTCTTGTTGGCGAGCGTGGTCACAAAACGGTGATTCGGATGTTTGATTGAGAATCGATGACGGTACCAGCGAGATTTAAACGATGTGGTGGTAGATCCGATATAATACCATTTCTGGTCGTTGGATTCAACCGTGCATTGGTAAACAATGTTGGACTTTAGGCATTCATTCTTCAATGGATATCTTTCAGGTAGATGGCAGTTACATTCTTTGTTGTGGGTAGCGGGTGTACCATGGATAGGTTGTGATAGCGGTACAGGTGGGTTGTGTAATACCCGTCTCCCATTTAGTGGTTGGGAGGCAGATATTACGTTCTGCCCATCTGTTACTAAAATGTTTTGTTTTGTAGAGTTGTTTAATTGCCATAAGTTAAGTTTTTGTATGTATGCTTCAAGGTTTGGTGCCGTGGAGTATGATAGTCTAATAGTTTTAGAGTTCAGAATTTTGCTGTATTTATGGGAACTAGGGAAGTGTTTGTTGATTAACTTAAAGAATGAAAGAGATAGTTTTGTACTAATCGAGGCATTAAAAATAGGATTGTACCAGATATACTTTCTACAGCGTGATTTATTTGGTGGTGATCTTCTATTATTAGCATGTCTGGTAGTTCTCTGTGTGTGTGCTTGTATTTTAGTCCCCCGGTTACGCATTCCTTGATTTCGTGTAGAGCTATGTGTGTTATGGAAATTCCTATCAATGTATTCTATTGTATCCCGGTGTTCAGCATTCCTTAATGCATTATTGTAGTATTCAGCGTGTTCACTAACAATATCAGAGTTAGACGATAGGCGAGAGATTCTAAGAGAAATACTCCGGGGAACTGATTTGATCATGGAGGGTGGGTGGTTAGAGTTAATGTTAATATACGTAAGGTTCTCATTTACCTTGTGGAAGGGTCGTATCTGTCCGGTATTTAAATTAAGAGTTACGTCCAGAAAGTTTACTACTTTAAGGTTGTATTCGTATGTTATTTTTAGACCCAGTTCACTAAAAGATTTTATAATATTTTTCCGTAGCCTTTCAAGATTTGGGTTATTCAAGTTATTAACTAATAAGAGCCCGTCATCTCTGTATATCCCCCCCCCCCCTGTAGATTACTAAATTTACTATGTAATATGTGGGCTATGTAAATTCCCACGAGATCTGTGACCTCCGCCGAGTCGTTGGAACCCATGGTAATATCGAAATTTGTGGGTCTGTCCTTACGTTTCCAGTAGCAGTTATCGAACTTAATAATGGTTTTTCTAGCCTCGAGAATAATATTGATTTCGTCCTCCGTTAGGTCGGAATTGGCCTTAGCAAACGATAGGACCTTACGTAAAGTGCTTGGTGAGATGGAAGAGTAGTATTCGTCTATGTCAAATTGTATAAACTTAGATTTATTCTTATTCTTAACATTATTAAACCAGCGAATTGCTTCGCTATTGTTGCCCCATAATTTAATTTCAATTTTCTTTTTCACTTGAGTTATTACTCTATCAAGTATATGTTTGCTAATTTTCCCTATATCTGATTTAGAAGGGCATATAAGTCTGATCTTAGGGTTAGAGTCAAAGTTTACCTTATGGTCCTTCAGGTTGAAGGTGGGGGTAGCGGGTATAATCGGCTCGGTTCTATCGTCTATTTTGAGATTCTTCACCACTTTATATGCCTCGTTGTTAATATTTGCTAGCGTAGTTTCATTTGTTTTTCTATATTTTTTGTGTAGTTCGTTGCGTATGAAGTTATTGTACGTATCGATATCCATGGTATACACGTTAGAAGTCTTGTCAGCTTTCACAACAATTCCATTGGTATTTTGCAATCTTTGGAGTAGTGCTTTCATGTTGTTCTGCAGCTCATTATTTCTATGTTTATTGAATTTAATGTTCATGGTCGTTTTTATTAAATCTTGTTCGAAAGCATCGAGATGAGGGTTTGTAGGTGGGTTTTTACATGATTTAAAACCATATGATTCAGACGACTGATTGGCGCGTCCTTTATCGAAATGGAAAGCTTTCCATCGTACACGCTGAATGAAGTCGTTATTGCGTTGAATCATGCTAAGAATATATTCCCTTTTGTTAGGTATAGGTATGTTTTTAAGTGACATACCTATATGATGCCTTTCCATATTAATGCCGTGTGTCGGTGTGGTTGCTCAACTGTGTAGGAGGCGATTATTAGGTATAGGATTATCCAAGATGTAGTAATGGTTAATTACTACACTGGATATGGTTGACGTACGGTAAGAGGTTACTCTACGAGTTATGGAAGAATTGTTGAAGAAACTTAGTTCCTGATCCTTCAGTATTCCGGAGTGTATATAAAGAATGAATAATAACAGGTAGACATCATAAAAAGGTAATTTATTCCGTGTGCTTACAAGTGTTTCCACGGTGGTACTGCAGCCTAGTTATGCTACGTGCAAATTCACAAGTACTTGCAGAACTCAAATATCCGATGCTGTGACCACTGTTTCCTCAGAGTAGAATGGTAAAATGTACAATGTAAATACCCTTAAGTGGGGTTGTTGGGGAAGATAGAGTAGAAAAGGAAGAGAGAAAAGTAGGGAAGAGGCAGAGAGAAAGAAAGATATGCAGGCGTTGGAGAAGTAGGAGAGAGTGGCTTGTAGATATCTTAATCAAAATATTATGGTAGGGGTTTTATTATACTGGTTACTTTTGGAGAGATGCGTTGATAGTTAAGGTCGGAATTATTTATTGCCCCAGAGGGCAGGTTCATAGATGTTGAGAGGGAGGTAGGCCAAAGGCGAGAGAGAGAGAGTGTAATGGATGTAGAGAGAGATAGGTAGAGAGGGGACAGACGAAGTTTGTGTGGTGAGTGAACTTTGGGTTTGTAGTAGTAATCTAGGAATTGCACTGAGTTACCATGTATAATGATAAGCAGTGTATTGTCTTGTAGTGTGGGGGGAAGAGAAGGTTGTTAGCTAGAAAGCGGTGTTATAGTTACGGGTTCGAATGTTAAGTTATTTTATAGTGAGAGAATTTAGCTTTTAGTTTGTGATTGCAGTATAATGATCGTTCAATTCTATCGTTAAGTAGTTTGTTTTTGGATTTTAATATGTAAAAGAGCTCAAGGTTACATAACCTGCAGTATTTCAATCCACTCCGATATGCACTTGCGCTGGAAAGTATATCCCATTTTAAGATGAACTGTTGGCTGTGCTCACGGAGTTGCCAGGTCTTGTTGGCAAGCGTGGTCACAAAACGGTGATTCGGATGTTTGATTGAGAATCGATGACGGTACCAGCGAGATTTAAATGATGTGGTGGTAGATCCGATATAATACCATTTCTGATCGTTCGATTCAACCGTGCATTGGTAAACAATGTTGGACTTTATATATATATATATATATATATATATATATATATATATATATATATATATATATATATATATACATACATATATATATATATATATATATTTCGTTTCTGAATTTGTTTAGCAAGATTCTTTATCACGTGTGTTGAAACCGATATTGTTATACTTTGGGAGGGTCATGTTGCCAATAAGAAACACACGCACCAGTTGCTTTCACTTCAATTTATTATAATAAATTTATAAATTTCCGGTTGTTTGGTTGGTTCCACAACCAGATGGTTGTTTATATATTGTCAAAGTTCTTTCGTCACACATTCTGTGACCTCTTCAGTGACTGGGGATTCTTTTCTTTGTTTTTGTGCCTCTCCTTTGTTCTGTCCTACGCCATCTTGTTTCTGTGTGTGTGTTGTGTGCTCAGTCTGCGCATGCGCCACATCCGGGTGTCTGTATGTGTTTATATTCGTTTATTTATTTGCTTATTTACATGTTACTGCTTGGTTGTTTGTTCTATGTGCGTGTGTGTTTTCATTTTGTCCTTAATTGTAAGTTGTGATGTTGCTGTTCCACTCATGTTTTCTATTTAATTTTGGTTGTAATTCATTTATGTTTATTGCTTCTGTGATTTGTCTAAACATTGCGACTTTTCTGTGTGTAAATTCTATTTTTATTTCTATGTTCTCTAATTTACCCTTATGTTCTATTTTAGCATGTTGGTAGCGTACAGATGATTCTTTACTATCTTTAAGGTCTCGCCAGTGTTCATTTATCCGTTCCCCTACACTACGTGCTATCTCACCTATGTACACTATATTTTTAACTCTACATTGTCCTTCAGTACATCTTATGCTATATACTACATTTCTAGTTTTACAGTTAATATGGGGGCTTAATTTACAGGTTATACATTTCTTATCTATACAGGGGCGTCTTTGAAAGGGGTATGTCTTGCTAATAAGTGTTTTTATGGAGGTACCTGGTCTTTCTACTATCTTAATATTGAGTTTATGTTTATCTAGGGCCCTTCTAAATTTGTAAGCTAATTCACCTCTAGGGGTTGTATCGATGAACATTACACTCTGGTATTTATTGCTATCATACCATGAGTTTATTATATTAGTCTTATTCCTAGTTCTTCCTATTCT
>OZ024743.1:309434081-309439081 GCA_964016885.1 Eledone cirrhosa | reverse complement strand
CAGACTTGTCTGTTGGAAAGCATGCTATCTCTCCATTATGCGAGCGCTGCATGAGCTTACGCAAGCCATTTGCAGATTCTTCTCCCAGTTGCTGGGCCTCTATTCTATTATGCTTCTTGTTATACTGTTCTATAATATTTCTAAGTTCGGATTTAGCTATACTAAATTGTGCTTCTGTTTGTTCATCGACCTGCGACGGCAACTGCGTGCGTTTGTTAAATGGCAAAGTCGTGGCGTGGACTCGTCGTAGGTCGAATGATTTATCGGAGGGGTTATAAAACGGAGAGTTCCAGGCTGCTGCTTTATGTGTACTAGTACTATTATTATTGTTAGTTGTGTTGTTTCTATTTCCACCAACAGCAGCAGCCTCAGCTTCATGGTTGTTTCTATGTCTCTCATAATTACTCCTGTCTCTTTCCACTGGCTCAATATTGTTATCTACCCTATTTTGTGTGTCTGTGTGTTCGTCTTGGTTATTCTCTTTGTCCTTAGTCTCCCATCTCCTTTTCTTTTTAATCCTATTACTTTCTCTTATTTCTCTGATTTCTGTGCTACTGTCATTACTTGTTTTCTGTCTGTGTGTTTGTTAAGATTGTGGTGGTGGTGAGAGGCATTGAATGCGTGTGTGTTGTTGTTGTTGATGTGTGTTGTTGTTGATGTGTGTTGTTGTTGTCTCCATGTGTGTGTGTGTTATCGTTGTTGTGTGTGTTGTTATTGTTTGTGTTTGCGTGTCTGTTGTTGTTGTAACTGGGTATGTTGCTATTGTTGTTGTTGTTGATGTGTGTGTTGTTGTTATTGTTGTCTCCGTGTGTGTTGTTATTGTTGTTTGTGTCTGCGTGTCTGTTGTTGTTGTATCTGGGTATGTTGCTATTGTTGTTGTTGTATCTGGGTATGTTGCTATTTTTGTTGTTATTGTTGTTTGTGTCTGTGTGTCTGTTGTTGTTGGGATGTGTGTTGTATATGTGTGTGCGTATATTGTTGCTTTTGTTTTTGTTTTTGATGCTCCAGCGTAGTTTCGTAAATGATTTTTCTATTTCTGACAGACAACTAATCATATTTACCTTCTTGAATGTCGCAAATTTGGGTGGCAGACGTAACACAGACATTTCATTATTATCTATTTCCGTGTTTCCATAAATGTTGGTATTTTCATTGTTGAACTCTTCAGATAATGAGGTGTCGGCCATGTTGATACCGTCAATTTTGTCGGGATATCTATTGGTATACTCTATAGTATCCCGATTTAGCTTTGCCTGTTTAAGCCACTTTAATTTTCTGTTAAAGTGCTTATTACATTCTTGAGTAATGTACTGTTCTTCGGGGCGTATAAGGCTTACAAATGTTAGTTTTTCTGCTGGTGTGGTGATTTTAGATATTTCTTGTATTAGGTTACGCTTTAGTTTTTCTTGATGACTTAATTCTCTATAGATCTTCTTTTTTATGTTTAGAATTAAAGTTCGTTTTAGCCTATCTGCTTGTTTTTTGGTGAGTTGTAATCTTCTAACGTCGGTATTGATGGTGTTGGTGTAGATTCTAGAAGTGGTGCACAGTTTTATGAAGTGTAGATAAATATATATATATATAATAATAAATATATATATATATAATAAGTATAGATAAATATATATATGTATGTATATATATATATATATATATATATATATATATATATATATGTATGTATATATATATGTATATATATATAAATATATCTATATATGTATATATATATATGTATATATATATATATATATATGTATGTATATGTATATATGTATATATATATATACATATATGTATATATATATATATATATATATATACATATATGTATATATATATATATATATATATATATATATATATATATATATATATATATATATATGTATATATATATGTATATATATATATAAATATATATATATATGTGTATATATATATATATATATAAATATATATGTATATGTGTATATATATATATATATATATATATATATATATATATATATATACATATATGTATGTATGTATTTATATATATGTATATATATATATATGTATATATATATATATATATGTATATATATATATATATATGTATATATATATATATATATATGTATATATATATATATATATGTATATGTATATATATATATATATATATATATATATATATATATATATATATATATATATATATTTCGTTCCTGAATTTGTTTAGCAAGAGTCTTTATCTGAAATCGTGTGTTGAAACCGATATTGTTATACTTTGGGAGGGTCATGTTGGCAATAAGAAACACACGCACCAGTTGCTTTCACTTCAATTTATTATATATTCATAAATTTATAAATTTATAAATTTCTGGTTGGTTGGTTGGTTCCACAACCAGATAGTTGTTTATATAAAGTCGTAGTTCTTTCGTCACACACTATGTGACCTCTTCAGTGACTGGGGATTCCTTTCTTTGTTTCTGTGCCTCTCCTTTGTTCTGTCCTACGCCATTTTGTTTCTGTGTGTGTGTTGTGTGCTCAGTCTGCGCATCCGCCACATCCGGGTGTCTGTGTATGTTTATGTTCATTTATTTATTTGTTTATTTACATGTTACTGGTTGGTTGTTTGTTCTATGTGTGTGTGTGTTTTCATTTTGTCCTTAATTGTAAGTTGTGATGTTGTTGTTCCACTCATATTTTCTATTTAATTTTGGTTGTAATTCTTTTATGTTTATTGCCTCTGTAATTTGTCTAAACATTGCGTCTTTTCTGTGTGTAGATTCTATTTTTATTTCTGTTCTCTAATTTACCCTTGTGTTCTATCTTAGCATGTTGGTAGAGTACAGATGATTCTTTATTATCTTGAAGGTCTCGCCAGTGTTCATTTATCCGTTCCCCTACACTACGAGCTGTCTCACCTATGTACACTACATTTTTGTCTCTACATTGTGCTTCAGTACATCTTATGCTATACACTACATTTCTAGTTTTACAGTTAATATGGGGGCTTATTTTACAGGTTATACATTTCTTATCTATACATGAGGGTCTTTGAAAAGAGTATGTCTTGCTAATAAGTGTTTTTACGGAGGTACCTGGTCTTTCTACTATCTTAATATTGAGTTTATTTTTATTTAGGGCCCTTCTAAATTTGTAAGCTAATTCACCTCTAGGGGTGGTATTGATGAACATTACCCTCTGGTATTTATTGCTATCATACCATGAGTTTATTCTATTAGCCTTGTTCCTAGTTCTTTCTATTCTATTCCAAAATTTGCTCCTATACAAGGGGCAGGTCCCATTTATGTCATTATTTACCATTTTTTCCCATTTGGTTCTGACTCCTCTATACACTCTGATTTTATCTCTCTGATTGTAGCCAGAGAACTGCATACGGTGGATGAAGTGTTGTATGTGTCTCTCTAGTTCTTCGGGGTTGCACATGCGGGACACATTTCTCATCACCCGTACCAAAACCGCAATCAGTATGTTGATTTTGGTATGGTCCGAAATGGCCGAGTTTCGGTGGATCAGATCTTTGGAAGTCATGGGTTTGGCATAATGGGAATGGAGGATTTGTTTTTGGTTGTTAATGGTATCTAACCAGAGCTCTGTGTCTAGTACAGGTAATCGATGGTTGGGGTGTTTACTTGGGTAGTCTATAGTAACTCTAATGCTCTGGTGGATGGAGTTTGCTATTTGCTGGATGCTTTCCATTGTGTTTTTCTCTAGTTCCTGACTGTTCTCTAGTGGGGTTGTCTTAACTACGATGTTTATATCATCTACGTAACGGGAGTACATTATCAGGGTTAAGGGGTCTTCTAATTGTTCTTTAAGTTTAAGTTTAAGTCTACTGTCCCACCATACCATGAATAAGTTAGCTATGTCGCCTGCAATGCTAACACCAATGGCTGCTCCTTCCTCTTGGGCATATGTTTTTCCATTAAATTTGAACATATGTTCCTTAAGGGTTAGTTTTATGCTAGCCCCTACCGCATGTGCAATCATTTTCTTCAGTTCATCGTGGTTTTCGGGTGTCCGTATGGCTCTGGTCCACCCGTTCCATCTATCTGTGTGGGTTTTCTTGGCCATTGAGGTAATGGTAGGTCGTCTGACTGTTGCTGGTCTTGTAGGGCACAGGTTGCTAAGGTCATATGTGTCTAGGTAACTATTACTATAGGTAAGCTTAAGTAAGAGTCCCTGCTCACTGGTATCAATCCCACGGAACTCAACATTGCTCTCACTGATCATTTCTACGCATTTCTCCACAGCAAAATCCACGTCAATAGATGGATACAGGGACACAACATCCATACTGCCTATTATGCAGTTTG
Source organism: Eledone cirrhosa (assembly GCA_964016885.1). Classification (NCBI taxonomy): domain Eukaryota; kingdom Metazoa; phylum Mollusca; class Cephalopoda; order Octopoda; family Eledonidae; genus Eledone; species Eledone cirrhosa. The sequence goes on along the minus strand of OZ024743.1, from coordinate 309,434,750 downwards.
TTAGCTCCCCAGATCAGTTACTCACACCGATTCTGCTGAGGAGGTCCTCCGTGCTGTCACATACATCTGGGGACATTTCAATGATGGGGCGTATGATCAGGGAGAGGAAGTAGGACAGTCTGTAGTTACTAGCAATGTTAGCTCCACAGACTGGCCGTGTTGGTGGTCCCGCAACAGGGTCACAGCCCGTTTTATGGTCTTTTCGAAGCCCATACAACGCCGGCACGTCATTGTTCCAAGCCTGGAAGTTGTTGGCAGTCCTTTTGTTGGGCTGCATTATATTCGTCCACATCACCATATGGGCATTGGGGGCTTTTTCTCTATCCTCATGCTCCTGTGGTGTTACCTCTCTTGTGTTAGTGATGTGGGGTTGCATTGCCTGGATGTAGTTTGGCAAGCTGTCAACCGACATTCTGCCAGACCTGTCTGTTGGAAAGCATGCTATCTCTCCATTACGTGAGCGCTGCATGAGCTTACGCAAGCCATTTGCAGATTTTTCTCCCAGTTGCTGGGCCTCCATTCTATTATGCTTCTTGCTATACTGTTCTATAATATTTCTAAGTTCGGACCTAGCTATACTAAATTGTGCTTCTGTTTGTTCATCGACCTGCGACGGCAATTGCCTGCGTTTGTTAAATGGTAAAGTCGTGGCGTGGACTCGTCGCAGGT
>OZ024743.1:309421581-309426581 GCA_964016885.1 Eledone cirrhosa | reverse complement strand
TATATATATATATATATATATATATACATACATACATATATATATATATATATATATATATATATACATACATACATATATATATATATATATATATATATATATATATATATATATATATATATATATATATATATATATATATATATATATATATATACATACATATATATACATACATATATATATATAAACGTTTGAATATGTGTAATAAAGCCAAAACAATGCAGATATGGACATAGAAAAAAGAATGCAATTGTAAAAGATGTTGTTGATAATTCGTCCTTTACCTTGAATTTATTAAAATGTCCTTAATTTTCGAGATAATATCTCTTCTTCGGAGGGAAATAAAGGTCTCAAACTAGCGCTTTAAATATCTAGCCAAGCCATGCTGACAGGAAATAGTATAGAGTATCTGTTCTATCTCTAATATCAAAGAATTAAAATTAGGTGGATAAAGAGTAGTCTCCCTTTAAAAGGGGTTTGTTTAGGGTTTTTTGTTTTTATTTCATATACATGCCTGTATAAGTGTGTGGGAGAATGCATGAAGGTGTAGGTATGTGGGTGTGTGTGTGTGAGTGTGGGAAGATAGGTCTATTCGTAAATGTGGGGGGTAGGTGTTATCTGGTGTTAGAACTGGTTTTGTGTGTGTATGTGTGAGAGAATAAGTGGAGGTGTAAGCGTGTGTGTGGGGGGGGGGTAAATAAGGGGCTAGAGGCCCTATTAGGTTATAAATTGGGTGTTGAGTTCTAGTCTATTATTGATTGGTGGTTGTGTTTTATCTATAATTAGTACTTTTTGTATGTAACTAAGTGATTGTTTGAGGCCTGGTGATTTGAAGCATGTTGGTAGGTGCACATTTTTGATAGTTTTGGGGATGATGTTGTTATTCAGGCATCGTTTTAGGAAGTTTATTTGGCAGCCAAAATTCTGCCTAAGAAAACTCATGCAACACCTACACCGCACGCTACAACATCACATACGGACTATTTCCAGCCTTGTACCACAACTCGCTGAAACCCCAGAACCTCTGTCCAGGGTCATCTCTGCCACTATAGACAGGTCATACCACCACCGCCGAGACTACGAGAAAATACGTCTAACGTAAAAATTTGTCAAACTCAGGACGGCCAACTGTCTTAACAACATCCCAACGCTAAACACCAACAGAGGCGAACAAGACGTTACCAACACCGAACCTAGCGGCACCCCGACCAACAACACACCTGACGCAAAACACCTCGTCACAGACTTGACAGGATCCCTCTCCCGAGAGGAATTAGACCTCCTCAGCCTGGGTCCCAAGTTCATATTGAAACAGAGACTGGACGACAGACTATGGCTCGACATAGAAACGAATTTCTGTCGGGCTGCCTACCAACTAAAATGGATATCGACTCTCGACAACAAGACCACGGAATCCACCACACCCAGATTCCCGATATACCAACTAGATCGCCCACTCTATCCACCGCCCGCCAACCGCGAGCTGGAAGAAAAACTCTCGAGACTAAAACATTCCGTATTTAACATCTTACGGAAACAGAAGAAGATGGCCCCAAACCTCTCCAGGACACAACAACTCGCCCTGAAGAACCTACGGAATAGGGAACTTATTTACTTACCATCCGACAAAGGTAAAGAGTTTTGCGTCATCTCTCAAGCCACATACAATAACCTAGCCTTCGAACACCTAAGCGACAGTGAATTATACACAGTGATCCCGGACATGACTGCAGCCCAGATCGAAAAACAGACCAACTCCATTTGGTTCGATATCTGTAGGAGAAGACAACTCCCGAATAAAGTTAAGCTCAACTACACCACTAGAAATAGCAGACTGCCCACTTTCTACCACCTCATCAAGACCCACAAGATTAGTACTAAGACGCAAATAAGACCCATCGTCTCTAGCATAGAAGGACCCCTATACAAAATTTCCTGGCTTCTCTCCCAGGTCATCAAGCCTCTACTCTCCACCTTCCCCGGGCATGTCAGTAGCTCCGACGAAGTTATACGTAGACTACACCAACTCCAGCCAGAACAACTTAAACTAAATAAATACGCTTTTAGCCTCGACGTTGTCTCCCTCTACACTACAGTCCCCGCTCATCCAGCTGTCGATTTATTGACGGACTGCGTGGTCGCAGAGGACATCCACTGCCATGACCTCCACCCGACGGACATTCACCAGCTTTTGTCCTTCACAGTAGACAACACGTACTTCACCTTCCACCACCACACATACAGACAGACAACAGGATTACCCATGGGATCCAGCCTATCGGGCCTGCTGGCCATCACCTACATGAACCAGCTAGAATGCCGAGCCCTCAACACCTGCCATTCCCATGCCTTCTTCACCCGATATGTAGATGACATACTCATCATCCTTACATCATCCCGTGAGAAGGCAGAGAAAATATACTCAACATTCTCCTGCATGGACGCCAGTATAAAGTTCAGCATGGAACACCCCGATGACCGCGGATCCCTATCCCTACTGGACTTCCAACTCAGGGTAACAGAGGAAGGCAACATCCACACCTGCTTCTATAAAAAATCCGCCAGCAGGGACCTGTTCGTACATTTCAGATCGGCCCTCCCACTCGGTGCCAAGTTCGGATACATAAGGAACGAACTGGCACGTATCAAGAACGAATGCACCGACGCTAGAAACCGAGACACACACACCACACATTTCCTGGAAGTACTCAAACTGAACGGATACACGACATCCACCACACACCACACCCGAGGCACTAACACTTGCTTCCTGAAGCTCCCACACTTCAGTGAAGAAACAACAACAGCCATCCGCAGAGCCATCAAACGAGAGGGACTGGATATCCAACTGGCCCACTCGGGTCCTTCTCTGCGCGGACGGCTGGCCAAGAGACACCCCACCAGACATGACAACTGCTGCAGACTAGCCAACTGCCCCATCAACGACACAGACCTATGCCACCAGGCTTACGTAGTATACAGACTAGAGTGTGACAAATGCAACAACTTCTACGTAGGTAGCACCACCAGACCACTCCACATAAGAATAAAAGAACACCTCAATACTAACGCTTCCTCATTTAAGAAACACCTAGTTAAATGCAAAAACACCCATAAAACCATAACAGTTAGGATAGAAACTAAGGAAAGAAACCTCGGCAATCTTAGAATTAAGGAAGCACTAATTATAGATAAAACACAACCACCAATCAATAATAGACTAGAACTCAACACCCAATTTATAACCTGATAGGGCCTCTATCCCCTTATTTACACCCCCACCCCCACCCACCCACACACACACGCACACACACACGCTTACACCTCCACTTATTCTCTCACACATACACACACAAAACCAGTTCTAACACCAGATAACACCTACCCCCCACATTTACGAATAGACCTATCTTCCCACGCTCACACACACACCCACATAGCTACACCTTCATGCATTCTCCCACACACTTATACAGGCATGTATATAAAATAAAAACAAAAAAACCTTAAACAAACCCCTTTTAAAGGGAGACTACTCCTTATCCACCTAATTTTAATTCTTTGATATTAGAGATAGAACAGATACTCTATACTATTTCCTGTCAGCATGGCTTGGCTAGATAGTTAAAGCGCTGGTTTGAGACCTTTACTTCCCTCCGAAGAAGAGATATTATCTCGAAAATTAAGGACATTTTAATAAATTCAAGGTAAAGGACGAATTATCAACAACATCTTTTACAATTGCATTCTTTTTTTCTATGTCCATATCTGCATTGTTTTGGCTTTATTACACATATTCAAACGTTTCTACCTCATTACACAATGCTTCAAGTGAACTATAACCTCCTCCATATATATATATATATACATACATACATATATATATATATATATAGATACGTTTATATATACATACATATATATACATACATATATATACATTTATATATACATACATATATATACATTTATATATACATACATATATATACATTTATATATACATACATATATATATATATATATATATACATATATATATAAATACATATATATATACATGGTGGCTGCCAACTCGTTTTCGAGTACGGCCACTACTTTATATCCATGTAGGAGAACCCCTACCGATGCGTTGAACAAGTGTGACTTTTTAGTCCAGCCAGCGACTTGAAAACTCTGGTACAAACACTACACTTGTGACAATTATTGACACATAGTGCTGGGCCCATGGTGCCATGTGACGACGAGTGCAGAGAGATCGCCAGATATAAAGCAATGCCTGTGCCGTGAAGCTTTTATCGTGAGCAAAGACACTGCACAAAGCCAGTCCCACTCTCTTAACCAAGATGATATTTACCAAAAAGAAGAACAAGTCAACATCATTGGATACCATCAGGGTTGCAGGTGTTATATCAGAGTTTTCTTTCTCCTAGAATTCTGCCTTGACAAAGGCTAAGGGGTCATCTCTCCCGGTGGTTTTGGATGACCATTGACTCTTAAAAGCTCCTTTGCCCTTTGATATATATATACATACATATAATATATATACATGGTGGCTGCCAACTCTTTTTCGAGTACGGCCACTACTTTATATCCACGTAGGAGAACCCCTACTGATGCGCTGAACGAGTGTGACTTTTTAGTCCAGTCAGCGACTTGAAAACTCTGGTAGAAACACTGCACTTGTGATAATTATTGACACATAGTGCTCGGCCCATGGAACCATGTGATGACAATGCAGAGAGGTCTCCAGATATAAAGCAATGCCTGTGCCGTGAAGCTTTTATAGTGAGAAAAGGCACTGCACAAAGCCAGTCCCATTCTCTTAACCAAGATGATTTTTACCAAAAAGAAGAACAAGTCAACATCATTGGATACCATCAGGGTTGCAGGTCTTATATCAGAGTTTTCCTTCACCTAGAATTCTGGGGTCATCTCTCCCGGTGATTTTGGATGGCCATTGACACTTAATAGCCCCTTTGCCCTTTCACAGG
>OZ024743.1:309396581-309409081 GCA_964016885.1 Eledone cirrhosa | reverse complement strand
GAGCGAGAGCGAGCGAGAGAGAGAGAGCGAGAGAGAGAGATATGTCCTCTACTTTTGGAAATATAGTACATACATGCATTGTTTATCTGATAATTTCCAGATTGTAATTTTTGTCTATCACCATAATAATGATTTCAAATTTAAACACAAGACCACAAATTTGGGGGCGAGGGAAGTCAATTAAATCGTCCCCTGTGTATTACTGGTACATTATTTTATTGACCCCGTAAGGTTAAAAGGCAACGTTAACCTCGTGCAAATAAAGGAACGTAACTATATGCTTCTAAATATCTCCGATGTTCACAGATCTTGCCAAGCTGCCGTCCTTACCTTAGTGCAATAATAGTTATAAAATATTACTATTTTGAAATCCATAAACAGTTCATAGTTTCTAGGATTTTTCTTTCGTCTTTGAATCGTCATAAAAACAATGTTGATACAGAATATTAAGTTTTTATTATTCAAAATAAAGTAGAAGTTTTTGAGTTATCGCAGGTTTTCAAAATAATGACCATTCTGGTTCAGGAATGATGGGTGGAATTGATGGCTTATTTCATTTGGTATTTGGACGCAATCCCTTTCAATCACATTTGATCCTTTGGTCTATATCATCTTCATTGTGGTCATGAACTCGTGCTGGATTGTATATATAAAGGCTGTTTTTATCATCATTCAAATTATCTGTACACCTTTGGGAGAACACCCTGTATTATACATCAACTAAATGAATAATGAATGTATAGTATAAATGAGTATGGTGTGACTTACCTTAATGCAATAATGGTGAGCGGACGATAAGATTTATGGCTCTCAGAAGAAGAAATATTCCTGCCCCAAAAGTCATGCCAGAAGACACTTGTAATTGGTGTACTTAGATTATTGACATCTGAGTTTTTCACTAAGGCCTCGCGGTCATCAAAGATAAAAGTTCCATTAATAGTGACAAGGTTAGCCACGATGGCCAAAGATGTCACTAGAATTACGTTACATATCCATATGAACCAATTATTTCTGGACAAATTTAACAAGAAATTTAGCTTGAAGTCGTTTAAATGTTTCGTGAAATATTTCATCCTAGAAAGAGAAAATATAAATTTTGTTCTAGTGTTTTCAGCGTTTTATGAGGAATGAATCTTTTATTGCAACGAAAAATGACTGATAAAAGTTGTTTGGAATGAAACTACTATGAGCTAAGTAGCAAATATCAAATATAGCGACGCCTCTGGTCCCATAAGTTTTTCAGTCATGACTACTACTACTACTATTACTAATACTACTACTAAATTCATCTACTTCTTTGTGGTGATATAACACCTTTCCGTCTCACACCATCCAGCATTAACTGTTTGAGTTCTTCACCGGTTAGTTATGTATCTTCCTCAATGACTCTCTTTAATGTCTCGAGAAGTCTTCCGCATTTTCCTTTCACATTAGTGGGCTCCCCTAGTAACATTTTTATAAAAGGTTCATTACCTCTCATGACATGGCCTACTTGTTGAAGACGCCCGACAAGGATGGTATGCCAGAGGTTGCCGTAGAGAATTTTGTTCGCAGCATGGTCAAGAGGGTTGATATTTTTTTTTATTCTTCTTAGCATTCGTAGCAACCATCTCAACCTTTACTGATAGGTATTGTTAACGACCATAATCCACAGGAATACAGTCATAATAGCTTCCTCGTATATTCTAATCGACATCATGGTAATCCAAAACAACTTAATAATTAATATGTTTCATTAGATAACAATGATAGATTAAAAATACTCCCTTATTGCTATCCCACCTTGTTCTAAACCTGGAATGAACCCACACCCAATGACTCTGAGAAATAATTTTGGAGGATGTGAGAAGAGAGTGTTAAACAAAATTACTTTCGCTGTTTTGTTATTGCATACATTTGTTCTCTCGAAATAAGCTAGGAATTGAATGTATCTTCCTCTCTCACAGATTCCAAATACAACGCATTTCAGCATTTATCAAGAAAAGGCAGTCAGACCATTATATAGTTTTATTATTAATTTTGGAGTAAGGACGGTAGATTGGCAGTATCGGTAGAGCGTCGGACAATATGCTTTGTGGCATATAGTTACATTCCTTTACGTTCTGCGTCCAAATACCACCAAGGTTAGTTTTTGATTTTCATTCTTATGGGGTCGACAATTAACGCATTGGGGTCGATTTAATCGACTTTCCCCCCTCCCCTAAAATTATTAGTTTTGTGCCAAACGTAAAAAGAATTAAGTCTGGATGCTGCATAAGTTTAGTGGGGTTTCTATGAGGCTGTATCTCGCATCTGCTTTCTTAGATGTTTTCATCACGGAAGCCCCTGTTTTGCCATGTGACAATTTTGCCGGTATATTAGGCAGAGTTTGAACTCAGAACATATATCGCAAGATATCCCATCCGATGCTCTAATAATTCCACCAACTCAGATTTGACTGGTTCAGGGAACAGAAAGCAAAAGAAATCGAAGCACTGTAGAACACTTACAATACTTAAAACAAAACATTCGTTATTGGTTCATGAAATATTAGTATCCAGTATAACAATACACTGTCAAGCTAACCAGGGAGTCATTAATATAGCCACATAGGATATTTGACTAGTAATAAATGAAGGATATTTGACTACTAATAAATAGTTGTATAATATCCCTCATACCACATCATTTGAGCTTTACAGATAATTGTTTTATACCACATCATTTGAGCTTTACAGATAATTGTTTTATACCACATCATTTGAGCTTTACAGATAATTGTTTTATACCACATCATTTGAGCTTTACAGATAATTGTTTTATACCACATCATTTGAGCTTTACAGATAATTGTTTTATACCACATCATTTGAGCTTTACAGATAATTGTTTTATACCACATCATTTGAGCTTTACAAATAATTGTTTTATACCACATCATTTGAGCTTTACAAATAATTGTTTTATACCACATCATTTGAGCTTTACAGATAATTGTTTTATACCACATCATTTGAGCTTTACAGATAATTGTTTTATACCACATCATTTGAGCTTTACAGATAATTGTTTTATACCACATCATTTGAGCTTTACAGATAATTGTTTTATACCACATCATTTGAGCTTTACAGATAATTGTTTTATACCACATCATTTGAGCTTTACAGATAATTGTTTCTACTTTTGACATAAGACCAGCAATTATCCCAGTGCATAAATGGTGCTTTATTTTATCGACCTCGTAATGATAAAAGGCACAACTGGCGCAACATATTAGATAGCACAGTTCTAGATTCGATCGGGGATTCAACCTGGACTGACGTTAAACATTGGTCTGTTCATTTAAAAATCACCTGAGGCTGAACAAAAATATCATAACGGTTCAGGCTCATACTCCTTCAAATCTATTTCTGCAGATAAACGTTACACACTCTTTCAGCTTACCTGGGATATATTGTTCAACAATCACATTAACGGCAGTAACGACAGCAACACTGACAACAACAGTATTCCTATAATTCCCATGGAAACAACAGATAAGTATATAGGCCTCAGTTAAATGTATCTTTTTCAATGTGCATTTAAACGTTTTTTATATAAGCAGATAATTTTTCCACTACGTTTAAGAAGTTGTTAACATATAAAGTGTTCTAGTACTCGTTATTATTTATAGAGACGATAAAATAAAGTACCAGTAATGAACTGGGTAATTGCTGGCCTTGTGCCTAAAGTAGAAACAGTTATTATTTATAGAGACGCTTTGCTTTTAAAATATTGTTTTCATACAGTGAAACACGAATACTTTTATGTGAAGTTAAAACTTATATATGCAGGTTGCCTTTACAAATACTCATTTACTATTTCTTAACACACACACACACACACACACACACACACACACACACACACACACACACACACACACACACACACACACACACACACACACATACATTTAATGCAATGCAATGTAATCCGTAGACAAGATAGCCCCAACAATAAACATATTAGAAGTTATAGCAATGTGGAAGACATACACATACATAATATGGAACAGTACTGGTGGAATGTTCCAGTCAAAACCCCAATAAAATGCAAGCATGACAGACTAGATATAATCATATGGGATAGGGAAATGAAACCATGCACAGTAGTGGAAGTTAGCTGCCCAGCAGAGGCCAATATAATGTTAAACAATAGCGAAAAGGAGAATACCTATGCAGAACTAATAATGAATCTGCAGATACTGCCCACTGACTATACCTTCAGATTTATGCCTGTGGTTATTGGAGCACTGGGATATGTTAATAATTAGTTCAATGCAAATCTTGAGAAGCTGGGCTTCACAGAACCAGAAACATGACTAGTTAGGAAATTACAAGTACAATGCATTAATGGAACAGTAAGAATAAGTAAAACGTTCCAAAAATTCTGCATGTAATACCTGCATGTATATATGTATAAATACAAAACATATGCACATGCACACATATAACTCAAAACATCCACATCCACACATACATTATATCCATACCTGCACACACACGCATGCAGACACGCATACGCATCTACCTAGTTGATGTTGTCTAAATTCCAATGAAATAGCCTTGTGTCTATGTTAGAAACCGACGCTCTCTCTCTCTATTGGTAAAAATTTATAAAATTATAAAACCAGAACATACATACATGCATGCTTGCATACATATATACGTACATAATACACACATACATATGTACATATATGTATATACGAACCTATACATACGCATTTATGCATTATATATGCAAATATTTTTATTGAAACATTATGTACACTATATATGCACATTTATATTTTATATGATTTTGTCTTCCTCGGTAACTTCAATATAACAAATTTCCTTAAGAAACCGGTAAAAAAGGACTTTCAGAATAAACAATATCTTAAATGTACAAATACAAAACGAGTGGTTAAATCTTGTTTAAAACACTTTTCTTTTCTATATTGATTTTTAAAATGTCTTAGAAGTACACGTATTTTTCCCCAGGAAAAAACTACTCAACTTTGTATAAAAACACCCACAAACACGCTTATCCAGAAAAAAGAAATTCTGTTAATTTTTATAAATCACCCACAAACACCCTTCTTCTTCTGTCCTACTGCCATGCTGTCTATATTCTATTTTTAAAATAGATGATCGCACGCTATTATTTGACCCGTAAATGCATTAGTGTGGTTTCTATCATTCATTGAATCAGAGGTTTCCTGGTGGTCTGCTCCCTCACTGCTTCTGCTGACGAGACACTCTTCAACTCATAGACTGCTTTTTATACTGTGCCCAAAAGCTCGATTGTTCTACTGTAATGGCCTCTGTTTCGCAGAGCAAGCTGATCGTGTTCCACGTTCATTCAAACACTCCCGACGTTTTCGTTTCTTCTCTCATCTCCCACGCTGGGACCAATCCTCAGAACTTTCAATCCGAACGACTGTACTCTACAACTTTTTTCCGCTCATGTCTTTCCTTCAGGCATCATTTATACAACAGTCTAAGTGGACTTCAGCAATATCAACTTCATCTCTGAAGGCTAAGGATACTGTCCTTTTTTTCCAACCCCGACAAGTGAAATAAAAGTAGGGCATAAGACATTATTTCGCATATTGTATTTTATTTAATATATTGGAAATGAATGTTCACGATTTTACAAAAGGTGGAAATTAAATATTATATGAGAAACTAGAGAAATATTTCAGCAACTAAAACACATTTCGAAAAATATATTCATATCTGTAGCGTATTCAAATAACTTCTATAATATATTTATAAACTTCTTTTGCATAAATAAAGTAGATTCAAATGATTTAACTGTTAAGTTGAAAGATTTCCAATATGATTTTGAAATTCATAATTTCCTGTAGAAGTTCATTGATTTCAATATTTTCTGAACTAATCACTGGAGGGGGTGAAACATAGCTTTACACAAATGTTGTTCATGTTCAGGTCATCCGGGACTTATAACGTCCATTTATTTGATTTGAAAGCTGATGGTCAAGTAGATAAGGTGTTGGACTCACTATCATTACGTCAAGGGTTCGATTCCTGGACAGGATGACGCATTGTGATCTTGAACAAAATACATTATGTCATGCTTCTCTATCTACCAGGATTTGTGAAGGGTAAGTTGTATCAGTAGTGAGAAGACCAATGGAAACATCGTTTCTTTGGTCCGATTTGATGATCGGTTCGTTTCCTTTTCTTTCTTTGGTAAATATTCTGACCACCCAGGTCTTACGATGACACTGTGGTAGATTTTCAGTTCATTCAAATAAGCTCTCAATGTCGTCATCCAAGGACGTATGACGTCAGTATGGTAAATGTTCAGGTCACCGAGATCCTATGCTGTCAGTATGACTGATAACTGAGTCATCAAGACTCTATGATATCAGTGTGACTGATTTTGAGGTCATCAAGGCTCTATGTGTGACTGATGTTTGATCTATCCGAGACACGGTTTGTGAAAAAAATAAATGAAATTTACGCCTCACTTCTATACAGTATAGACTGGCCTCCTACAGTGTTAAACCTCATAAAGGTTTTCTCGTGTGTTTTCGTGATATGAGCCCCAGTTCTACGAGGGCCGGCTGAAATATTCATAGACTGACCAAAATACTCTCATGGAATTACCAAATGAGGTTTATTTTTCAACATAGTCCCTGGAAAGAAACAATGCAGTTATTAATTAGAAGAGGTGAATTTAATGCACGTAAGAATTCACAGTTATAGCTTCACTCCTTCATAGTCAGCCTATGATCTTCTCAGCCGACCCTCGTATTATGAAAGACAACCTAAAATGAAGCGCTTTGCTCAAGAACACCCATCCGATTCCAAAATTCGAACCCATGACCTTATGACATCGTGTTCAACACCTGCTAAATCATGCACGTTCTTGTCGTGTATCATGGCAGTAGAATGGCAATATCAATAGTGCATCACACAACATGCTTTACGGTATATAGTTACGTCCCTTTACGTTCTCAGCTTAAATCCCGCCGAGGTTTGTTTTGCCTTTTATCCTAAAGGGGTCAATAAAATAACGTACCAAAAAGGTACTGAGTTAGAACCCCTCCCTCAAAACTGCTGGTCTTATGCCTAAATCAGAAACGATGATTGTCATGCTTGTGTCGAATGCAATTGCATGCACATTCATTTGAATGTACAGTTAAACTTTATTTATATGAAAAAGTATTCACTACATTTAAGAAGTTAATAACAGATTTTTCAATATACATATTTTTCAATATCAGTGCAAACCCTTACTTAAAGAAAAGGAAACACATGAATACGTTTGTAAAAAAAAGGATTCTCTTTATATAGGCATATTAAAATGCATTCATATACCGATGTAGGTATGTATGTATGTACGTGTGTATTTATGTACGCATATATGTATGAATGCATGGGTAACGTATATATCCATAATAAATAATATAAAACATGTATATATATATATATATATATATATATATATATATATATATATATACCTATATAAACATATATATAAGTATGTAGGTATAATGTATACACACAGAGACACACACGCACATACATACATACATACATACATACATACATACATACATACATACATACGTACATACATACATACATACATACATACATACGTACCTATATATAGAGATAGAGATATATATAGATATATATGGATATACATGTATATATATACTTACATACATACATATATCTACATCTCTCTCTCTATATATATATATATATATGCATATATATATATACATGTATATTTGTATATGCATACATATATTCATACATACATATCTGTATATACACACACGCACATATATATATATACATATATGCATATATACATATATATATATGCATACATATAAATACATATATATATATATATGTAAGTACACACACACACATACACATGTATGTATACACACACACACGTAAGTATACACATACACAGACATGTAAGTATACACACACACACATATATATATATATACATATACATATATAAATATATATATATATATACATATATAAATATATATATATATATATATACATATATAAATATATATATATATATACATATATAAATATATATATACATATATCTATATATATATATACATATATAAATATATATATATATACATATATAAATATATATATATATACTTATATAAATATATATATATATACATATATAAGTATATATATATATATATACATATATAAGTATATATATATACATATATAAGTATATATATATACATATATAAATAAATATATATATACATATATAAGTATATATATATATACATATATAAATATATATATATATACATATATAAGTATATATATATATACATATATAAATAAATATATATATAAATATACATATATAAATATATATATTATATATATATATATATACATATATAAATATATATATATATATATACATATATAAATATATATATACATATATAAACATATATATATATACATATATAAACATATATATATATATATACATATATAAATATATATATATATATATATATATACATATATAAATATATATATATATATATATATATATATATATAAATATATATATATATATAAATATATATATATTTATATATATATATATTTATATATATTTATATATATATATATTTATATAAATATATATATATATTTATATATGTATATATATATATTTATATATGTATATATATATATATATATACATATATAAATAAATATATATAAATATACATATATAAACATATATATATATACATATATTTATATATATATATATACATATCTAAATATATATATAAATACATATATAAATATATATATATATACATATGCCGAACTACCTCCCTGTGGTGCCAGCTGGGTCGTCTAAGATTACTACTTGACCAGCGAAAAGTTCGGCGGCAGTGCCTGGGGACGTGGTTGGTTTACGCCTGGCAAACGTTCTCCCTATAAAAAGACACAGATGTCTGCAACAGCACTGTGACGTGGCGAGCATGACCCGCCACTAAATAGGGTCACTGCCCCCCCCCCCCTGTATCACCCGAGGCATTGTATTCCAGAAGAGGCGGAAGAAGCATTTGGTCAACGGCTCGAATGGAACTTCGGGAGCATTGGGACCCCGGTTTGGTTAACGAACAAGCAAAGGCGCATGAACTGGTCTACCGGTCATCGTCTCCCTATGGATGCGACTCCCTGATCTCGCTCCGCTGCCATGTGGACAGGCTTTTTAGACAAAGGCACCGGGTGGTGTCCCCTAAGTAAACCCCCTACTTCAACCTAGGCAACCGGGTAGTATTACGCCTTCTGGAGAGGGAAACTCCGACATCGAACCTACCGCCCGAGGATCTCGCTGTCACCGTCCCAGCTCGCTAGGCCATGGGTGGGGCCAGTTTTCGCGCACTGCACTTCACCTTAAAACTCCTATTGGACACGTCCTATGACCAACCATTCCAAAAGCCCTGCAGCGATGGGAAAGGGGCGAAAGCGGCAGGTGGAAGATGTCACTGGAAGCCGTTGTCTCTATCCTACATGTAGGCGGCTCAGGAATTTGGTCTCCTGGTTGTCGACCCGGAGGCGACGACACCACTCGGCAGCATCCTGAGCGACCAGGCAGCACTATCTAGGGTGAGCACTGCCTGCTCCACATGGAGAGGGGCGGCAGAAGAGGTTCGCTTAAACAAAGCTCGTCTCCTCTATACCCAGTTGGCTAGCCGCGGTAACAGGCATCTTCAGAGCGGCCGAACAAACATGGAAACAAAACTAAAGAAAAGTCAAAGTAAAAGTAAGCAGGACTTGAAAGTTTCCTGCTGGAATGTCAGGACTATGCTTGACAAGGCTGACAGCAGCCGCCCGGAACGTCGTTCGGCTCTCGTAGCCCATGAACTCTCCCGCCTCAACATCGACATAGCAGCTCTCAGCGAGGTCCGCTTCGCTGACGAGGGCAGCCTCAAAGAACGCGGCGCTGGCTACACCCTTTTCTGGTCCGGGAAACTATTATCTGGAAGACGCCTGTCGGAGGTACCACTCATGGTGAGGAATTCCATCGCCTCCAATCTGGAAACGTTACCCACGAGCCACTCGGACTGCATCATATCCATGCGAATACCACTGGGGAGAAAACAACATCTAACGCTCTTCAGTGTCTATGCTCCAACGCTACTGGCAGATCCTGCCGACAAAGACAGTTTCTATTCTGATCTGCGCAGACTCTTGAACAACACCCCTGCAAACGACAAGGTTCTGATCCTTGGCGACTTCAACGCAAGAGTTGGGAGGGAATTTGAGGCCTGGAAAGGAGTCCTTGGAAGACACGGCGTTGGTGGCTGTAACGACAACGGGCGCCTCCTGCTTGAGTTCTGCACAGAGCACCAACTTGCCATTACCAACACAATCTTCCAACAGAAAGACCGCCTGAAAACAACTTGGATGCATCCTCGGTCCAAACACTGGCATCTACTTGACGATGTGCTTGTGGGCCAACGGGACCTGAAAGATGTTCTACACACGAGAGTGATGCCCAGTGCAGAGTGCCACACTGAACATCGCCTCGTCCGCTGCAAGCTCAAACTGCAGTTCAAACCCAAACCCAAGAAGAAAGGTAACCCCGTAAAGAAACTCAACGTCAGCAGCCTGTGCCGGGGGGAAGTGAAAGCCAAGTTCCAAGCAGACCTTCAGCAAAAGCTAGACGAATCCCCTTGCACTGATGACCCCACCCCAGACACCTTGTGGGAGAACCTGAAATCAGCCATCCTTAAGACATCTGAGGAAGTTCTTGGGCACACAAAAAAGAAAAACAAGGACTGGTTTCATGAAAATGACAAGGAGGTCCAGGACTTACTAGCAAAGAAGAGGACAGCTCATCAGGCCCACCTTGCACAAACAACCTGTCCTGTAAAGAAAGATACCTTTCGATGCGCATGCAGCACCCTACAGCGCAAACTCAGAGAAATACAGAACGAGTGGTGGGACCACCTGGCGTGGAGAACCCAGCTGTGCGCTGACGTCGGAGACTATAGGGGCTTCTATGCGGCTCTGAAAGCCGTGTATGGCCCCACCCACCAGGTCCAGAGTCCCCTGCGCAGTTCAGATGGAGAGGACCTCCTCACCGATAACACCTCCATCCTCGCTCGCTGGTCCGAGCACTTCCAAAGCCTCTTCAGTGCTGACCCACTGTGCAGGACGCTGCCATCCATCGCGTTCCTCAACTTCCACTCAAAGAGGAGCTCGACGAACCACCTACCCTCGAAGAGACGGCTGAAGCCCTAGAACAACTCAAGAGTCGCAAAGCAGCAGGAGTTGACAGCATCGCACCAGCAATCTGGAAGAATGGAGGTCCGACGCTCCACGACAAGCTACACAATTTTCTTGTCTGCTGTTGGGAGCAGGGTAAGCTTCCACAGGATCTTCGCGACGCCGTCATCATAACCCTGTACAAGAACAAGGGTGAAAAGTCTGACTGCTCCAGCTACCGGGGAATCACCCTACTCTCCATCGCTGGCAAAGTACTTTCCAGGATCCTGCTCAACAGGCTCGTACCAACCATCACTGAAGAAAACCTCCCCGAGAGCAAGTGTGGTTTCAGAGCCAACAGACTCACGACAGACATGGTGTTCGTCCTCCGCCAAGTTCAGGAGAAGTGCCGAGAACAAAACAAGGGACTCTATGCTGCTTTTGTCGTCCTCACAAAAGCATTTGACACAGTGAGCAGGACAGGACTATGGGTCATCCTGGAACGACTTGGCTGTTCCACCAAGTTTCTACAGATGGTGATCCAGCTGCACAAGAACTAGCGCGGCCAGATCAGACTCAACAATGACCTGTCGGAGCCCTTCCCCATCTCCAACGGCATGAAGCAGGGTTGTGTCCTGGCACCGACTCTCTTCAGCATTTTCTTCAGCATGATGCACATGCATGTAACTGAGGATCTGGATGATGGGGATGGGTGTATGTCAGGTACCGTATGGATGGCAGCCTTTACAATCTACGGCGCCTCGAAGCCCATACCAAGACGCAGGAGAGGTTGATTCGAGATTTTCTCTTCGCGGACGACGCTACACTCGACGCCCACACAGAGCGAGCTCTGCAGCACATCAAGTCCTTTTTTGCGGACGCCTTACGGCATTTGGCCTGGAGGTTATCCTCAAGAAGACGGAGGTTCTTCACCAGCCCGCTCCCCAAGAAGAATACCGCCCACCCAACATCACTATCTGCGATACCGAACTGAAATCAACACAGCAGTTCACATACATGAGCTGCATCATTTCATCCGATGCAAGGATCGAAAAAGAAATTGAAAACAGACTCTCTAAAGCAAATAGCTCCTTTGGCAGATTGTACAAACGTGTTTGGCACAACAAAAACCCGAAGAACAAGACAAGGATCAGCGTCTACAGGGCCGTAGTTCTCACCACTCTCCTCTACGGCTCG
>OZ024743.1:309381581-309384081 GCA_964016885.1 Eledone cirrhosa | reverse complement strand
TCACTCCATTTTTTACTGAGATAGGCTCCGACATGCTACCTCCGACATTAACCCAAGCCTTCATGTCGTCATGGAAAGACCTAACTAAAGCAAGGAACTTATCAGGGCAACCAAGTTTCTGGAGAACCTTCCATAATGCATCTCTGTTGACAGTATCGAAAGCCTTTGTCAGATCGACAAAAACCTGATACAGATCCAAGCCCTGTTCAATGCACTTCTCCTGGAGCTGTCTAGCTGAGAAGATCATATCAGTAGTGCCGCGTCCAACACGAAAACCAGATTGACTTTCAGGAAGGACACAATCTGCAATGTGTGTCAGCAGACGGTCCAGAAGCACCCTACATAAAACTTTCCCCACGACAGAAAGCAATGATATACCTCTGTAGTTCCCACAATCATTCCTGTTACCCTTTCCCTTGTACAAGACCACCATTACTGCATCTCTCCAGTCCTCAGGCACGGATTCATTAGCCCATATCCTTCCAAACAGAGAGTGAAGATGTTGCAGGAGTCTCTCACCACCATATTGTAGGAGCTCAGCATGTATGCCATCCATACCTGGAGATCTTCCACTGTTCAGCTTCGAAATAGCCACTGCAACCTCCACAAGTGTCGGAGGCTCTGCGAGAGCTACTTTCACAGGACTTTCCGGAATGAGATTGAGGAAATCTTCACTGACGACAGACGGCTGATTCAAAAGATCATCAAAGTGCTCCCGCCACCTTCGTAGAATTCCCTGTGAGTCACGAAGAAGTTCTTTGCCATCCTTGCTGCGAATCGGTGTCACCAGAGAAGAAGACGGTCCATAAACCTCACGCAAGAGACTGTACAACAGCTTTGTGTTATTGCAATCAGACGCAGTTTGTATCTCACCAGCCTTCTCACTCCACCACTGATCCTTCATCTGAGAAAGACTCCGCCTAACACGTGATTTTACATCCCTGAGCTCCTCATGCAACGTATTCCTCTCCTGTGGTCTTGCCGTCAAGTAGCGTGACAGAGCGCGCCTCTTATCAGCCAACAAGTCATCTATATGCACATCTTTCTCATTAAACCAGTCCTGATGTTTTCTCTGCACCAATCCCAGAACACGTCTGCCTACATCATAAACCGACTTTTTAAGGGTCGGCCAATCCTCACCAAGATCTGCAGCCTGCATCTCTTCTTCCAATGTCCTCTTCACATTTTTATCCTTAAGACGAGCAGCATTCAATCTTTTGGGTAGGGTAACACCAGGAGCCCGGATTTTACGTTTGGTGATTAGATTCACTTTTGCGCGTACCAGGCGGTGGTCCGTCCAGCACTCAGCTCCACGAAGAACACGAACACACCGCACATCCTGTCTGTCACGCATCCTGACTAGGACGTAGTCCAAAAGATGCCATTCCTTAGATGCAGGATGCATCCATGTGGTCTTGAATTTGTTCTTTTGTTGGAACATGGTGTTGGTAACACACAGATCCAGCTCCTCACACATCTGCAGCAAGAGCATACCATTGCTGTTACACTTTCCCACCCCATGCCTTCCGATTACATTCCATGTGTTAAAATCCCTACCCACTCTAGCATTAAGGTCACCAAGCACGATGACTTTGTCTGCCTGAGGGATATTTCTTAAAACACCTTTCAAGGCATGGTAAAAGGACAGTTTTTCTTCATCGACAGAATTCATAGTTGGAGCATACACACTCACCAGGGTAGCATATCTTCCCTTGTCCAGCGGAACTCTCATGGACATAAGACGCTCACTAATCCCCACTGGGAATTCTTCCAATTTATTCACCAGTACAGTCTTAACAGCAAATCCTACCCCAGCCTCTCTTCTGGTTCCTTCATCTCTTCCTTTCCAGAAGAATGTATATTCTCCACAAAATTCCGTAAGATGACCATCTCCAGCTAACCTCGTCTCAGACAAAGCCACGATGTCAAGATCGTAACGTCGAAGCTCCTTCGCAACAAGAGCGGTCCTTCGTTCAGGACGCTCCAAAGAATCCCTGTCAAGCAGCGTCCGTACGTTCCAGCAGCCAAGACTAAATGCCCTGTTTGGCTCTATTACAGTGGCACGATGACGGGCGGGCCCAGGTTGTGATAACTTGGGGCCCCTGCCCTTATTGCCAATGATCCTTTTTGTTCCAGAACCCAAATTGGCAATTATCTCGTTTACATTGTTCCGGAACATCATTGAATTGGGAAAAAAAAAAAAAAAAAAAAAAAAAAAAAAAGAAGTAATAATAATAGTAATAATAATAATAATAATAATAATAATACCACACTATTAATAATTATTAATGCACTCGTGCAATGCCTGTGCGTGACGAATATTTTTAAAGTGAGGAAAGACTGTGCACTGAACCAATCCCACTCTCTGAGCGACAGTAGCTATAACCCGAAAAGAAGAAAAGATCAACATCATCGGTAGCTACTGAGCCGCAGGTTTTATATCGGAGTTAACCCAGTTTCCTGAGATGCCTTCTCCTAGAAGAATACCCTGACATGGGCT
>OZ024743.1:309374081-309376581 GCA_964016885.1 Eledone cirrhosa | reverse complement strand
ACTTTTTTAATTACGGCAACAACCTTAACAACTATAATAGAAAGCATTACAATAATTCCAAAGGCCAAAAAAGAAATAGAACTAGGAACATAATTTGGTTTGCCCCCCCCCCCCTTCTCACTAAACATTAAAACCCACATCGCTAAACTATTTTTCAAAGCTCTTGATAATCGCTTCCCTAGAACACATAGGTATCACTCAATTTTCAATAGACATACAATAAAATTAACCTACTCATCCACCAAAAATTTAGCACAAAATATTAATAGAATAAATAATAGGAACTTAAAACCTAGTGATAATAGCATAAATAATATACAAGTTAACAAATGTAACTGTAGAGATAGATCTAAATGTCCGTTAAATAACAACTGCTTAGTTAAAAATATAGTATACAATTGTAATGTTAATACTGACTCTAATTCTTTTAACTACGTCGGTTCCACATCGACGGAATTTAAACTTCGCTATAATAACCACAAGAATTCTTTCACAGATCCAAGCAAAAAATCCTCAACGGCACTATCAGGCGTACTCTGGCAACTTAAGCTAGATAACGTTAGATATTCGACGGCTTGGAATATAGTCTCAAGAGGGATTCCTTTTAATTCATCCTCTGAGACATGTGACCTCTGCGCAGAGGAGATATTCTTTATACTAAAATCTAAAAATTCCCTTAATCTACGGACAAATTTATTCAGTTGTTGCAAACATAGATTAAACTCAACGTTTAAATATAAATTTAAATTTAAAATGTAGTATATTTAGTTTGATTTATATTTATATGGGAAACTAGCCGATAAATCTTTGATTCCTTCTTTTTATTCTTTTTTATTTTTTATTTTTATTTTATTTTTATTTAAACATTCCTCATGAAAAATTAAGCTACCCTAAAAGCTGATGCTCCAAATATTTCGAATAAACGTTACACTAGATAAACTTCTATATTAAATATAAGAACACATGTAGACCAAATTGGGCATCCTAAACTTTTTGAAATGATCTTTGCTAGATGTGATTTGATAGATAATTTTTGGCTTTATCTGTTTTTCGACTCTGATGCTTATAATGAACTTGGCAATATATTGTCAATTAATTTTGAAGGGTTGATCTTTGTGGTTTATTTTTATTTTTATATTTTTATTATTGTAGTATTTTCTAATATTATTTTTTATTATTGTAGTATTTTCTAATATTTTTATTTTTAATATTTTTAATATGTAAATTTTTTAATATGTAATATTTTTAATATGTAATATTCTTTCGTATTATTTTTTTAGTTTTCTATTTTATTATTACTTATTATTATTATTGTTATTTTTTAGTTTTGTTTCTGATATATATTTTTATTAGTATATTGAAATCTGCTCTCTATTTCTGCTTGATAGATAATCTTGTAGAGTAAAGACAGGAATAATAATACACATATATGTATACTCAAATTTTTATACCACATTGAGAATGTTTTCCGTGAATTTAGGGTTTGCAGAATTGATCATGTAGATTCACATGGATGTTTGTAGCTATCACATAAACATATGAATTTTTTTTAAAAACTAAACATAAGATCATTAATTTTCACACACTATGGATACTTGACTCATTCAGGAATACTGATATTTACAATATAGTGGATGTTTTATAAATACTAATAACTCTACATTAAAACATAGGGTTTTTACGCCTCGCATATATCTGGTTATTTTTAAATTTTTTTCTCTCGCTATATTTTTTTTCTCTCTATATATGTTTTTCTCTCTCTATATATCTCCCTTACATTAATACTAGAGCTAAATAAATAAATAAATAAATAAATGTATCATTGATACATTTACTCAACAGACCTCGCACTACCTAATTTTCTATATATATATGTATCTATCTCTATTTCCTCTCTCTATATATATATCTCTTTCTGTTTCTTTACATGAAGTTCTTCTCTTTATCTATCTTTCCATCTCTCTATTTTGTTCCATGCATTTCTTCTTTTTCTTCCTTTTCTTCGTTTTCTGTCTTTCTTTCTTTTTTCTCTCTTTCTTTCTCTCTGTGTACAATTTTTTCACTGCCAAATCAACCTCTTCAAATGCAAGTCGATGTTGTTACGGTATGTCGAATCTATTTATCTATAAAACTGTTTATATTGTATTTTGTCTGAGGAAGGCATAGCATATTGTTAATATGAATATCCCTGAAATATATATAATGAAATAAATATGGTTTTATAAATATAGTTTCCATTTATTTAATAATTGTATATATATATATATATATATATATATATATACATATAAATATATATACATATAAATATATATATATATATATATATATACATATAAATATATATATATATATATAAATATATATATATATACATATGAATATATATATATATATATATATACATATAAATATATATATATATATATATATATATATATATATACATATAAATATATATATATATATATATATATATATACATATAAATATATATATA
>OZ024743.1:309339081-309366581 GCA_964016885.1 Eledone cirrhosa | reverse complement strand
TGCATTTTCTTGTTCCTCTTGCATATTCTTTAGATGGTTCAAAATTGACCAATCCAATTTATATTGGATGCCTTTGTCTTTCAAATCCCAAATTCTGCTAGCCAGAGCTGTTGTAAATTTTTTTTCTGGATGTCGAAAGGATGCGACATGTGAGTAATAACGCGTTTTGAATTTGTCTTGCGTCATACCCACATATCGTTCACTGGTGGCTGGATGGTTGTTGCTGATTTTTACTTCACATCCACCAATAAACCCCCCCCCCCCTTTATTCTCCGATTCACTTACCGAATATCTTCACTTTCCATTTTTTACTTCCCTATTTCCTTCACTAACTGATTACACAAGTAACTTGCGTTTTCCACTCTAGATATTTTTTTTTTATTTTTATGTTTTATTTTTGCGCAGCCAATCTTACAATTTTATATTTGTACTTACTTATCCAAAGGTTTTTTTACACCCTGTATCTATGTGTCTGAACGCCTTAATGTGTGTATACTTTCTATATATGTACATGAGCGCCTACGTATGTGCGCGCGCGTGCGTGTATATATACATATATGTATGTGTATGTGTATGTGTCTTTATATCCGTGTTTTTACATCTAGGTTTTATGTTTTGTTTCTTTTTTCTTCCCTTTTTTTTTACATCCTCATTTTTATGCGTGTGCATGCAAACAGGTCAATATGCGTGAGTGTAAGTATGTGTGTACGTATCGAACGTATGGATGTGTAAGTGTGCGTGTGTATATAAGCATGTATATTTTTGCGTTTCTTTTGTGAGATATACGTGTGTGTGTATGCGTGTACCTTGTTTGTCTTCTTTTCTTTAATTTTTACTTTCTAAATTATTGTTCCATTTTTATAAATATATCGAGATTGATACTTTCCTTTAATTATTACACTCCCTTACCTCTTTTACTTCCGCATATAAGTGTACGTGTGTGTAGGTGTGTTTATGCGCGTGCCTTCATATCCTTATGATGTATCTATTCTGTCTGTAGATTACAGATACACAGATACATTTGCCCTAAATTATATATTTACGCACACTTTTTCACTATACGTATACATATGTGCATACACATATATGCACATCTGTGAGCGTATATGCATACATATACACACACCTAACTATATTTCTTGAAAGATTTTTATATATTTCATATTCTAATTCATTTGTCTATATATATATATATCTATTTTTTTTTTGCTTTTCTTGATGAGACTTTCCAAGTATTTACCCATGTTTTATATTGTCTCGTCTGACGAACGAATAAAGACGTTTCTTTCGTATTCGCCTCATTCGGGAAACTTCTGGTAATGAGGTAATTATATTGTATTGATTTTTATACATTATATATATATATATATATATATATATATATATATATATATGAATATACACATAGAATATTCGAAAATATTCTGTATGTTTATAATAAACATTTTGAAGACCTAATCGCTATAGAATAGAATACGTCACGTATTACAATTAGATTCTCGATAAAAGCAAGGGAAGTAATCTACGCGTTTCATTCTCGTTAGAAATCATCAGGACTACATATCCAGTGCTTTTATCGAGAATGACACAGCTAGAGACTTATAGAATACTTAGCTGTGTACAGGAACTGGTTTGAAAGAGCGGTTGCCGGTCCGGCAGAAATTAGAAATTGGAATAAATGCTCTGAAATAGCGATATATATGTGAATATACACATAGAATATTCGAAAATATTCTGTATGTTTATAATAAACATACAGAATATTTTCGAATATTCTATGTGTATATTCACATATATATCGCTATTTCAGAGCATTTATTCCAATTTCTAATTTCTGCCGGACCGGCAACCGCTCTTTCAAACCAGTTCCTGTACACAGCTAAGTATTCTATAAGTCTCTAGCTGTGTCATTCTCGATAAAAGCACTGGATATGTAGTCCTGATGATTTCTAACGAGAATGAAACGCGTAGATTACTTCCCTTGCTTTTATCGAGAATCTAATTGTAATACGTGACGTATTCTATTCTATAGCGATTAGGTCTTCAAAATGTTTATTATAAACATACAGAATATTTTCGAATATTCTATGTGTATATTCACATATATATCGCTATTTCAGAGCATTTATTCCAATATATATATATATATATATATTACTGTTGTATGATCAACTTATAGAATTTGCCGTAATTATATACATATATATATATATATATATATATATATATATATATATATATATATATATATATATATATATATTCAGGAAATTAACCAACATACTCCATGAAAATAAGCTCTGTAACCTACATATTACTTCATTTACACATATATATATATTTATGTAATAAGCAACATAAGATAAAATTATTTCATTTACCAATGGTGTCTTGAAGAGCTTGACAGTTATGTCTGTCTTCATTCATAAAAAAAAATTATTAATAAATTTCTTATGATTAATGAAGACAGACATAAGTGTCAAGCTCTTCAAGAAACCATTGGTAAATGAAATAATTATCTTATGTTGTTTATTATATAAGTAAAGAGCTCTGTAGCCTACATAGAACACTCTCTTTTCCTTTACCTTTCCTACGGAAATACTTCATTTATATTTATTTATATATATTTATTTATATATATATATATATATATATATATATATATATATATATATATATATATATATATATATATACGGCAAATTCTATAAGTTGATCATACAACAGTAAGGCATTCGGCGGTTGAATATTCCGCTAACACGTATACCCTTAACGTAATTCCCAACAAAATTCAGCGTGTAACAATTCGTGTCAAGGCTGGACGTTTAAAATATGGGTTCAGTCTATCCTACAGGCTTCAAAGATATTTCGTTTATACGCACATACATACATACATACATACATACATACATACATACATACATACATACATACATACATACATACATACATACATACAACAATATCAGTGGAATACCGAAGAAAAACGAGAAAGGTAAACAAAATGTATTCAGTTGTAGCTACAGAAGAAACCGAAATTACAAATCGCATTTCTCTTGGAGTTGCGAAGTTAATGATTATTTATTTAATTGTTATAAAATGGCAAAAAACAATCCCTCCATTGGCTATATGATCAGAATGAAGCTACACTGGGACGAAATACACCCAGAGCTAAATCACTTCACAACGAAACAATTACGCCAACAAGCGACGTTTGTTGAACGTAAAAATAAGATAAATACTATTAATTGTAAGTCGCCCACAACAAACATGGAATCAACAACACGTGCTACAAGTCACCATGCTACTAGACCTCCTAGCAGCCAGATCTAACAGTGCCTTAAAACAACTATGCCTGTAAAAAACTTGACACCACGTGTACCATCTAAGTCTACCTCGAATACTGAGGAAAACACTATCGATAATAATAATAATCGAAGAAATTTGACACCACGTGTACTATCTGAGTCTACCTCGACTATTGTGGAAAATACTATCGATAATGATAATAATCAAAAGTATAAACAATTGAAAATTTCCCTCAACGAAATCTTCCAGAGAGAAATTAATTCATGTATAAATATCTCTCTTGCTGAACGTATGGAAACAACAATATTTAATAAAAAACCAAATCATGAAATATTACGTGTTATTGACGAAATAAAGGATGAATATTTACGACGATAAATACTCCAACATTTTGGCAAATCAACGCCTGTTTATATGCCTTAGCAACGACAGTGATAACAGAGATATTAACAAGAACAGAACACCACAAAAAATACCATCGTATATAACTAAAATAGAAAAAAAGATTTCTGACCTACGAAAAACCATAGGATATGTGACAATGCACCTTACATGCAAACAAACACACAAAAACCTCACTTCTCACTAACAAAGAGTGAAAAATAAAATAGAGACGATGTTTGGTACCAGTAGAACCAGAACTCTTTAATATAAGCTGATCACCCTCAAACAAGAATTGAGAGCTGTTAGCGAAAAACGCCGATACCTGAAGAAGATAGATGAAAGAAAAGTGCTCAATAAAAGATTCAGACGAAACCAAACATCACTCTATAGAGATATGAGGGCAAAATAATAAGTGTCACTGAGGCCCCATCCCAGACATAGATTCCTTTTGGAGAAAAATATGGGGTGAAAGAAGAATTTCAACCAAGATGCAGTGTGGCTAAAAGAAATCCGAAAGAACTGTTGCTCCTACACTACAACAAAAACATACGAAATAAGTGAGGGTACCCTTGAGACTGTGATAGGAAAACTCCAAGATAAGAAAACACTAGGAAGAGACATGATTGTCGGCTACTGGTACAAAAAACTGATATTCTATCGGAGGTATCTTACTGATCTCTACCAACAAGTTCTTAAGGGAGATACACTTATAGCAGAATGGCTGACATTAGCACAAACATTACTGGTCCCCAAGAACAAAGACACCCACTTGGCAAAAACTACCGACCCATTGCATGCCAGAACCTGATGTATAAGATGTACACAGCCTGCCTAAACCTATTCCTCCAAGATCACTGTGAAAACAATAACATCATCACAGATGAACAAGCAGCTGGAAAGAAAGGGATTTTGGGATGTGCTGAACAACTCCTAATCAACAAAACTGCGAGGTCGGAGGTGCGACAACTTAGGAGGAATGTGGCTACAGTCTGGCTGGACTACAGGAAAGCTTTCGATTCTGTTCCCCACTCTTGGATGATAGAGGCCCTCCAACTTGCTAAAGTCCCAGACATTATTATCAGAGCCATATAGAAGCTGTCTTCTTCTTGGGATACTATCCTAAAGTTAAAGACAGAGAAGGAGGACTCTATTTTCACTGATAAAATAAAATATCGCAGGGGTATATTTCAGGTAGACAGTCTCTCTGTGATATTATTCATCCTGTCATTAAACCCCTTGTCCTTTCTGCTCACGAAATGTGAAGGATACATCATTGGCTCACAGGAGGACAGAAATACGAACCTAACCCATAATTTCTCTGTGGATGATCTGAAACTCTATGCCAAGAACATGGATGGGATGACGAAAAATCTTGACCTGGTTACCACATTCTCAAAGGATATAGCAATGGAGTTTGGCCAAGATAAATGCTCATATATGACTGTAAAGATGGGGGAAAACAACAACCCAATCTAGCAACATTTGTATCAATAGCCTAACTGTTTCACCGATATCTGATGAGGACTGCTACAGATACCTGGGGATAGATGAGAACATATCCTATAATGGTATCTGTAATAAGGAAAGCGTAACCAGGGAATACTACACCCGATTAAGAAAGATATGGTCATCGGAACTATCTGCGCAAAACAATATAGTGTCTCACAATGTGTTTGATGTGCATGTCCTAACACCAGCGTTTGGAATACTTAGTTGGGTGATAGACGAAATCCGAACGATTGATGTTAGAACTCGAAAAATAGTAAACAACACCGGAAACCTCCACATCAATAGTGACATAGACCGCCTTTACTTGAAACGTAAGCAGGGAGGCAGAGGCCTAACATCAATCCAGACATTTGAATGTCGCATCATATCTCTCCGACATCTACGAACCTCGAAGCGTAGGAGCCCGTCTCTCGAGCAAGTCTA
The DNA here is from genome assembly GCA_964016885.1 of Eledone cirrhosa. Taxonomy (NCBI): domain Eukaryota; kingdom Metazoa; phylum Mollusca; class Cephalopoda; order Octopoda; family Eledonidae; genus Eledone; species Eledone cirrhosa. The sequence continues at coordinate 309,360,956 of OZ024743.1, read as the reverse complement.
TCTGCATGAAACAGATAAGATCATGAGAGTTGGGAAGGAATTCCTCGAGAGGTATTCCCTGTGTGATAATCAAAACCACACATCCAGGGAACTCGCTCAGTAGTATCGCAGTGAATCCATGGATGAAAAACTGCATGCTTATCAGCAAAAAATCATGCATAGATATGTTGCCAGGAAGCACCAGAGTGAGACTAATATAGATAAGGAAAGTAGTCTATCTTGGGCCAACAACCGCTATATTGGATCCCGCTTTGAAGGATACGATTTTGCAATCCAATAACAGGAGATTAACACGAAATACCTGATTCACAAAAGAGATAGGGATGCAGGCAAAACACCTAGATGTGATAACAAGCGCAGACTCTGCAGAACTAACATCGAGGATATCACCCATGTCATCAGCAGCTGTCCAAAGATGTCATCGCGGTACTATCTACCTATGAGGCATGATGTAGTGGCCAAAACATTGTACAATGCAAATTGTAAAAAAGATAGCCCCGATAATAAACACATTAAAAGCTACAGCAATGTGGAAGACATCCATGTACATAATATGAAAGAATACTGGTGGAATGTTCCAGTAAAAACCCCAATAAAATGCAGGCCTAACAGACCATATAATATGATATGGGACAGGGAGAAGAAAGCATGCACAGTAGTGGAAGTTAGCTGCCCAGCAGATGCCAATATAATATCTAAGTTTAGAGAAAAGGAGAATATTTATGCAGAACTGATTAGAAATCTGCAGATACTCCACCCTGATTACACCTTCAGATTTATGCCTGTGATTATTGGGCACTAGGATATGTTAGTAACTGCCTCAATACAAATCTTGAGAAGCTAGCCTTCACAGGAACAGAATGAACACAACTAGTTAAGAAATTACAAGTACAATCCATTAATGGAACAGTAAAAATATGTAAAACATTCCAAATCCAAAGATTTTGCGTCTAATAACTGCATATACACATGTACAGATGCAAAGCATATACACATGCACACATACAACTCAAAACACACACATCCACACATACTATAACATCCATATCTACATCACATGCATGCAGACATGCATATCTGCCTAGTTGATGTTGTGTAAATTCCAATGAGACAGTCTTGTGTCTATGTTAGAAACCGTCTCTCTATTGGCAAACATTTATGAAATTATAAAACAAGAAGAACATACATACATACATACATACATACATACATACATACATACAAACAAAGATACATACATACATACATACATGGTGGCTGCCAACTCGTTTTCGAGTACGGTCACTACTTTATATCCATGTAGGAGAACCCCTACCGAAGCGCTGAACGAGTGTGACTTTTTAGTCCAGCCAGCGACTTGAAAACTCTGGTACAAACACTACACTTGTGACAATTATTGACACATAGTGCTGGGCCCATGGTACCATGTGAGGACAAGTGCAGAGAGATCTCCAGATATAAAGCAATGCCTGTGCCGTGAAGCTTTTATAGTGAGCAAAGGCACTGCACAAAGCCAGTCCCACTCTCTTAACCAAGATGATATTTACCAAAAAGAAGAACAAGTCAACATCATTGGATACCATCAGGGTTGCAGGTGTTATATCAGAGTTTTCCTTCTCCTAGAATTCTGCCTTGACAAAGGCTAAGGGGTCATCTCTCCCGGTGATTTTGGATGGCCATTGACTCTTAAGAGCTCCTTTGCCCTTTGACAGGTTTTGTTTTTAGTCCTGCAGGATGTCCAAAGTCACCCTCCTCACCAAGAAACCTTGGTGGGGTTGCCAGTTTAGTCGCCAACGACCCGACCATGAGACAGGTTGTACTGGGATACATGTTACCAGTAGCACCAACTGGTGACCTGACATACATACATACATACATACATACATACATACATACATACATACATACATACATACATACATACATACATACATACATGTTAAAGAACTGGATATTCTGAAGATATTCTCTGAAGACGCCTTTTATTCGAAATCGTAGAAATATCCTTCTAAATACTGAATTCATCTAACAAGGATTTGCTGTAAACATCACAGTTGGAGACGACAACATCAATGACACTAGTGAAAAATCGAAGAAAACAACAATGAGGAAGGTAAACAATATTTTAGTTGTAGTTACAGAAGGAACCCAAATTAGTAATCGCATTTAATTGTTATAAAAATGTAAAAAGAAAAAAACAACCTTACCTGTTGGCTTTATGAACCAAATAACTGGAATGAACCTCACTCATATCTAAATTATTTCACAGACAAACAATTACACTAGCAAGTAACATTTGTCGAAAGTAAAAATAACATAAACATTATTCGACGCAATAATGAAAGTGTGAAAATAACAACAGTAAACCAGCAGTCTCCTAGATAAATCATGTTATCAACACGTGACACAATTTGCTGCCATATTAGTACGTCTTCTCAGTTCGATCGTCAACAACAAACAGCAGAAATACACAAACATTCTCTTGAAACAGCTATAACGGTGAGAAATTTGACACCATATGTCACCATTGACTTTAACTCGACTGCTATATCTCACAAGTCACGTTAGTCATTAACATCAAAATACCGTCAATGAAAATAAGTCTTCAATTAGCTGGGAAAGTGAAAAGTATAACCAGTTAAGATATATCCTTAGTGAAACTTTCCAACAGATTAATTGATGTATGAAACTCTCTTGGGAAAAGACATAAAACAACAATATGAAACGAAATAATGAAATTCAGCGTGTTGTCAACTAAACTGGAGTTGAATATTCACGACAAATTAAAACCTCTACATTTTGACAAATTAAGCTAAAGAAATATGAAGGATATGTAATTGATTCACAGTAGGCCAGAAACACAGATCTAACACATAGCTTCTTTGAGGATGAACGGAAACTTTATAACAAGATAGTATGAAAAAAGACCTTGACCTGATTTCGACGTTCTCAAAAATTGAAGGAATGAAATTTGGCCAGGATAAATGTTCATATATAATTATAAAATTATGAAAAACTACAAGTAAATCTAACGACATCTCTATCAGTGACCTGACTGTTTCACGGGCACCTGACAATATTTAGGGATAGATGAAATATATATCCTATGATGGTATTTGTAACAAAGAACGAGTAAACGGAATATAACATCTGAATAAGAAAAAAATATGATCTTCTGAACTCTCTGACACAATAAATCAGTTGTCCACAAAACGTTTACTGTACCTGTACTTAGACCAACATTTGAGCTACTTGACTGGACACTAGATGACATGTGAGACATTGATTTTAAAATCTGAAAAGCTCTAATCGGCATGGGAAATTTCCACCATCTCTAAAACGTAAACAGGAAGGCAGAGGCCTAACATCAAACCAAACAGTGTTTCAGTGTCATATCACATCACTCCGACAACATCTATGAATAACCAAACGTAAAGGACAATTCTATCTACATGAGGCAGATAACATCATGGGAGTTTGGAAGGAGATCTTTGAGAAATACTCCCTGCATAATAACCAAAAACTCCCACCCAGAGAAATTTCATGGTGATACCGCAATGAATCCATGGATAAAAAACTTCATGCTCATCAGCAAAAATTCATGCATAGCTATGTTGCCAGAAAGCTTCAAAGGGAGAGTAATATAGATAAGGAAAAAAGTATATCTTGGGCTAACAACCGACATAATAGCTCTCATTTTGAAGGATGTGCTTTGCAATCCAAGAACAGGAAATAACAATGAAATATCCGATATGCAAAGGAGACAGGGATACAAGAAAAATACCTAAATGTGACAAGAGATGAAGACTCTGTCTCTGCTTTCACAACTAGGTGTTTTGCTTGGGTCGATATAGTCAACATTGACCCTTATATAAGTGAGATTGATTAAAATTGTTTTTGGTCTGTCAAGCTTATATTCCCATAAATAGTATTTTTTGCGTACATTTAATATGCAATATTGCTTCTCTGGTTGATATTCTATCCATTCATTGAGATGTTTAAGTATAAGAGACTAATCAACATTTAATTATTATATATTTATCATTTTATCATTATTGTTCGTATTTCCTATATTTAGAATACATTGATATGTAAATATGTATGTGAGGGTTGAATATGAAAAAAGGAAACATATGAGCATACATATAAGGACTCTGAACATTTGATGGAATTTTAAGGGTATTGACGTGACATACCGCTTATGTTAAACATTTAAAACCTAGTTGAATCGATTCCTCTCCTGGTCTGAGCACAGCCTGTTTCTCCCAGAGAAGAGAAAGAAGAATCAACCTCATAACTGGACTGGTAGTGCATTTATCGACTGCAACATGATAAAAAAGCAAAGTTGACATTAGCGGGATAGTGGTATTTGAAATCAGAGCGAAGAGAGTCGGAACAAATAGCGGAAAGCAGTCTCTCCGGCTTTCTAACAACACTGCCAATTTGCTGCCTTATCATTTTATATATATAGGAATAGTTTGTCCTGTCGTTGTTGGTTGAATTTGAAAGCAAATTGGTAGTTATAATCACAGTACAGCTACTCAGAAATTCTTAAATATAATTATTTATAAGCATATGAGCATATTCCCCGTGTATCACTGTTGTTGTTTTTTTTTCATCTTAAAGCTTCTTTCACAGTGAATTCTTTTTACACCAAAATGCTTCTTCTCGTTTGCTTTATCTAACTTCTTTTACTATATGCTGCAGTTTATTTAACAAATTTATCGATTTCCAGAACTCACCGATTTTTTTGTTTATAACTGAATATAGTGAACCTAAATATTCTTTGAACTATATGAAAATATTTCCAATTATATAAGTATAATTATTATATATTATTCAGATTTTATGTACTACTGAAATAGAATATAGTAGATATGATTATCAGTGGGTGTAATTTGAACTTATATATAAGTAGTGTTTACACAATGTGTATAAAATATGTAATTCGTATTTTGTATGCATAGATACGGAACTCCTGATGGAGTCGAAGAGGTGCCATCGTGACATATGACATGTCCTAAACATTTGAGACTTAGCGAAGTCCATCCTCTCTACATGTCGTAGCAAACGATTTCTTCCTAAAAAGGTGAGATAAACTGATAGAGAAGAAGCAGGGAAAAGACAGAGCAGGGGTTTAAAACAGGCAGCCCACAAACTACTTTTCTGTTACCTGTGGTAGAAGAATTTCCTGACTGATTAAGGAAAATTTGTCCCTTTACATTTTGTACTAATTCACATATCCCACTTACTATCATATGTGTATTCATTTTGATGGAAGAAACAAAATTAACGGTATGTGAGCTGTATGGCAGATTAGCATTAAAACTGGTGGAAACGAAGTACTTATCTTACTTTTATCTTACTTAAGAACATCTTATCTAACTTTTGGCCCAATGTGTCTCCCACCCCCATGATGCCATGGCATTTTTTATTCCTTGAGTTTTAGACACCTGATATAGAGACTTAATTGACCCCAGTACTGAACTGGTACGTTGTATCGACCTTAAAAGGAGGGTTGACAGTGTTGGCCTAGGTAGGATTTGAACTCAGAGAGAGCAGGCAGCTGGAACGAATACCGCAAAACATTCTATCCGACTTTCTACTATTTCAAATCCTTTTAAATCTCTTTACCTCAATGTGTGTATATATATATATATATATATATATATATATGAATGATGTCCATTAAAGAATTAAAGTAAGGTATTCAATATATATATATGTATATACATCTACATGTATATAAATAGTATGTGTGTGTTATATACATATATATAAATATATATGTATATAACCTAAAACATTAGGGAATAGAAGAGAGTGGCCTGTGCCGATATAGCAAAGTTGTAAAATAAGGTATATACTCTCCAGTTGGACACTGGACAGCAGATATATCTAGTTACATAATCAGGTGCGTAGAGTACTGATTGGTGCGGTGGAAGAGAGGATGAAGTGGTGAACAACGACGAGAATCCCCAGATGGTGGAGAAGTGCAGAATGAAGTTTTATAAAGAAAAACAACAAATCAGCCACCGTAACAAAGAAAACCGACCCGAAATACAAAAAAATGAAGGTCGCAGTTAACCTGGACAAGACAGCAAATACTACTTTACCAACAGTTTTTTATCAACAGTTGACGCAGCCTCGTAGTGTGGTGCAATGTGATGAAGATGGTGGAACTTACTGTCTCTTGGGGGGAGGGGGGGGGGGGGGGGTTAAACATTAATGTTGCATTCAACATGAAGGTTAGTAAGTACAGTGAACTGATTTCACTCTATGAAACCTGCATCGGGGGCATCCTGTTTCCCTATAGCGATTGAAGTCAGAGGATATGTCGAAACAAGGGTTGACTCACTTCTTATGGGACTTGGAATGACCTTTCGAGAGAAAAATTGGAAGCCACTAAGAAAGCGAGTTACTACATCTGGCTCAAAAGAGATGACTGGTACACCTGACACATTGATGTGGATGGAGACATCTCGCTATGAGTCACAACATTGGACTCGCATACGACAGCTCTATTGTGTAGAAATTCCGTCGAATATATAGATGATTGGCCCCGAGTAGCTCTGGTGCCACAGTGAAAGGGGTCGAAACACCTACAGAATTACTTTACTGTCTGTTGCGATATCGACTTCTGCATTTGGAGAGGGACTACAGCAGCACACACAATACAGACGTGTGTTTACAAAATATTTATTATATATATTATGTATGTATAAATTTGCGTGCATATAGTATGTTTATATATGTGTGTGTGCGTATACTAAACATATATGAGCTTGAATAAATAAGTTTTCCACTGCAACACTGGCGTGAAGCTGCATCAGCAGTTGCCCTTTCCATGGACGACATCAATTTCGAGGGGTGAGAGAGTTTCACATATGGGTGACTGCTGGTCTTCCAAAAAAGACATTACTTAAGTTTATCCCTTTGATAGGAACTTTCTAGATACAAACTGTTGACCAGTAAGTACAGTGAACTGGTTTAACTCTGTGAAACCTGTGGATGCGAGGCGTCCCATTTCCCGGTACAGATAGATGTGAGAGGATTTGTCGAAACCAGGGTTGACTCACTGCTTAGGGGCCTTGGACTGACTTTTCGAGAACAATATCGGAGGTCGCTAAGAAAGCGAGTTAGTACATGACCAAAGAGGAACTTTTAAGGACACATTAGATATTGGCATGTTTCTTTTGTCAATCAATAATTTTAAGACGATTATCTTTTAAAACCTCGTCTTTATTGGCTACTTAGTTTCTTCATTTTCTCTCTTTAAAACACTTTTTTATCAATATTTTTGTTTGATTATGTTTTTATTTTTGTAAAGTTTGTATTGTTGCTATGATATATTATATATTTTGCGAATTTTTAAAAATAACTATAAAAACATTTATATAACACTACCCTAAATACTTCTAAATCACATCCTTGATACACTACCATTGAATTGAAACACTTTTACAAGTGTAAAGTATTTATTCATATATATATATATATATATATATATATATATATATATATATATATGAGAGAGAGAGACCATTTATTTTATCGATCTCATAAACAAAAAGATCATATATTTACATTTATATATGTCTATATAGACATAGATATAGATAGATATAGATATGGACCTCTAATTCAAAGGGCCGGGCCTGACACACATTGTGTCGTATTGAATCTCTTCGAGAATTACGTTAATATTACTCGCGTCTGTGGAATACTCAGCCGAAAAGCTTTTCCGTTATTCGAAGAACAGCAACATTCATCGTCGAAGCTGACAGGGATCCTTTCCATATATCCAATAAATCATATATAAAGATTTTATATAGCATTGAAGACATGCAGGGCCCATCTTAAAAAAACTAGATAGTTGTATTGTTTATATGAAGCATTGTAAGGTATGTGATCATGATTATTTAGAGAAAGCCGATACAATACAAATTAGGAATACAAGAGTAAAAACTAAAGTAGGGTCAAGTGAGAAATACAAATCAAAACAACAATTTGCATTTTTACCATATATTTCAAGGTATTTCGGGGTTAAAAACTCTTTTTCAATAGAAAGGAAATAGAATGTGATGTTGGCAACGGGCGTTGATCTGCTAGATAATTGTAGAATACGAGAATCTTTATACGATATAGAACCAGACAAATATGTTTTTCGTGGGGGAGGGGCTGTAAAAGTATGACAGAAATAGAAATTCATACCTATTACATAGACGATTGTTTTTAAATAGCTATGTCATCCCCGAAACCATATGCAGCATAAATTCACACACAGTCATGGTTGTGTGTTTCAGGAATTCCCATCGCTATCACGTGGTTTCAGATTTAGTCACACTGTGTGGCTCCTTGTGCACCCCTGTCAACTCTCTCCGTCTGACGGGGAGATCTCCCACTCACTTTGGTGGGTGAGAGTTATATTCTCTTGTGAAAATGGGTATAGCTTTCATTATGTAAAATCTCCCCATTTTGCCTCATTTCTTCCCGTTTTGGGGCCCTTTTTTCATGGTACTTTCCGTTTGGATTTTTAGAGGTTGGCAGGTCTGCCTATTCGAATGTTTTCTGTTATCGCGATGAGCTGACATATGCCTCTTTGTGTGAAATTTGCTTAACGTAAAACTGCATAAGTCCGAAATATCTAAAAGTATATATTTGTATGTGCCTGTGTATGTGTTTACGATTGTGTCCGTATTTTTTTTTATGGGTCGTAACTTTGCGGTTCGACAAGAATGAGATCGATAAAATAAATATCAATCTTATAAAGATCCCAACATGGTATCCCAACTCTAACCACTGAAACCAGTCAAAGGATAAAAGAAAGAATAAGTAGTTAAACAATAATATAATTCTTACTGTAATAATGTTTAGATTAAACAAAAGAATATACAAACTTACCTCATAGTTTATATGCTTTTAGGTATTTTCCCGAAATATAAAGTAATTTACCATATCAACTAATTGAAGAGAGTAACCTGTATCCATAAGTACTCCTAAGCTCGGTATAAAATTGTAGCCATTTTTAAATTATATAAAAAATTTATAGACACTACTCACCTCGTAATTTATCTGCTTTTAGAGGTATTTTCCGAAAGTATAACTCTCTGACCATTCCAACTACTTCAGAGCAATAATCTGTATCCCTATGTACCACGGCAGTCTGAATAAAGCTGCAGAACTAAGGCAGGTTACTAGCATGATGAAAAAGACAAGAACAAAAAAACAACTGAGGTGGGTGGCTACAAAATATTTACAAAGAAAAATTCAAACAATTAATAGAAACTGAATAATTTGGCTGATAAAAAAGTATCTTTTCGATTATATATAATTACTGAAGCTGAAAAACAACTTCATTACATATGCACAGACTATGCCTGAAAACAATCCAACAAATACTCATTTTCATATGCTTTTCACTACAGGGCAACAAAACAAACAAAAACGATGATAAACAAACAAAATAATAACTGAAAAAAAAGTGTTATCCGATTCCTACCCTGCTTCCCCTTCCTATCAGTAAACATCAGTTATTCATATGTATAGGTTGTATTGGCTGATAACTTTTCTAGAAACAATGCAACAACTCTACAAAAGCACTGTAATTCCAATTGCTCACTGCTTTCTTTAAACTCTTTATGTTATCAATTGTTCGACCAGAATTGCTTATATCTAATTCATGTTTGGACTAAACAACGCTGTCTGTCGGTAACAATGGAAATAAGAAACAAAAGATATTGCCACATGAAACAAAAAACAAATATATATATATATATATATATAAACTTAAGTTATATGATTGAAAATTTGTATAGAAATCATTCTTAACCGAGACAAGTAATAGGTGGTATAACAACTATTAAGATTAGCAATCGGCTTAACAACTGATGATAGCATAGCACTAATAATGTTTATTTGATTCTTATTTTTATTTATTTTCACCACACTCCATCTGAGTGCGGAAACGTGTTTTATTATGACTGCCGTTAACACGTGCGTTGGTTGTAGGAACTTGATTTTCTAGAATACTCTAAATATAGTTTTATTTGGTGACAGTTTACAAATCAATAAACAAAAAAAAACAAAAAAAACATGTAAAACACTATACAATTTCAATCGTCTACAGAGTCTGCCTCTAGGTATTATCCCCCCTAGGATAAATTTAAAACGTATGGCCCCTCATCCCAGTTCTGCACCTCTTCACCCAAGTAAAGTAATTTCAACTTAAAGTTTGTTATGCTGACAAGCCTAGTTTTCGACACTTCCTGCTCTGGCTATACGAAGAAAATTACTAAGCCTGCATTTCCACTACACAGTCTACACTCACCTACTTCTAATCATGTGAAGGGTTATAACAACATACGACCCTCTACTCTTTCTACGCGGCAAAGATATTTAGTGAGCTATTAACCACAGGGAATTATATATTTAACCATACAAATGTATATAATTGTTTCTACTTCTGGCACAAGGCCAGAAATTATCCCAGTGTATTACTGGTACTTTATTTTATCGACCCCGTAAGGATGAAAGGCAAAGTTAACCTCGGTGGGATTTGAACTCAGACCATAAAGGGCCGTAACTGTTTGCTGCAAAGCATAGCGTCCGACCCTCTACTGATACTGCCAATCCATAATCTTGTCATCCTTTGAGGTCCAATAATATACTTGTCTGAGGTGTGCACCCTAGCTGCTTGCCTAGTTGACCTTATTGGTAGCGCCGGTCCTGGATGTAACGAATTATTATTTAAGTGTTTAGGTTTTAAAGAAAAGACAAATAGAAGTTATGATGTTCATATATTTTTAAAGTGTTTACTAGCAAAACAAAGAGGAAAGTTTTTTAGAGCTGAACGTAGACAGCCTGGGTTTAAAATATTGCAGATTCCATTCAATGTGAGTTATTTTTTATGTCCAACGTTTTATACTTGCACAGGTTGGGGGAAGGTCGGAGGTCATCCTCTTTTCATGAGTTAACAACCAATTGTTGCTGGTGCTAATTTTCAGCTAATTAAACTGGAGCATAGGGAAATGAAGTGCCTTCCTCATGGACACATCACGCCACTCTGTCGGAGAATAGAAGCCACAACCACATGATACAACATTCGAATTACACCTCACGCGAACTTTTTTGAAATAACTTTCATATAACTAATGGAATGTATGGTGGGGAACTGCAATACTGTCAACTCTCCCCGTCCAATGGGGGAGATTTCCCACTTACTTTGTGGTGGGTGAGAATATTTTTTTCTCTTGTGAAAATGGGTATAGCTTTCATTATGTAAAATTTCCCAATTTTGCTTCCCGTTTGCGTTTTTAGAGTTTGGGAGGTCTGGAACTGGTGAAAACAATAGAGTGCCATACAGTGTTTAGTTGATTCGTTATTCATTATGAATTCAAATGGGAACGAAAGAGACTTTGATATTTTGCTCCTTGGATGCAGTCGGTGAAATGAGCACCAACCCTGTAGCAAGTATTGTTTCCTATATATAAATATATATAATTCTTTTGATAATATGGGGCATCGTGCCAATATGACGCATAATGAGATTAATAGCGTTTCATAGAAATTCCAAAATGAGTTGATTAAGGAAAAAGATAATGAAATTTTCATATATAAAATTTTCTTAGGGCAAATATTTAACCCTCGTTTCTTCGTGAAATATGTACAATTTATTCATTTTTTTTTTATTTTACCATTTTTGTACGGGTTTCAGTATTCAGACAGTGGCGAAGGTGGTTCACTGCCTTGAATAAACTGCTAGTCGATCATACCCACTCCAGTACTGATTCTTTTTAATCTGGTACTTTTTTTATCGATCTCTTTTATTGAACCAAACAACATAAACACGGAAAAGGACACACTCTCGCACACACACATATATAAACACATGTAGTTTGGGTAAGGAGTTCGCTTCGCAAACAAATTTCGTTGGTCAATAAATGATAAAGATAGCATTTAGTATTTGATTAATAAATCATTCAGCAGACAAGTTTTGTTTCTGATTAATGAGTAGATTCATAAATATAGCGTTCAATGTCTGAGTAACTATATAAATGAAATGTGCATGTACTTTATTTATAATGAATAATTTAGACGTTATATCAACGCAACAAAAACGCATAGTAAGGATTTCAATAAATAAGAACTGGAACAGAAATTATCAATAGTTTCTCGAACAGAAATAAATAAAAAAATAGAATATCGAGAAATTAGGTTTTCAACAATGTTTGGTTTTGTAAAGTAAATTTCGAAAGCAATAATACTATGTGGATGTATAATTCCAGTCACATATATCAGTATATGTGTTGCAGAGGGTTCAATAATTGTTTCTACTTTAGGCACAAGGCCAGCAATTTGAAGAGGAGGGGAAAGTCGATTAAATCGACCCGAGTACTTACTGGTTCATGAAAGGCAAAGCTAGACACGGTGGGATTTGAACTCAGACCGTAAAGAGCCGTAACACTATGCTGCAAAGCATGGTGTCCGATGCTCTACCGATACTAATACTGCGTTATAGTGCAATAAATGCGTAATTTGTTTTAAGAATAGATTTGTGGGAATGTTCATTTTTCTGCTCTTATTCCAACTGCGTCGGGTAGGACAGATTTTACACAGTTTCAGCCTACCAATTTCCACTGACAACACTAATTAATCTAATAGTGTTCTAGAACACACATAAAAATGTCGAAACAAAAGAAGAATTTAATTAAGATATCTTACATCTAATACAGTTCGGAATTTAATGCAAGTAATGTTATGCCTTAGACGTTTCAAGACGGAAATAATTATTAATATGTCCGTCCCGATCAGCTTCCAGTATTATTTCTATCAATATAATTTGAAACAAAGCGACAAATTGGCAGAGTCGTTAGAACGTCGGATAGAATGCTTTGTGCCATTCGTTTCGGCTCCCTGCTCTCTGAGTTTAAATCCGGCTCAGGTCAACTTTGCCTTTCATCCATTTGAGGTTGATAAAAAATGTACCAGTCAAGTACTGGAGTAAATTCTTCTTCTATATATCTTCCATTCTCCCACTCTGCTACTCTGGAAGAAATCTGCTGTACTCAGACGTTGGGAGAAGATGAGCTCTGCCAGGTTTTAAAATGCCCTAAGAAACGCCGTTAGTCATACGGCGCCCCTACGACTCTCTCTTGAGTTACGGGACGATACATACATACAAATTTGAAACAAAGCGTTTCTTAATAAATAAATAAAAAAAATAGAGATCTACATGCATAACATTTCAAAATACAATAAACTATTCGTATATATATTATCGGTATCTGTAGTACCAGCATTTTTATCGAGGTGGTGTGGTAGCCTCTAGTTGATCGTTCGACCTCCTAGAAATAGTAAAATTTACGCCATTTCATACTACACCACCCTAGAAATGAAAGTTGCATTTGATAATGTAATGTGATCTAAGTTACACAGTGTCAGCTAATACGAATAAGGAGATATTCAGTCCAAGTATAAGTTTGATCATTAGTCTGTAAGGTCCACGCTGATGTTGAGCTAAGAGTTCAAATCCCTCCGAGGTTCACTTTGCCTTTCATCTTGACGGGGTCGATAAGATTAAGTACCAGTAATACATTGGGATAATTGCTGGCCTTGTGCCAAAACTAGAACAATTATTATTATAAGCAGCCTTATCAACAACCACAGTCATGGCGTTAAGTAAATCTGTTCCCAGCTATTTTTACAGCTTGCTCAAATTTCTTCTACTACGTTTTCAGTTTAAGCAATACCATGTAATTGAAATTACGCAGAAGCGCATGCTCTGTGACGTAGCTAGAAGGATGGTAGATAGAGGTATCACTCCACCTACTCCATTTTTAAAAACCACGCCTTAGTAGTTGCCATTAGTTCCGTTGTCGGATCTTATTTTTTATTGATTTTTTATTTACTTTACCGCTTGGCCTTTAAAGAAATATCTAGAACCATTACCTTATTCAACCAGCCTTCCCACAGTGTTCTGAACTTTGTGCTCATTTATCACTTACGCTGGTGAGATCTGGAAAACTAAAGCAAGCCATGATGTTATAACCTTCTCTCTGACGATGGACGACCGCGTGCTATTTTATTTTTTTATGCAAAAGCCTATAGTGTGGTGGTAGTGCTGTGGAAGGGGAACTCTAAATGTAAAGAGGAGAAACAAATAACGCAAGATATGTTCTCCAATTCTCTAACAATTCCACCAATTAACCATCATTGGTGGCACTTTATGCTATCAACTCTAAAAATATGGAATCAAAGTTGACCTTGACTGGATTTGAACACAAAATGTAAAGAATTTTCCGACTATAAAACGATTCTGCTAATCAAACGCCTTACTTTACATTACTCTATATATATATACATTATATTTTCATGGTAAAGGCTTTACTTCGCATAATTACCTCACATAATATCGAATCTATGAGATTTTGATATTATCTATTTTGAGAACAATACCGTAACATCAGTATGAGCGGCTGGTAACAACCAGTTTGAACAGAACGAGGTGAGAGAATTCTAGCCGATATGGCCGCTTTAAATGCTAAAGGGTTAAATTACATTCTAAAGTAAGTACATATCTTTCCGTTTAGCTTTATGCTGGAAATTATCAATTATTTCGTTATAATCTCTACCTTGGTATTCAACTACTTTTCAATATAAAGTAAAACTAACCCCGACAATCTATCTTCGCCTATTGCAGAATAAGGGGCGAGTTTAAATGCTTGAGTCAGCTAAGTGATTGTTCCGAAACTGCTATATATAGAAAGACCAGAAAAGTGTCATACAATGCCGACATGTTATTGATCATCATGAATTTAAATATATTCTTTAGAGTAAGGTATTAGTCGCGTGAATTTCCTATACTGCTAGCGCTCATTATTATTTGAGCGTGTCTTTGAATGAATGAAGTACTTGTGTGGTTGAAGTTTATCTATGAATGACGTCTCAATATGGCCGCTAAACATTCTAATTTATTCACATTATCTGCGTAGTCACCAAGCATTTGAAAGCGAAATGTTTAAAACTACCCAAATCCATTTATCTGTACTCTTTATAATAGAATACAATGGTATTAAGTATGATTACTTCACCCTCGGCAATTTAATCATAGAGACCTTGTATTTTACTTAATCTTACCTGCTTAGATATTGAACCTCAGTCGGTTCCGGTGATGAGCGTTCCACTTATTTGATCAGTGGAACAGCCAGCTCAATAAATTAATGTGCCTGATCATTGCACAGATACGAATATTTCTAATGTAGTTCTCGGAGTAACTCAGAATGACAAGGCTACCGCTTTGAATTACAGGTACAACTGGTTTTCTGTAGCTGAACGGATTGGAGTAACGTGAAATAAAGTGTCTTGCTCAAGGATACAATGTGCCGCCTGATTTGGGAATTGTACCGAGAGACTTACGATCGTGAGTTGAACACCCTAACCACTATCTCGTACGCATTTGTAGCACGAATATAGAATTACCTGATCTACAAAGATTTTAAAATTAGGAATCATTAATAGAAAAAGGAAATTTTCTAAATATATGACAATTTAATTCATTCTTCCATAAAGATTAAGTATTTCTTCTTAAAAACGATTTACCAAAATATTCACTGGAATCAAAATATTTCATATTGATAAAAGTAAATAAATGGAGTAGGAGAGAGAAAACGTATAACTATATGCAAACGAAAATATGAAAAAAGAAAGGTAAATGATAAAACTATATATAAAATAGGTTAAATATTTTAAATACTGACAACGCCAAAAGTCTTATATATAGACTAATCAGGGATATTGTATTTAAGAAATGATTAAAAGGCTCTAAAAATATATTTCCTCTAAAAGTGATTATGAAAATGACTTACTTTTTCATTATGGAAATGAGAGTAATAGCAAAGAGTGAAATGTCTCTCTTAATAAATACTAAGATTTGTCATCCACCCAACAACAATAAGTAAACCTCCGAATTATGTTTGTAATGAGTCGAAATCTAAATCATATTAGCATAGCAATCAAACAACGTCCCGCCAAAAGTTAAGAAATTAAAATGTTCAATATGTGAAGGATTGCCGTGTGATATAGGGGTTCACTTCAATATATATAAGGGTTTAATTCAGTCATTACTATAACAGAAGTCCAACGAGTTTTTGATTCCAGAGTCGGACCATATCGATACAGATAGAATCGCACGTACATAAAATCAACTATAAAAGAATCTCTAAGGAATGTAATCTACCATCTCCCCATAGCACCAAATACAAAACGCAAACACATAAGAGCATCACAACCACCCACACGCCAGGGCACATCACAACAAAACAATAAACCTAAATCCCATCCCATCCCTAACAACATGCAGAACCGCAACGGGGAACATGCATATAGGAAGGCCTCCAAATGTAACTGTCACCTACCGGATAAATGCCCACTGCAGAATAGATGCCTAGAATCAAATATAGTATACCTGTGTACTATCAAATTTGGCAACCTAGCATGGCACTACATAGGTTCTACAGCTGGAGATTTCAAAAAAATATGGTATGTGTATAGACATTCTATAAACAACCGTAAACTTGAGAATACAACGATGCTAGCCAATAAGATCTGGCAACTTAAGGACATCAATTAAGGAATATGAGATTAGCGGGTCGAAGTTATCGAGTGCAAAGGCCTTCAAAAAGGGGATATCTCACAGGGGATTATGCAATATGGAGCTACTCCATATTTTAAAATATAATGCTGCTTAACAAAATAGAGTGAACAATCTTCTGTAGGCACAAAGCAGCCACCAAATTCTCCAACTTCAAACCGCAACCGGCATGATTCGATCCAGCAATCTCGGAATTCAGTCAGAACCACCGGGATTTAAAAGTACCAACTTCACACCACTCCACTGTTATTAGTTGTCAACTGACCAACTGGTCATTAAATCAACAGCAAGAATCCCTTAACCTTTCTTTCCCTTTCTCTGTATAGTCGCATCACCTCCATTAAGATAAAACAATCATAATGCCAGACCCTAATCACCCATATATCATCACTGTCCCTTTCACTTTTTATTCTCTATTTATCTATTTACTGTTCCCCGATCCTTAGTCCTATCCTTTATCTCTCATCCTCTGCCATGACCTACAATCGGTGGTTCCTGCCCTGGCGGGAATCGGCCTCCAGTTAAACTCGGCCAAGTCGGAGGTGGTGAACGTCAGCCTCGATGCTGAGAGCTTTGCAGCCTCCGTCTCGGACGTGCGGTACATTCTCCACCAGGTACAGGTGAGCCCCAAAGAGGATGTCTTCATCCTCGGGTCACAGATTCACCCACTTGCCATCCGCTCCACTATCAGGTCCAGGCTTCATGGACTCCAGACTCTCACGAGCCGACGGGGCTTGATCGACGGCCACCTAGCTCTCTTCCTGTTGAGAACTGCTTTGCTTCGCCATGCCGAGCTTCCTCTCTACCTTTCGCAGCGCTCCGTGCTACACCCAGGCATCTCTCCTCGCTGACCTCGATACTTGTATCCGAGTAGCAGCCGAGGAGATATGCAACGACAATTTTGACGATATTGGATGGCAACAGGCCACGTTACCGGTCAGGTATGGCGGCCTTTGCCCCCGGTCCCCGATCTCACTGGCATTGCCGGCGTTTCTTTCGTCGGTAACCTCATGCCGCGTCCACGTCAGCATTGTTCTTCAAAACACAATAGAACCCTCTGTGTTCAGAGAACGTTAGGCCGCCTGTGAGACGTGCGACCGGCTGGGAATTAGCCCAGTAGACGTCCCTCCTACTTCTACCCTGCTGACGTCAATTCCCCCAAAGCACTTGGGATTCCAACCAGTGCAGCCTGGCCTCAGACAGGCTCACGCGCCAGCTCGACTAGCACCGCCTTGCTTGTTTTCGTGCGGCCACAGTGGTGCCTGGATCCATACCCTACCCTCCTTCTCCACTGGCACGCAACTAGACAAGCATAGCCTGCGCATCGGCGTTTCCTTGAGGCTCGGCCTCCGGATCTCCGAGCCACACCAATGTCGCTGCGGATCCAACGTGGACTCTTTCGGCCTCCACCCGCTTTCCTGTCGCCACAGTGCCGGCCGCCATCCACACCATATTTCCCTCAACGAGGCCGTAAAGCATGGCTTGGACGCTGCAGGCTTCCCTTCCCAGCTCGAGCCGGTAGGACTGGACCGAGGGGACGGCAAAAGGCCAGATGGCATGACCATGTTCCCGTTCCGCGGTAGCAAACCCCTCATCTGGGATGCCACTTACACCGACACTTTCTGCAGCCGCAACCTGGTGCAATCTGCGACTTACCCAGGTTCTGCTGCACGTCGGACTGAGGAGCCCAAACTCTCCAAGTACCGGTCGCTCTCCGACAGGTTTGCGGTTGTACCCTTGGCAGTGGAGACTTCTGGTGTCCTCGGCCCTAGGGCTACCTCCCTGCTCACCCCCATAAGCCCTGAGCTGGCGAGCCGCAGGTGTGTGCTCCGTGAGTTTGAGTGGCTTTTCCAGCGTGTCTCCCTTGCCGTCCTCCGGGGAAACGGCTTCTCCATTCTGTCCGCCGGGGCTGTGTGTGTGTGTGTGTGGGGGGGGGGGGGGGGGGGGGGGGCATCATGTATCATTCCACTGAATCAAGTTTTTTAAAATGTACTGCTGGAAATGCAGTGGAAATGTCCTATTAACAGCTAATGAGCAGGATACAAATTGCCTACTGAATGCAGGGCAGCTGTATTACACCAACCAATCACTACACCACCGCACCAGCCTAAGTTGTGTATTGTGTTTCTCTATCTCCTGTTATTTGTCTCTTTCTCTCTTACTTTTTATTTTAATTTTAATCCTCTAATATTTCTTTGTATTTTTTGCATTTTTATTTCGCCAATTCATGAACTCAATACACTATATTAGCACGACGTCCCTCACCATCATCTCGCCTATCATATATCGTATTTCTTTTCATGTTATTGTTATCATTAGTGTCATCACTATTTTACACATCCACTTACTCACCATTGTATTGGGTCGGACCCCATGCTTTGACGCATAGAGTTACGGCCCTTGCCATTCTCAGTTCAAATCCCGCCGAGGTTAACTTTGCCTTTCATCTTTACAGGGTCGATAAAATAAAATACCAGTAATACACTGGGTTATTGCTGGCCTTGTGCCAAAAGTAGAAACAATTATAACTTCAACTTCCACCACTACTACAACTATTATCAGTAACCGTATTTTTTACTTTTTTATCATTTTTATTTTCTTATTATTTTTTTAATTATCTTTTATTATTGGTGTTATTGTTTTCATCCACTTGATACTCAGATGTAACTATAAATACCAATGCCATATATTCCAATGATTTGATCAGAGACACACACTGTATTTAAGGTCGAGTGACGAAATTTGGAGTGATTTGAGGCCTTTAGACTCATCTGATCAATAAAACAATTGTTAATACTGTAAATAAAACCCTTTTCGTACAGCCGTTGTTATTATTCACTCTTTCCCTATATATATATATGTATATATATATATATATACATGTGTGTGTGTGTGTATATCTCACTCTCTCTCTCTATATATATATATAGAGAGAGAGAGAGAGAGATAGGAAGAGAGAGAGAGAGAGAGAGAGAGAGAGAGAGAGAGAGAGAGAGAGAGAGAGAGATACATACACACACACACACATATATATGTATAAATATACATACATACATATATATATATATATATATATATATATATATAGTAATAATAATAAATTTGAAGACTAAAATCCAAAGAGGGCTCGATAAGGATAAATATATATCAAATATATAAGAACCGTAGAGCAAATATTTATTAAAATAACAGATTAAAGTTTAAGCAAAGAATCGCTGCTTTCACCCTTAACGGGATCTTCTGAAACTAACAAAGTCAATCTGTGAACGCAGAAGTGAATATTTCAAAAACAGTTGCAACCGGAGGAAGACAGCAAGACGATACTTTGTTTCGTGGAAACGTTCCCTGACAAAGAACGGGACAAAACGAATATAATACGTCATTATTTGGAGCGGTGAAAAACAATTACACGCAAAGACAGAACCACGTTTATGGTATAAAAGAAGTCGTAGTCTAATATTCTCTTAGGTGGTTCATAGAGACGTTCTCTGACAATGAACGGAAAAACGAAGATAATACGTCATATGTGGAGCGTGGAGAACAATTGCACACAAAGACAAAACCACGTAAATGGTATAACTGAAGGAAGTCGTACACTAAATTTCTAACTAGGAAACCGAATGATTCTCCGCTTCAGAGTTAAGAATAAAGTAAATGAATTACAGAGGTAATTGAAATTAAATAAATACATACACGCATCCATATATGTACATACACAAGCATACGCGAAAACACTCGCCATGGGTATACAAATACACGCACATATAAATATATGTGTGTGTGTACGTGCACACAAATAATTAAATAAACGTATATAAATAAATAAATACGTATATAACAAGCGCACACACATACCTGCATGTAAATACACAAATCTTCGGAGACGTGAAGTCAACCAAAACACGAAATACACATATACATACACCCTACATATGTACGAACCCGCATACTCACACAGACGCAATACTCGCATATACACATAACCAAAAGCATATGTACCAGAATATATAAAATATACGCCATAACATATACAATCAAATATACGTACGAGAAAGTATACGTACCTTCACAAAACATACAGGTAATATATACTTACCTATGCAAATAAGTAATGGTATAAACATAACATATACTTAGCTACCACATCAAGACGTAAAATATCCGCGTATAGATCGTACTATCCGTTAGGGTATAATGTGGGGCTGTAATACAGGAAAGTTTTGTGCAATTTATGTTTACAAGCCGAAATTGCCTCAGATTTTTTGTTTAAGGTGTGGTCTGTGGCGTAGAGTATTTCCAGGGCCTAAGCGGCGCAGAGGTCACATGGTCTTTTATTTCCGTTATACGATCTAGCCCTAGCTAGGATCTCCCAGTGTAACTTATATTGGGTGTGGTTGTCTTTTAGACTCCAGATATAAGCTGAAAGTGACGTCATATTCCTTCTTAGAGGGTAACGAAAAGAATGGGTATGCATGTAAAGACGCTGCTTGAATCTATTGGCGGTTAACCCTATGTAGGCCCTACAGGACGTCGGTGTTTCAACCTTACATTTGTAGACAATGTTACTAGAGAGGCATTTCCCGGATAGGGGGCAATCAACCCGATTCCTACAATTACAGTTAGTACTAACGACAGGGTTGCACGTGTTCCTACGGCTAGGTAGTTTAGCTAAATTTGAAGTTGTGATGGTATGTGCAATGTTAGGAGTCGTAGAGTAAGACATTTTAATAGTATTTCTATTAAAAATGTTACTATATTTATGTGTAGGAGGAAAATGCTTCGTAATAAGGGATAGAAAGATCTTAGCTAATGGTGTGGCAACCTCCATATTATATGGTGGGTTATACCATATAATGCATCGGGATCGATTTCTTCTAGGTCTATTCTCGTACTCTGTATATGCTACCTTATCGACAAATCCACTCCGAGCAAGTGCTTCATTGTAATATGTGGAATGGTCGTTGAAAATATGCTCGTTAGTAGATAGACGGGAAAGCCTCAAAGAAACGTTTCTTACCAGGTTTTTGGTTATGCTGGCGGGATGGTTGGAATGCTTACTTATGTAATTAAGCGTATCATTCGGCTTTCTATACGGGTAATACAAGCCATTCGATAAATTGAGGGTAACGTCGAGGTAATTAAAGACCGAGAGGTTGGCCTCAACCTGTATAGAGAGGTTGAAGCCTTTAAAGAAGGCTGTGAGTTCTTTTCTGAACCTGTCGCA
>OZ024743.1:309326581-309334081 GCA_964016885.1 Eledone cirrhosa | reverse complement strand
TCTGAGGAATTGGAATCATATGTGTTAGAAGAAACGAATTTCGGCGCCATAGGACACTTTCGCATCCCATTGGTCAGTTGTGAGAACATTCCTCAGTCAAAAGTCTATAGAAATTTTCTGAGGCAAGACAATCTGTTGTTGTTGCTTTTGTTTAAGTACAGCTGACCTCCTCGATTGTGTTGGTTGTGTGTGTAGGTTGGCATCTATCCTCCCACCATTCCACGTGGTGGTGGGGGGGGGGGGGGGGGACACAAATAAAAAAAAAAAATGCGTGTGTGTTACAACCAATATCAGAATTTGAAAGATTTGAAAAATATAAACTGAAGTAGAAAACCTGTGTGTCAGAATCGAGAAGTGTAAAGAATTACAATTCTTACACTATCATGGGGTGGTGCGTTTTAAGAACCTGAGTGTCAAAATCCGGAAATGCAAAGGACTACAGTTCCTATTTCGGCATAAAGTACATATTCATGTATGTCAACGCACATCGTTGTAAGCACACACGCACAAACACAGGCTCAGGTGCATTCCATATGTATATATATATATATATACACACATATACATACAAGCATTTATGTATGGACATATGTATAAGTATGTGTTGCTATAGGAGTCGATCGAGGCAGAATTATGGGTGGTGAGTGTTTAGGGGATGGTTTACCTTGCGCTCGGTGTGGCGGGGCTACTGTCCCTATAGCTTGAGGGAAGTTCCCATCCCAATGTGTTGTTATTGTCCATATAGCTTGAGGAAGCTTGAGGCCCTGAGGTGTGATATATATATATATATATATATATATATATATATATATATGACATATATATATATATATTATAAATATGTGTATATATATATATATATATATATATATATATATATATATATATATATATATATATATATATATATATATATTGAAGTGAACTCCTTTACCACACGTCCCTTTAGGGCCACGGTATCAGTAATGGTAACAGCCATTGGTATTACTAGTTATTCTCATCTGACGTTAATTTGTACTGAATCCTCTCGATAAATAATTACATCAAAAGCGATCGTCATAAGAAATGTGTTTCAATAAAGATATCTTTAAAATTATCCCACGTATATTGTTTAAGTTATCTTTTCTTACAGAAAATATATTTCACGCTAAGACGAAATTGATATCGCCATGTGATAAAATACTTTACACAAGTTTCTTTCTATATATAAAATGACATATATATATATATATCCATAATCAGTATAAAGATCTCCAATTAGGTTTCTACATTTTAACACGTATATATATTTTAACACGTTTATATATTTCAACACAGTATCGTCTTAAGTATAGTGCTGCTTTTTTTTTAGTTATTTTTATGTGTTTTGTTGGGAGTTTTTGTCTTGTTTTGGGGGTAACATCTGAAATATTTAATAGAATCCAAATTAAAATTCATGCTATTGTTTCCAATTACTACTGTTACAGAAAGCAAGGACGGTGGATTGGCAGCATCGTTAGAACATTGGACAAAGTGTCTTGTGGAATTTAGTTACCGTTATTTACGTTCCCAGTTCAAATCCCGCTGAAATCAACTTTGTCTTTCCTCATTCTATGGTTGATAAATACAATACTAATCGTCTATTCTAAAGTAAGTGTTCTTTACTTTATTTAGTGGTCACATTTTATGAGAAAAACAAATTGCTTTATAATACAGTGGTAAGGGAATCAACTGTGAAAATACAAATTTGTGTGTGTGCGTGTGTGTGTGTGTGTGTGTGTGTGACCTCTATTGTTTCAATAACAGAAAAATCTGTTCTTTAATTTAACGTGCAAGTGACTGAGCATTCTACCAACGTAGTTCTCAAAGACATTCATCGTAATACTGAGTGTGTGAGAAAGGCTA
This sequence comes from Eledone cirrhosa, assembly GCA_964016885.1. Lineage (NCBI taxonomy): Eukaryota > Metazoa > Mollusca > Cephalopoda > Octopoda > Eledonidae > Eledone > Eledone cirrhosa. The sequence goes on along the minus strand of OZ024743.1, from coordinate 309,332,197 downwards.
GATTATAACATATATTTACCAACTAAAGAAACGTGTAATAAATTGTTATTGTTCAAGACACAACGCGCATTTGAAAATTGAACTCATTACGACGAGGAGCCAAACACCCTAACCACTAAGCCATGCCGCATCACACTTTTAGATGCATTGCTTCTATGCATGGTCTCGTAGTTTCTGCGGTGGTTGTAGAGGCGCCGTATTGACATACAGCGTTTTTAGGGCATTTTAAAACCATTTGGAAACCATCTCCTCTCCAGGTCTGAATACAGCAGATGTCTTCCAGAGAAGGATAGAAAGTGAGAGAATGGAAGTGAGGGATATAGAGGAAGAATTGACTTCAGTACTAGATTGGTACTTTTTATGGACCTTGAAAGATGAAAGGCAAAGTTGACCTCGGTGGGATTTAAATTCAGAGAGAACGGAGCCGAAACAAATACCACAAAGCATTCTATCCGACGTTTTAACGACTCTGTCAATTCGCCGCCATTGCTTCTATAAATGAATTAATAATGGTAAAAATTTGTTCTTTCTTTATAGATTGTTGACTATGCTGGCAGTACTGTATCAGGATTTAAAGGTACTTGAACATATCATATAATAGCTTAGATAAACTCTGCAATAGAAGTATAGCATTTGAAAGTCTGAGAAATATGAAATTAATGTTAATACACGCTGGGGCAACAACTTAAAAGAAAATGATAAACAAGACCGTCTGAGAAGACGAGATTGCCACAGCTGGAACATATTTATGAAGGTGGAGCTGGAACTAAACAACAACGACGTTTAAATGTCAAATACTACCAGAGTCTATAAACAACTAACAATCTTTTACTTCGATCTGATTGATAATCTATATCAGCATCGGATTAAAGGCTTTAGTATTCGTTCCGACTCTCTGCCGAGGGTCATCTTTGCTTTTTATTCTTTCGGGGTCGATAAATAAAGTACAATTCAGAATTTCAGTATCTGATCTGGTTTTGTGTGTTCTGAGTTCAAATCCTGTTTCCGTAAAAGCGGACATGCTTCTTTTAGGAGTTGTCGCTACCAGATAGTAGCAGCAATGAAATATCAATAGAAACAGTTTTTCTCGGTTCGATCTGACGATTGGCTACTTATATAGAGATTTGATCAAGTAAATCCTTTCAGGGAAGTGCACCAGTATGGCCGCAGACTAATGACTGCAACCAGTAAAAGAACAAAATCATATTTCTCCAAATGAAGACGTGTGGCTTAGTGGTTGAATAATTAGATTCGCAGTCGTGAGGTTATGAGTTCGATTCCCGAACTGGGTGATGCGTTATATCCTTGAGCAAGACACGTCCTTTAACGTTGCTCTTTGCGACTGGTAGATAGTATCAGAAATGGAAAGACCAATATAAACATTTTCTTGGTCTGATTGGACGAGTTCCACTCCATTTGGTAAGAGAATGAGGTCTGAGATGTTGTCTATCATTTCTGCACCTCCTCATCATTTCGCCAAAAGAACAGCAATAATAAATGGAATGTGCTATCATGACAAGGTGCAGACATGTCTGTGTAGTTTTACAATTTAATTTTACAACCACGCAGTTTATGATTCAGTCACTCAATATAGCAACTTGAACAAGTATCTTCCCCTGTAGCTATCGTTTGAAACAATGAATGAAATTTAGTAAATAAAAAGTGTACAGAAACACGTTATATATATATATGTATATATATATATGTGTGTGTGTGTGTGTGTGTGTGTGTGTGTGCGTGCGTGTGTGCGTAAACGTACATATATGTATGTTTATATAAAGAGAGAGTAAGAGAGAGTGATGGTAAAATCCTGACCGCTACAGCAAGCGGTTTCGGCTAGTATTCAGCAAAACATTTCAAGGATATACTGCCTTGAAGTACACCTTTGAAAGGCTTGCTAAATACAAGCCGAAACAGCTTGGCGTCGTAGTCGGGTTTTTACCTTCCTCTATACACGCTCTGCTTCTTCCCGCGCATGGAGTGCTCCCCAATCTCAGCACTGCAGACTCTATCTCTCTCTCTCTCTATATATATATATATCTGTGTGTGTGTGTGTGTGTGTGTAAAATTCGAACCAAGGAAACAATGTTTCTATCGGTCTGTCCAATTACTAATACTATTTACCGGTTTCGAATCCAGGCAGAAAGAGCAACGTGAAATAAAGTACCTTGCTCAAGGCTATAATGCCTCGGCCGGTCCTGGACTCGAACTCACAACCTCAGCATTGCGAAACAATTCTCTAACCACTAAGCCACGTGCCATGGTTTACTTTGTGTCTGTAACTTCACAGTTGGATTAAAATATAAATCATTAACGATAAGTATGTATACTGAATGAGTTGTAAGCGTGACGTATTGGTATACATCGTTTCTAGGGCCCTTTTTAAAACCTGGCGGACTCCATCTACTCCGCATGACAAAGTACCAAACTTGAATAAAACATAATTAGTATGATCAACTAAATCCCTTTAAGAAAATGCCCCAGTATGGCCACAACCTAATAACTGAAACCTGCAAAAGAATATAATATAATAAATTTCCTATCAATAAAAACATGTTATATATACAAAATTATCCATGTCGTTGCTATTGATGTGAAAAATTTTGAATATATCAAATTTTGTTGTATTTTGCGATAACCTGATGCTTTGTTTACTTTCAATATATTTAGAATATCGATTTTATAGTATTGAGTTTTTATCAATACTAATGTAACTGGCATATATCGATTTGTCAGTAACAACTATGGTTTCTATTCACTTAAGGCATTTATTTATATAATTTATCGACTGTTTAAATAGGTTATTGAAATAATGGCTTAGAGGATAAAATTCAGGTCTTGTAGCATCATATCTCAGCAAATTGGAAGCAAAGGTGATCTGTTCTATTATTTCTGAGGCATATATGTACGTGTGTATATCTACGTATATGTATGTATATGTATATTTGTATGTATATGTATGCATGTATGTGTGTATGTGTGTATATACATATATAGATGTGTGTGTCTGTGCGAGTGTGTACACACACATTTATATATATATATATACATACAATAAAAAGAAATACACAGATACATGCGAATACATACATATGCATGCATATACACACATATATCCCTGAATTTGTGTGGTGCCTTGCGGACGTGTTTTGAAATTTAAATGAGGTATTCTCTTGATAAGTTGGCAAACCTCACAAATATACTGCATCTCTATGATGTAATGTTTTTGCATAGTAGCCACGAAACTGCGCAGTCGAGGATGTCGAAGAAATTTGGGTATATATTTTTTTTTCTTTATGTCTAATGTTTCTTCTTTCTTTATAATGTATTATATATATATATATATATATATATATATATATATATATATATATATATATATATATATATATATATATATATATATATATATATATATATATATATATAATACATTATAAAGAAAGAAGAAACATTAGACATAAATAAAAAAAATATACAGATGTGAGAAAAACCACAGACCCTCCATCTCAACTCTACTTTTGAAAAGCAGAAGAACTGCGAAACCGGTAAAGGAACCAAATAAATATATATATTTTTTTTAAAATAAGACTCCAGTTGCATTTTCGATTTCATCTTTTTTCTTTATACTTTCACTCGTGTAGGACACCTCGGTTATTTTTCATTTTGTAAAATAATAAAAAAAAAAAAAACCTCACTTTCTAATATATATATATATACTAAACACACACAATTACACACGTACATATATACATGCATGTATATATGTGTATGTATGTATATATGTATATATGTATAGTCTGTATGTGTGTATATGTATGTGTACGTGAGTATTTGTGTGTGTTTAGTATATATATATATATATATATATATACTATAATTATACTATATATATATACTATATATATACTATAATTAACTCCGTATTCGCAACACCAACTACACAAACGAAGACGAGTGAACTGCACTACGTTGAGTACTCTCCACAATATTACACCAAGATTGACCATACGGAATGACCAATTCTATCCAGTGGTGAACCAACAAGCCTAAAGTAATAATGCTCCAATAATGTTGAGCACTTCCCAATGTAATATTGAACAGCGGCACTGACTTCAGTGTACAGCCACCGCCAGCATGGGATTAACTGATCTACTTACCTTTCGGATTTTGGCTGCTCTGTGCTTTATCTACCACCCACCCGATACTGCTTCCTTGTCGGGAAGATTCGGATTCCGACAAAACTCTACGTATTATACTAAAACATGTATTGTATTGACTGAATTCTCTACTCTATACCTCAGGACTTTTTTGTGACTCACACTGACTTCGGAAACCCGAACTTTACACTAGGTACCACCTGTTACCATTCCATCTCTTCCATCCTCTATATCTATATGTACAATCTGTATTATCTTACTACAACTTAATCTATATTGTATTTCCCCTTTACTGGGATTCCTCCGATACGTTCTTATATACTTCCGTCTTACTACATCCCTAGTTATTTACTTTTATTAATTTTTTATTATTTTATTAATGTATTTTTATCAATGTATTCTTTATATTTGTATTTTATCTTTGTATGCTGCTTTTATTATTTTTTTGTAACTTTCCTTACTCAGGTCAGTATGCACCTTTCATAACCCCCTACCCAGCAAAGAACCACACTACTTATAACCCGGACTAACTGGGACTTTAAAATAATTAAGGTTTATTTGCACTTTTCATTGGGTTGCTACCTTCGACTTATGTGGTGGCTTTTCCCGGCTGCGCGCTGGGCACTCGGAAAGTTCAGCCTTCCTTGAGTGCTTGGAAAAATAAATTTCCCCTCTTTCGGTAAACGAAATTACTCGGAGCGGGTTGCTTTGCCTCGGTCCCACCGCGCCGCCTGTTTTGGCCGCCATATTATACTTATACCTATAAACTCCAGGCTTAGGCATAACTGTTAGCTGTATCATGCCTCTACTGGCACGTAAATAAACCCCTCATGTGTGAATTAATAATATATGTTCGGTATAGACGACGGCCTGTCGACATTGTAGACTTCCGGCTAGCGCTCCCGGGGCCTAAGGTACCTACATACCTAGAGTACTCGGAAAAATTAATTTCCATTTCTTTCGCTGGACGATACCACTCGTAACTGGCTGACTAGTGGTTAGGGGTGTTGGCTGGGATTCACAATCGAAAACTGTACTCTATATCCCATCCTGATATCTTATCGAGATTAACTTTTCCATATAAGACTCTCTCCGTAAGTTCATTATATAAATCTCGCCACCTTAACCTTTAATTTTATAATAATTTATTTTTCAATTTAGCATTTTGCAATTTAATGTTTTTTAATTTAATTTCATCTTATAACTCGTAACATAAGTTTAACGTTCCAATTTTCGATTCACACATTAGACCATACAGACACCCATTATATATGCCTTCGTTAAATATAGATTCTTTGGATTAGCATTTTTCGCGGCGTTTTCTAGCATGACTGTAGTGTGACCCTTACGCTGACTTCTTTCTTCCTCTTTTCTACTTTCTTCCTTTCTCTCTTTCTTCCCCTTTTTCTTTGACGGAGAGGTGGTAATGCATTATAAGCCTTCGCCACCTCACCAG
>OZ024743.1:309316581-309324081 GCA_964016885.1 Eledone cirrhosa | reverse complement strand
GTGTGTGTGTATGTGAAAGTAAGGGTTGGGGGAAGAACGGGGTTGTATGTTCAGGAAGAGGTGTGGGGGGGGGGGGGGGGTCGGAGTGTTTGTGCGTGTGTGGATAGAGGGGGGGAGAGGAATCAGGAGGCTGAGGGTGTAAATATGTGGTGGAAAGCACGTATGTGTGGGGTTTAAGCGTGTTGTGGGTGTAGGTGGCGTGTGGAGAAAACAATTGTTGGGGGGTGTGTGTGTGGGTGAGTTATATAGGTGATTACGTAAGAGGATGGTCGAAAAGTTGGTAAAATCCAAAGGTGTTTAGTGGATTCTGTGGTGGTCAATTTCTGCGTGCGAGTATTCCATGAAGCGATGGTCGGAAGAGGAGAGATGTGGAGTGCGCGCGCAACAGGAAGTGGTCAAGCAGTGGGAGTGCTGTGTGTCTGTTTGTGCTGGGAGGTGGTCAGAGGGCATAGCAGCAGTCGGTGGAATGGTAAAGGGGCGAGGATGGGTAGGTGTGAAAGTTGGAGTGAGGAGGGTATGTGTGTGTGTGTATTACTAGAGGTGTTAGTGGAGCGAGGGTGTGGGTGGAGCAGGGAGAGAAGGGTGTGTGTGGTTCTATGGAGGGAGTGTGGTGTACTGGTGTGTGTGCAGTTTGATGAAGGGGTGTTAGTGGGTGTTAGTATACGGGAGGTGGGGAGGGGTTTAATGCAGGTGTGAGTGGGGGTTAGTGGTGGTATATATATACATAGATGGATGCATAGATACATACATGCATACATACACGCATACATACATGCATACAGACACACATACAGATATACATATATATATACACACATGGATACATATATACATACATGCATACATACATGCATACATACATTCATTGTAATTGCTTTATTTTTACATATGATTGTCATTTCTTTCTCATCCCTTGATTCCATCACGAACAGCAACACACTGCCCACGTAAATTACATACACTAGCTTGGCAAGACCAAACTCCACCCACTGAAAAAGCTCCAGCATAGGTCATAGACAGTAAGGTTGCCAGAGAACTGCATCTGCCCCCGCTGTACTGCACCCTCCGAGGTAACGAAACTATGGAAGTAGTGGTATTTCATTGGCGCAGTCTTGCGTGACACCCAACAACCACAGTAATATAAGTTGTGCCAGGATTCAGAGTCCTGTCTTGTGCCGTACACGCACACAGACACACACACACACACACACACACGCATATATATATATATATATATATATATATATATATATATATATATATATATATATATATATATATAATATATATTATATATATATATATATATATATATATATATATATATATATATATATATATTATATATATATATATATATATATATATATATATATAATATATATATATATATATATATATATATATATATATATAAATATATATATATATATATATATATATATAATATATATTATATATATTATATATATATAATATATATATTATATATATATTATATATATATATATATATATATATATATATATATAGGCAGGAAGGTATATATATATATATAATATATATATATTATATATATATATATATATATATATATATATATATATATATATATATATATATATATATATATATATATATATATAGGCAGGAAGGTATACGTTGCTGACGATAGCTAATCAGCTTGAAACTAGTACAGCGTTCCTTTGTCAGTGTTGAACAAACGAGCAACGATGGTTGCTGGACACTACGGCTTAATACAGGATGTTTGTTTACAAACACACCGAGCATTATAATAAATGTTCGGCGAATCCATACGTACATATATATATGTGTGCATGTATGTATATATATATACATACTACTGTACGTCTGTATACATATGTGCATATATATATATATATATATGCATGCATGAGACATATAGAAAAACAGATCGACAGACAGACCGAACGGCAGATCATTGTGAAATGGAGACAAACTGAGTTCAAAAGAACTATGTAACTTGATAATCTAGCTACGTGGTATGCATTCTAAACCTTGTTTAGTACAAAATAAATATCTCGTATTTGATAATGTTTGATAGAGATATACAATGCTGTTGCTGCTACCTTAGCAACGTCTATTTTTTTTTCTCAGTCCCTTCTTTGAATTCTTTGTGTGGCAGTTTTGCCTGTCACTTATATAAAGATCAAATTTACTTTTCATTCCCCAGAAATTCGATGAAATAATTTGTTATCAATAAAATGGATATCGGTCAGTTTCGATGATGAGTATTCTAGTTATATGACCAACAGAACAACTTACTATGGAAATGATTGTGCACGCGATTCAGCATTCCCAGACACGTTATTCAATGGAAAATTCTGCGTTACATTGTGTGTGACATGTAAAGCCCATCCAACAAACTTCCAAACAGTTTCCTTCTCTCATGTTTCCCGCACAATGTTTGGGTCTACGGGAAGCTATACAATTGATTTAATATTTTATTAAAATGCCCTCTACTAAAGATATGTGGTGAGAGTGTCTTAGGAAAGAATCGCTGAGTGGATTTTACGAGTAAAACCAACCGACAGGAGACCCAAGGGTTGACAACGAGCAAGATGGTTGGATAACATCCATGAGCTTGATTGGTTTAGATTAGGGATTCTGGTGGATCAATTGGAGACGGTTGCTTCAAACAGGACCCACTGGAAGGAATGTTTGAGATCTCAGCCCCCACCACGACCCTTCCAGAAATAATAAAAAGAAATTGCACTTGTCTAAGATGTGACGCAGAGGGATCGAACACGAGACCAAATGATTTCTTAAAAAACTTCTTTATCATTCGGCTATACTTTTACTCAGCACTATTATTTCACTGGTGGACTAGCGAATATTTAGAACATTGGCATTTACCCATTTACCTTGTGGTAAGGATGTTGGACTCGCGATTATAATGTCATGGGTTTGATTCCTGGACTGAGTTGTGTGTTGTGTTCTTGAGCAACACACTTTAATTCATGTTGCTCCAGTATATTTAGCTGAAAACAAGTACCGGCAATAACTGGAAGTTTAACTCTGCGATGGAGTGGTGTCCTGTCCAGCAAGTAGTTTTGTAGTCTCAGTCACTTCACACCACTGAAATTGTGATAAGCACCAGCTTAATGAGCATCCGTGCTCGAGTCACAGTTTAGATTTAGACTTTACGGTTTGAGTTCAAATCCAGTCGTGGTTAACTTTCACATTCATGCTGCCAGGGTCGTTAAAGTAACAGTCAAAAAGTGGAGACTGATTTCATATTATCTTATAGCAACCTAGATGGGAATAAAATAATTGTTTCTCCTTATGACACAAGGCCAGCAATTTGAAGGGAATGAGAAAATCGATTAAATTGCGCCGAGTGCGCTAATGGTACTTTATTTTATCGACCCCGTAATGATAAAAGGCAAAGTTAACATTGGTGGGATTTGAACTCAGAACATAAATGGCCATAACTATATACCACAAAGCATATCCGACGCTCTACCAATATTGCCAATCCACCACACGCAGATGCAAATAAAATGATCAGATGGCGGCCAACAATTGTTTTCTCTTTTTTTTTTTGGGGGGGGGGATTAAAATCGATAAAATCGACCCCAATGCATTACTGGTGCTTTATTTTATCGACCTTGTAGGGATGAAAAACAATGCTACCGTCGCTGCTGGCATTTGAACTCAGAGTGTAAACGGATGTATTTCTATGCCGCAAAGAATGTTGTCCAACGCCCTACCGATACTGCCAATCCACCACCTTTAATAGCTACTGATCTAGGCACAAGTCCATCAAAATTTTTGCGGGGTGAAGAGTTGATTGAATCGACTCCAGTGCGTTACTGGTACTTTATTTTAACAACGACATAAGGATGAAAGGCAATGCTAACCTCGGTGGGATTTGACCACAGAGCGTAAGAGCCGTAACCATATACAGCAAGGTATGTTATCCAACGCTCTACCGATATGATAACGCATTGGGGTCGATTTAAGTGACTTTCCATTTCCCCCCTAATTGCCGACCAACAGTAGAAACAATTATTTTAAGTGTATATGCGATTTTCCACTATAAAAATTTCCTACCCTCTCTCTAATTCGTTTACATAGATGGATTTAAAAACAATCACACCGATATTGTGTCATCGCTGTAAAGTTTAGAGAGATGACACAAGATAGGTGGATGGCTTTAGAGTCTAAAGCCATCCATTCTTCACCTGCTTTACTTCATATCATTATTGCCTGTGTTTCTCACTCTTCTTATACTTTGCCGCCAACAAAATAGACACATTGTCTCACATTGGCAAAACTATATTCCCCAAATTACCTGAATATCTATATATTACTAAAGCTCTGAGCTTGCTTGCTTGTCTGTAATTTAATACAGCCAAAAGGGCGCATAATGGAAAAATACTTTGAAAGGAAGTTGACCCTGAAATACGAATGAAATAAAACAAGTTTCACGTAAATCGAAGCACGGGTTCCCGAAATATGGGTTTTTTTCCGGGTACCTTCATAAACAGAGAGAGAGAGAGAGAGAGAGAGAGAGAGAGAGAGAGAGAGAGAGAGAGAGAGAGAGAGAGAGAGAGAGAGAGAAAGATATAGTGGTTGTGAGAGAGTAGATTGAAAGAGAGACATAGAGAGAGGGAGAGGAGACAGAGAAGGAGAATGAAAGAGAGAGAGCTGGTGGTGTTGTTGTGTGTATATATATATATATGAAAATAAGGGCGCTGCGAAGTTGCGAATGGGTTACATATGAAAAAAGTTTGTCCTTCATCAGTGATCTTCCAACCATCATAGGCATTTCATCGCTTTAAAGACCATATACCTCCGGTTGGTGCGAGCAACGGCTAAAAGAAGACGTTGGGACACTAAATAAAGGGGACGCGAGGGTAAACAAACAAAATGGTGAAGCAACAGAAAGTGAGGAAGAAAGAGACAAGTCCCAGATTTCTATGAATTTATATTCGGTGAAATCGTCAACGAGAGAATAAAGACCATCAAACCTGGTTGAAATGTGAGCAAGGAAGGAATTTCGCACAGGTCTAACGGGAGGAAGAAGGGGTCTGGTCTGCAAATTCGGTAAACATAAGTTCTGTGAAATCGTAGACGAGAGGCTACCTGTCTTTTTCGTTCTATGTATCTTTACCCTTTCTAGTAGTCTCTCTCTCTCTGTTAGCCTCTTCCTCACCCTTCACTCACTCATTCTCTGTCCTCCTCCTCTTTCTTCCCGTTTGACCTGTGTGTAATTCTTTTCTCCCGCACGCTGGCCAAGCTGGTATGAATTTTTTCTCTCTCTCGTCTACGATTTCACAGAACTTATGTTTACCGAATTCGTAGACCAGACCCCTTCTTCCTCTCGTTAGACCTGTGCGAAATTCCTTCCTTGCTCACATTTCAACCAGGTTTGATGGTCTTTATTCTCTCGTTCACGATTTCACCGAATTTAAATTCATAGAAATCTGGGACTTGTCTCTTTCTTCCTCACTTTCTGTTGCTTCACCATTTTGTTTGTTTACCCTCACGTCCCCTTTATTTACGTGTCCCAACATCTTTTTTTAGCCGTTGCTCGCACCAACCGGAGGTATATGGTCTTTAAAGCGATGAAATGCCTATGATGGTTGGAAGATCACTGATGAAGGACAAACTTTTTTCATATATATATATATATATATATATTTATTTATTAAAATAACAGATTAAAGTTTAAGCAAAGAATCGCTGCTTTCACCCTTAACGGGATCTTCTGAAACTAAGTCAATCTCAATATTTTAATAAATATTTGCTCTACGGTTCTTATATATTTGATATAAATTTATCCTTATCGAGCCCTCTTTGCATTTTAGACTTCAAATTTATTATTACTATATATATATATATATATATATATATATATATATATATATATATATATGTGAGTGTGTGTGTATATATATGTGTATGTGTATATGTATGTGTATGTCTATAACCAGTGTATATATAGATCACAGACACCCATATATATATATATATATATATATACACACACTCATATATATATATACACACACACATACACACATTTATGTATATACGTACACACATGTATATATATATATATATAGGCCTTCCAGTTTCATTTCTCATTATATACATGTCTGTGTATATTTAAATAATTTAAAAATTATTTTTAAGTGAAGATGATTTTTTTTTATATTTTGAAGTGAACGTGACCCAACGGGTCACGGGTGGTCTAATAACGAATAAAACTCTAGTGGTTTAGATACTGGTCATATGGGGGTCATAAATAATTATATCTTTTCATAATTGGGAAAAGGTTGAAGCTCACGAATCTAATTTACACTGCTATAAAATGATCTTAATAACTATCATTTCATACATTTAACATTATTTTTCAAAACCTCATTAATTGCACGGTGAAGAAACGTGGGTTAAGGGTTAGGCATTTCTGCTATCGTGAGTTCTATTTCAGGCAGCGCGTGGGGTCCCGGAGCATTTCACGTTGTTCCGGTCCCCTCAGCAGAGAAAGAGTGTATTGTACCTGTAATTGAAATGTCCAGCTTTGTCATATTCAATTTATCGTACTGAATCTCCTTGGGAATTATATTAAGGGTAGCTGTTTCTGTGGACTGCTCAGACACTTGCACATTAATTTCACTAACATACATTTCTGTTGATCAAACAACTGGAATAATCATCGACAAAACCTACGGATTTCCAATAACTCATTACCTATGTGAAGGCACGTGGCTTAGTGGCTAGAGAGTTGGATTCGGAATCGTGAGGTTGTGAGTTTAATTCTCGAACCGTGTGATGTGTTGTGTCTTTGAGCAAGACACTTTATTTCACGTTGCTCCTTCTATCTGGAGGAGTTGCGACCTGTAGATAGTATCAGCAACTAGAAAGACCAATAAAAACATTGTTTCCTTGGTCGTATTTGAGGAGGTCCACCCCACTCGGCAAGAGAATGAGGTCTGGGATCTTGTCGACCGATCAGAATAATTATCCCTATGTGTATATGTGTGCCTGTGTATGTACCTATGTGCATATGTGTGCCTATGTATGTGTGTGCCTATGTATGTATGCGTGCCTATGTGTAAATTTGTGCCTATGTGTGTATTTGTACATATGTGTGTATAGGTTTGCCTATATGTGTATGTGTGCATATGTGTATGTGTGTCCCTGTATGTGTATTTGTACATATGTGTAATTGTGAGCCTATATATATATGTATGTATGCCTATGTGTATGTGTCTGTATCAGTACCTATATATATGTGTGTGTGTGTGTGTGTGTGTGTGTGTGTGTGTGTGTGTGTGTGTGTGTGTGTGTGTGTGTGTGTGTGTGCGTGCGTGTGTGCGCGCGTGCGGGTCTTTGTTTATCCATCACTGTTCTGAATATTATCTGTATTTACTTGTAATCAAAGATGATTCTAAGTATGAATAGAAAAGGAATTTAATAGAGCTGCATTGCAGTAAATACCAGTCA
>OZ024743.1:309294081-309311581 GCA_964016885.1 Eledone cirrhosa | reverse complement strand
TATATCAATGAGTTGATAAGTTGCTTTGGGTTTAAAACTGTCTCTCCTTTTCTCTAAGAAAACCGAACGAACTTTTTTCTCAAACCTATATATATTGGTTGGTGACGTGCATTTCGCCACTGAGCAGCTCAAGGTTTGATCTGTATCGATCTGACCTGACTCTGTAATCAGCGGCTCGTCAGACCCCTTGTTACGTTACAATATATGTATGTAAATGGTAAACAGAAATAACAACACAACCAGTACAGTATATCGAAGGGATATATTAGATTAACGCTTGATATAGCAGGAAGAGGGTCTTAACGTTTCGGATGTTAGTCCTTTATCAGAAAAAAGAATGAGAAATAATTTTTGCTGGACCGGCAATCGCTCTGTATAATCAGCTCCTGATTATTACTAGAATTCTATAAGAATCCAGCTTCTATAATTTTCGGCGAAAGCGGGGACTGCATGCACTGATTATCGCCAATAGCGTGAAACAGACAGTTAGCGTCTCTCACTTCTTTCGCTGAAAAGAAGTAAGTGACATAGTCACTACTTTAAAACCGATAGCGTATGGTCTTCAAAATGTTTTTAATTAAGCATACGGTATATTGCCAAATATACTATACGTACATTCATGTATACATCCCTATTTCAGAGCACCAATCCTAATACCATATATATATATATATATATATATATATATATATATATATATATATATATATATATATATATATATATATATATGTATATATATATAAATATATATATATTTGTTTTGCGATGTTTTTTTTATATGAAATCGTGTGTAGAAACAAATATTGTTATACTTGGGGAGGGTCATATTGTTGTAATAATAATGCTAGAAATAATAACTGTTTCTACTTTTGGCACAAGACCAGAAATTACCCAGTGCATTACTGGTACTTTATTTTATCGACCCCGTAAGGATGAAAGGTAAAGTAAACCTCGGCGGGATTTGAACTCAGAATGGCAAGGACAGTAACTCTATGCGTCAAAGCATGGCGTCCGACCCTCTACCGATACTGCCAATCCACCGCCATTGCCAGAAATAATAACAGAACACACTCACTGTTTAGTTGGTTTACAATTCTGTATCTTTTATATCTCCACAGTTAATTCATTCGGTCCTCAATGTTTACCATTCACTGACCAACGGTCAAAAATACAGATATAACATAGATATAAACACATATATATAGTCTAACAAAGTTCTTTCATTGCACATCTGTAACATCATCAGTGGTACTATTATGTTCCACTTCGGTATGGCGTAGATATACAATACAACAGGAGGAACATAATAGTACCACTGATGATGTTGCAGATGTGCAACGAAAGAACTTTGTTAGACTATATATATGTGTTTATATCTATAGTATATCTGTACTTTTGACCGTTGGTCAGTCAATGGTAAACAATGTGGATCAAATAAATTAACTGTGGAGATATAAAAGATACAGAAGCGAAAACCAACCAAACAGTGAGTGTGTTCTTTTATTATTTCTGGCAATATTATTACAACAGTATGACCCTCCCCAAGTATAACAATATATATATATATATATATATATATATATATATATACAAGTTAATATAAATTAATATATTTGATAAACACAAATACCAACATATCCATGTTTGTATTGTAAATGACTAAGTTAGCTAGATTGAAAAATACTAATTATAATAATACAGTTTGCCTGTCTCGATTTAAAATAATAAATCAACAAGTATATTGGCAAATGGCTAGAAATAACAGCCGTTTATATGGGGCTAAATTCAGCTCTGTATTACAAACTCTCTCTGTATTACACGGCTCAAAAATACTTCTTTCTTTGAGCTATTTCATTGTAATGGACTGCCTGAGTTTTGAACTCATTAATAGTATCACTGCTCCTTACGTAGAGCTGAATTTAGCCCCATATAAACGGCTGTTATTTCTAGCAGCACGAGTATGCGGTAGCTAGACACTGGATAACCATGTGGAAAACCATGTGCGTTAAACAGTCTTTTTAAATATTTTGAAGTGAAACATACCAACTTTTCTGTGCTTGCTGAGGAGATATAAATGCGGTATTTGTTCCACTTTTTCATTTTTCGAAACATATTTGGATTTTAAGGTTTAAAATTGTAATGGACTGCCTGAGTTAGGAACTCATTAATAGTATATATATATATATATATATATATATATAGAAAGATTTGAATGGATACAGTTTAGTTGAAAGGAATTTATTGACACGTGTTTCTATAACAGTTACATAACCTAAAACAGCTATCTACAAACTTTTAGTTATGCAGACATTCAATATTTCAATGTTATTATTTACTGTCATTTCATCAGAATAATATTACTGAGGACCTATTTAGTTTTTATAGAGAATATTAGGAGGGAGGGGTGAAGTTGTTAGAAGAATAGTTGAAGGAGTGGTTTTTCGATAGCAGTGAGAATTCTTGGTGGCAGTGAGTAATTAGATTCCCATCTGTTGTTTTGACATTTTTTATAGAATATATTATTGGTTATTTTTCTAAATCTATAGAAGGATTAGAGATAGTAAAGATATGCGTGGTTGGTTTTGTGTTTGCACTTAATTAACATTCAGACTTAAATTTTTCTTTCAAGTGTACGTATCCTTTCACCCACGCATTCACACACAAATATATTTGCACACCTCTACAAAATACATATACTCACAATTCACATATTCATACTTACATATATATATACACATGCATACACATATATATACACACATGTATTCATGTACATACATACGCGCTCATGTGTATACATTTTCATACTCAACTTATCTTTATATACACACGTATAGACATACACATATATACATACATACTCTAGTCTATGTGTACACACATACACATACATACACATCTATATACACATATATACATACACACACACACATATACATATATATATATATATATATATATATATATATATATATATATATATATATATATATATAAGCACTTTAATACATGAATACACTTACATCTAACTATACACATCAAACATATATATATATTTACTTATTTATATACATTTTCACATATATATACATACTTATGGACGTTTTTAGACACATTCATTATCGCATATTTGCACCTATTCTCATCAGCATATCTTTCCATTATTAGTGTGGTAATTTAAGGTTATTAATATATGAATAGATTGTTTTTATATTTTTCTAACTAGATTAAGGTTTATATAGTTGGGGGATGTCCCTCTTTTATGTAATATTCGGCTTGTAGTGGGAAAAATTACATAATCACACACAAGAAGAAACTGCTGAATAACAGAATTGAACGAACATTATTCTGCCGTCACAGAACTAAAACCCTTTTTTCCCACTACAAGCCGAATATTACATAAAAGAGGGACATCCCCCAACTATATAAACCTTAATCTAGTTAGAAAAATATAAAAACAATCTCTTCTCAACATATATTAATAACCTTAAATTACCACACTAATAATGGAAAGATATGCTGATGAGAATAGGTGCAAATATGCGATAATGAATGTGTCTAAAAACGTCCATAAGTATGTATATATATGTGAAAATGTATATAAATAAGTAAATATATATATATGTTTGATGTGTATAGTTAGATGTAAGTGTATTCATGTATTAAAGTGCTTATATATATATATATATATATATATATATATATATATATATATATATATATATATATATATATATATATATATATATATGTATATGTGTGTGTGTGTATGTATATATGTGTATATAGATGTGTATGTATGTGTATGTGTGTACACATGGACTAGAGTATGTATGTATATATGTGTATGTCTATACGTGTGTATATAAAGATAAGTTGAGTATGAAAATGTATACACATGAGCGCGTATGTATGTACATGAATACATGTGTGTATATATATGTGTATGCATGTGTATATATATATGTAAGTATGAATATGTGAATTGTGAGTATATGTATTTTGTAGAGGTGTGCAAATATATTTGTGTGTGAACGCGTGGGTGAAAGGATACGTACACTTGAAAGAAAAATTTAAGTCTGAATGTTAATTAAGTGCAAACACAAAACCAACCACGCATATCTTTACTATCTCTAATCCTTCTATAGATTTAGAAAAATAACCAATAATATATTCTATAAAAAATGTCAAAACAACAGATGGGAATCTAATTACTCACTGCCACCAAGAATTCTCACTGCTATCGAAAAACCACTCCTTCAACTATTCTTCTAACAACTTCTCCCCTCCCTCCTAATATTCTCTATAAAAACTAAATAGGTCCTCAGTAATATTATTCTGATGAAATGACAGTAAATAATAACATTGAAATATTGAATGTCTGCATAACTAAAAGTTTGTAGATAGCAGCTGTTTTAGGTTATGTAACTGTTATAGAAACATGTGTCAATAAATTCCTTTCAACTAAACTGTATCCATTCAAACCTTTCTATTTTTCTCCGGATTACTTTTGGAACTACAACTGGAACCGTCGAGCAAACTCTACGTGAGCTGATAATCTACTGTGTGTAATATTTATATTACAACACAACGGAAAATACTGTGTATATATATATATATATATATATATATATATATATATATATATATATATTAGAAAGTAAGGGTTTTTTTTTACAAAATGAAAAATAATCGGTGTCCTACACGAGTGAAAATATAAAGAAAAAAAGATGAAATCTAAAATGCAACTGGAGTCTTATTTTTAAAAAAATATATATATTTATTTGGTTCCTTTACCGGTTTCGCAGTTCTTCTGCTTTTCAAAAGTAGAGTTGAGATGGAGGGTCTGTGGCTTTTCTCACATCTGATGTGAGAAAAACCACAGACCCTCCATCTCAACTCTACTTTTGGAAAGCAGAAGAACTGCGAAACCGGTAAAGGAACCAAATCAATATATATATTTTTTTTTAAATAAGACTCCAGTTGCATTTTCGATTTCATCTTTTTTTCTTTATATATATATATAGAGAGAGAGAAAGAGAAATATATATATATAGAGAGAGAGAGGTAGAACACTGTAAGGTAATATCCGTAGTGGTAGAACACTCAGTCCATGGGACGAGTTAGGTAGAAGTGGTAGCACGACAGTTAATTTACCATACCGAGAACAATTGTATCACCTTAGCGGATCCTCAGCTCATACTGTTCATGCTTTTTCTTGTTCCGTATAACCATGACCAGTACGAGCTGAGGATCCGCTAAGGTGAAACAATTATTCTCGGTATGGTGAACTAACTGTTGTGTTACCACTTCTATATATGTGTTGTATTGAAGCGAATAACTATGTGCATACTCTGGGAATGTATCTTACATTGCCTATTGAGTACGCTATATATATATATATATATACGACAGAACTCCGTGAAGCGAACTCTTTAACCGTACGGTCATTCCTCTGCGTAAAATCTGATACGATTTTACAGCCGAGAAGAATTTATTTTAAGGCAAGCATACTCTTTTTAGGATTCTTTTACAGTTATTTTAACAGTCAACACAAGCTGTTTCCAACGATTACTAATTGACATTTAATTCTATTAATTTTCCAGATTAGTCAATTTTCAAAACAAACTACTGTATAAGGAATAATCACAATGTCATCAAGAGCATTTAAATTAAGGTTTCATTTTCCTGCAATACACTGTCTCTTTTATTTTATTCTATTTTATATTATTTTATTTTATTCGATTTTATTTTTACAGCGGCTCCATAATTAGATAGATTATATTATTTTGCATCTTAATAATGTAATAAATCCTATACTGATGAAATACAATATTTTAAACGAGATTCCCATTTATTTTATATACACTTTATGCATAATATAATAATTATTATGATATATATGTGTAGGCCCTTATGGTCAATAAAAAAATTATTATTACATGGCCGGCCGTATCGATAGAGCGTCAGACATATTTTGCAGCATATAGTTACGGCCTTTTACCTTCTGATTTCAAATCAGGCCGAGGTTAGCTTTGCCTTTCAGGCTTACGGATTCGATAAAATAAAGTACCAGTAATATATTGGTGTCGATTTAATTGACGTTCATCTCCCCAAAAATTGCTGGCCTTGTACCTAAATCAGAGACCATTATTACACATATAGTATGTTAAACTTGGCAAATGCGTTATTGGTGTAGGTGAAGTTGACCTCTACTTGGAATTAAAACTGCACTGCAATATTGCAGCCCGCAGTTCAACACTGTGTTCTATTGCTAATCGTAAAAGAAGTTTTCCATTTATAAATGGACAGATTACAGGAAGTGGTGATATTCATACGTTTTCCTTAGTATATTAAGGATTTAAAAAGGTTGGTGAAGGTGTGTGGCCTAGTGCTTAAGAGAGAGACATACGACCATAATGCCGTGGGTTTGATACCTGACCTGGGTCACGCGTTGTGTTTTTCAGCAAAAAAATTCATTTCACGTTGCTCCAGTATACTCAACGGAAAATGATTACCATCACTTGCGGGGAATTGCCTTTGCAATGAACTGAGGTCTTGTTTAAAGGGGCCTCGTGTACTCTCAGCCGTTTAACACCGATGAAAACCAGGATAAGCATCGGTCTGATGAGCCTCTGGACTCGGGACAGACAAGCAAGCAAATCTTTCTTTTAAACAAATATTTCCTGTCTGTCTGTCTGATAATAGGTAACATTTACATCTATGTGTACATATATATATAAACATTTGTGTGTGTAGATAAGTTCGTATGCATGTATATATATATATATATATATATATATATATATATAGTAATAATAATAAATTGAAGACTAAAATCCAAAGAGGGCTCGATAAGGATAAATATATATCAAATATATAAGAGAGGAAAAGATTGACTTCATTTGTAGTGTCAAAAAATGTTTGATTTAATTTTATAATATTACGGGGTCGATGAAATAAAGTACCAGTAAATATATATATATATTTGAAAAAAAGGAAAAGAATGACTTCACTCGTACTGTTAAACTTTTTTGATTTAATTTTATAATATTATAATTGTTTCTACTTTCGGCACAAGGCCAGCAATTAACCAGTACATTACTGGAACTTTATTTTATCGACCCCGTAATATTATAAAATTAAATCAAACATTTTTTGACACTACAAATGAAGTCATTCTTTTCCTCTTTTTCAAATATACCTAACTGTACCAAGGACCTCACACATTTTCCAATATATATATATATATACATATATGAGTCCAGAATTAGCCGTTGAAACGGCTTGAGCTCAGCCGTCGGGGTCTTACCGGTTCCTATATACATATATATATATGTGTGTGTGTGTGTGTCTGTGTGTGTGTATATATATGTTTTTATATGTGTATATAAATATGTATTTATATATATATATATATATATATATATATATATATATATATATATATATATATATATATATATATATATATATATAAAAACATATATATACACACACAGTCTAAGTAATAGCAATGGTAGGCCTCGCAGCTCCCCGCATAAACTAGGTGAGCATAGTAACCGTAGAAATAATAATGCTAATAATAGTGATGGAAATAAAAAGAATAAAAAGAATAGAAGAAGATTGAATACATACTTCAACCCCCCTTTTAACTCTGAAGTGGCTATAAATATTCATAGGGCCTTCTTCTCTGTGTTAGAAAGGAACTTCCCTCCTGGTAATAGGTACCACTCTATCCTCAATAAGAATGTTGTTAAACTTTCGTATTCTACAACCCATAATCTGGCCTCTCATCTGGCCATTACTAATAATAGGAAAATAAAGGAAGGCCTGGACAACCTAAGCCTAGGGGAAAACACGGTAGTGGACAGAGGGGGCCGGAACACAAGTGGTGATCATTCTGAGAATAGCATCACCGGAAATTGTAACTGTAGAAGGGCTTCAGGCTGCCCCCTGAATGGTTTCTGCCTTATTAGAAACATAGTTTACGCGTGATGTGGTAACTACGGCGTCCACTAAAACCTATATAGGATCAACCTCCACCCCCTTTAAGACCAGGTTTAACTCTCACCAGTGCACTTTTAGACACAATAAACTGAGGAACTCCACCTCCTTGGCAGCGTACGTCCACAATTTAAAAAATGCACGAACACATTACACACTTACTTGGCGGCAGGTTGCTAAATCCCATCCATATACTCCTCATAATAGAGTATGTAACCTATGCCTTGCCGAATCCCACTCTATTATATTTGCTAAATGCCCTCTACTAAACAGAAAGTCAGAAATATTTTCCTCTTGCCCCCACCGAATATTAAGCTCTTTCTTCTACTTTAAACCTATTAGCTAGCACTTCCTTAATTCTCCAGTTGGGCTATCTTGTGTAACTGTCTCTTATTGTGTGTAACTGTCTCCTATTGTTTGTCTTCTATGTATATGAGTCAGTGAGTGTATACGTATGCCTGCGGGAGAATATTGATCTGGATATTGCGGTGTACAGGTGAGTGGGTGTGTATGTTAATAAGCACCCCTGTTTGGCACAGCGGATGTAACCCATCCACGTTCGCCTACCCACCATTGGTGCATTGGTGGGTCTATCCCGACGTGTATCTTGCGGATCTGTACCTCTGTATGCGCATGAGTTATGATGTAATGTATCTATGTAGATCGTGTACTGTGATATAGGCTGCACAAATAGAAATTTAGCCTGTAACTGTGGGCGGACCTGTGCCATCTCGCCGTAAGCAGTAGATACGTGGCACATGTACGTGTTGCCCTCCTATTCTGTGGTTTAAGATCTACAGGCTGACTTCTGGGAGCTCTTGCCCGGGGTTGTAGTCTTTCTAGCACGATTGGCCTTCCATATATTGACGGTCGTTGTTATTATCCCGAAAGTAACGTTTTGGCCCCGATAGCCCTCCGTAGTTACTAACGGTCTGTGGACACTTGAATCGGGCAATGGCACGTGCGGACATGATTATCTCCGTAGGATTTCAATTTGATTTATTTTACTGCATCTCATCGTATGTATTTATTTTGAATGTATTATCCGTGGTGGTGGGTCTTGCCTAATGTGGTATTTCTGTGTTTAATATCAGCTTTGACCCGGGTGTCCTACGCTGTGTGTGTGTGCGTGTGTGTCTGTGTATACATTTATATGTGTATGGGTGTAGGTGGTTGTATATGTCTGTATATAAAAATATATATATATGTATACCGTCTCTGCATATGCATGTGGTGTGTATATGTGCATATACGTGCTGAACATATTGGTGTGTATAATCTTGAGATGTCCCAATGCGGTGACTTCATGATATTGGCTCTTGAAGCTATTTTTTATATATCTTTTATTTTTTATATATCTTTTGTATGCGCTGTTGAGTATGCATATTAACCCGCCTGACCCAACTGTGTCTGCTTGCTTTCGGCTAGCCCGCCTGCACCTGCTTGCTTTCGGCCCACCTGTCTGCCTCTTGCTGCTGCACGTGAATTCTCCTACCTTCCTTCGATGTACCTCTGTTGACCATTGGACTCCTGCCCGGGTGTGAACCGGTTTGTGATTACCCCACCGCTCAACTGTGTGAATGCACACCCGTGACTTTCGAGTGAACTTTTGAGACTGCCCAACCTGGGACGTCTCCATTGCATTGCAATGGTCAAGTGATACTGATAACTGCGACACTTAGTGCCTTCGTGGGCCCCTGATATATTCAAGAAATATATTCTAAAAAAATATATATTTTATCTCAATTTACTTTATTTTATTTTATTTTATTTTATTTTATTTCATTTTATTTAATTTTATTTATTTAATTTTATTTATTTAATTATATCTTATATTATATTATTTTATTTTAGTTTATTTTATTTTAGTTTATTTTATTTTATTTTATTTTATCTTATTTTATTATTATATTATATTATATTCTATTTTATATGATTTTAATGTTAATTTTATATTATTTTATTCTATTTTATTTCATTCCTTACCCTGTATCACTATTATCTGTATATTTTATATTTTATATGTATGTTTTTTTATATTTTCTTATATATATTATAAGTCTATTTTTTACCTATTTTTCACCTATTTTTTATCTACTCTTACCTAATCCTATCTATCTTATCTAATCTTGTCTGTTCTCTTATCCATGTGTATGCTTGTATGTAACTATATGTTGACAGCACCCCGCCCAACTGTGACTGATAGCACACCTTATTTTTCAATTATTTTTCATTGTTTATTTTTCAATGTTTATTTTTATTTTTATTTTTATTTTTACTTCCTCAATATCTTTTATCTTTTATTATTTTTCATTCTTTATTTCTTCAATGTCTTGGATTTGTTATTGCTTGTGTGGTATGTAATTAACCTTTATGCTCTGATGAGTCCCACTTATAGTGCGGATGAAACAATGTTAGCAAGTAAAGATATGCATATGCTATAGGCGTTCTTTGTTATTGATTATATATATATATATATGTATGTATGTATGTATGTATGTATGTATGTATGTATGTATGTATGTATGTATGTATGTATGTATGTATGTATGTATGTATGTCGGGTCACTCTTGAGTACTACTGGTACCATGTAACCCAGTACAACTTGTCGCATGGTCGGGTCGTCATCGACTAAACCGGCAACCCCACCAAGTTTACTTGGTGAGGAGGGTGATTTTGGACACCCTGCAGGACAAAAAATAAAACCTGACAAAGGGCGGAAGAACTCATAAGAGTCAACGGCCATCCAAAAGTGTGTAAATATGTATATACACATGTACATATGTATGTATATGCGCGGGGACATAGAAATAGTCGGGCTGGACACCAGATAGCGCGGTTAAACCACTGGGAGTGAATGACTCCTAGCCTTTGTCAGGGCATTCTTCTAGGAGAAGGCAACTCATCAAACTGGGATAACTCCGATATAAAACCTGCGGCTCAGTAGTTACCGATGATGTTGATCTTTTCTTCTTTTCGGGTTATAACTACTGTCGCTCACTTTAAAAAATATCCTCACGCACAGTCATTACACGATAGAATTAATTAATAATTATTAATAATGGTATATCGTGCAATGACCATACTCGATAACGAGGGGACAGCCATCATGTATGCATGTATGTATATATATACATCCTGCAGGACTAAAAACAAAACCTGTCAAAGGGCAAAGGAGCTCTTAAGAGTCAATGGCCATCCAAAATCACCGGGAGAGATGACCCCTTAGCCTTTGTCAAGGCAGAATTCTAGGAGAAGGAAAACTCTGATATAACACCTGCAACCCTGATGGTATCCAATGATGTTGATTTGTTCTTCTTTTTGGTAAATATCATCTTGGTTAAGAGAGTGGGACTGGCTTTGTGCAGTGCCTTTGCTCACTATAAAAGCTTCACGGCACAGGCATTGCTTTATATCTTGGGTTCTCCTACACGGATATAAAGTAGTGGCCGTACTCGAAAACGAGTTGGCAGCCACTATATATATATATATATATATATATATATATATATATATATATAGTTATGTTTTTATATATGTTCGTATGTATGTATATATGTATGTATGGGTGTAGTGACAAATTGTAACAGTATTAACTGGCTGTCACACTCTTTCACTCGCTTCATGGTTACAGCAGACAAAACTACATATTTGATATCAGACACCGAAGTCCATTAATCCAAATATATCTATTGCTCATTATGACCTCAAACATATTGAAACAGACAAATAAAGCAATATTGCACCACGTCTCTATGAGGAAATAAATTATACTTGTGGAAATCAACATTGCATCAAATAATGATGTAACTAATCCACTCCTCAGTTAGCTTAATAATTGGATGCTTGTATAGTTGTCATATTTAATTTTCAAAGGTCTTTCCTCAAACATCCTGTCACCTTCTCAATGACTTATTGGTTCTATAAATAACATTACAAATGTATGTAGAGTGACAACAAAGATAATACGTCATTAATGTGGATATAAGTTGTAACGATGAAAGAATGGTATTTAACTAATGTATTGGTACGCGATGGGGCCCACCCACAGCCCCGGCGGACAGAATGGAGAAGGCGTTTCCCCAGAGGACGGCAAGGGAGACGCGCTGGAAAAGCCACTCCAACTCGCGGGGCTCACACCTGCGGCTGGCCAGCTCAGTGCTATGGTGGTGAGTAAGGAGGTAGACCTGGGGCCGAGGATACCAGAAGTTTCCACTGCCAGGGGAACGACCGCAAACCTGTCGGAGAGCGACCGGCATTTGAGGAGTTTGGCCCCCTCAGCCCGACGTGCAGCAGAACATGGGTCAGTCGCAGACTGCACCAGGTTGCGGCTGCAGAAAGTGTCGGTGCAAGTGGCATCCCAGACGAGGGGTTTGCCACCGCGGAACGGGAAGATGGTCATGCCATCTGGCCTTTTTCCGTCCCTTCGATCCAGCCCCACCGGTTCGATGAATATTGAGGCATTGAAAGTAAATACGGGTAAGTTTGAAAATATACAACAATAGCATCTACTCACTATATGTCAGACCGGCAAGACTGCAGTGGTGCTGAATAGAGGAGTCACAACACCTCTATGTAGACCACATTTTTTGTTCTGCTTTGGGCGCAAGTATGAATAAGTTCTGCTTGCATCCCACTATTGAGCATGCGACGTATAATTGGCCGTGTGAGAAGCACGGCTGGGCTAAATGCAGGCCTGACGTTGATAGCGTTTGGCCTTGGGACTTGTTGGTTGACATCGCGAAGCAAAGTTTAACGGGGAATTGAAGTCGACGTAGAGTAGATGGGCATTCCGTACCTGATGGAGTTAATGGTATTCTGAGTATGAAGACGTTTTATCCAGCGCCGCAGCCCGTGAGAATTGTGGCTTCAATTACATGCGGCAGGAGGTTTATTACCACTAACCGTGTTCCGTTGCAAAGACGTGGATGTTCCAGGTTCCTCAACAGCATGACTGGAGTCCCAACTTTGACGCGCAGTTCATGAGGTGGCAGTCCAGAGAGGTCCAAGGAATTAAGGAATTCTGTTGGAAAATCCTCAACCTCATCTTTGTCCACAACTTTGTCCACAGATTTGTAGGTACGGAGGTTTCCAGGAATGCGTTGCAGAAGATCCTCATTGATTTTTGCAACTGAGACATTTTTAGGAGCCAATATGGCTCTATCGCAGAGCCAACTAGTGTTTTTGTAGGTGGTCGCCATATCGGGAATGACAGAGGCTGTGAAGTCGTCAACAGTGTCGACAACGGTGCCTACTTGCGAGACTACCATTTCTCCAGCTGCATCTGAAGGTGCAGTGCCGTCACCTTTGAGAAGTCGGCTGCTGAGTGGTCGCCGAGCAGTTGGGCTCTCATTTGTTGTGAGGGTCAAGATTGACACTTCCTGCCACAGGCGAGATGACTTAATGGAAGCCCCCACAGTGTCGGTCCTGGTGGCTTTTGGAACATCTGGAAGAGTTTGTCGAAAATCGGCAGACAGCAGTAGAGGTACTCCTCCCATCGGCCGGTTGCATTCCTGATGTCTCGTAGGGTACTGTCTAACGCCTCAAGGGACCCTTTATGGGCCATTGTGCATTCGTCCCACACAATTAGCTGGAATATTTTCAAGTCTTCAGCGCTTTGTCAGAGTCTTTGGTGATGTTGCAGGTTATTGTGTCGGCTGAAGTCGTGTTGAATGGTAGTTTAAATGCGGAATGGGCTGTCCTACCTCCGGGCAGCAGAGTTGCGGCAATGCCAGAAGAAACCACAGCCAGGGCGATTCCTTTCTGCTGTCGGACTGTGGCGAGGAGAAGTTTATTGATGAATGTTTTACCAGTTCCTCCTGGGACGTCCAAAAAGAAGATACCTCCTCTGCGTTGACGAATGGAAGTTCAAACTGTGTCATACGCCTGTCGTTGGTCCTGCAACAATTTCGGCTCGTTTTCATTGATGAACAGTTCGAGGGCGTGGACGTCGTAGGCAGTTTCCTGAATTATGCCCGTCGGAAGTTTGTCCGAGCCCGTTCACTGAACTTTTGGCAGTCCATAGAATGGAAGGTCATTTCCGCCGACAGTTAGGATTTTGTCCTCGATGTCAATGGGAGCTTTGTTGAAGAATTCGTCGCTGAGTCGTACGTCGGAATGAGGGAGTAGCCGTTGTCCTTGGTGTATGTAGTCATCGGAAAGGTTATCTTTGTATTTGTCCCATAAGGATGCAAGGTCGCTTAACTCGCATGTATGCAGTAACACCTCAAAGAGTTGCCGAAGAGTTCGCGCTGAGCGTATTGTAGCTGCCTCCGCCAATGTCGCATCCCGCTGAGTGCCATCTTCCAGTAGACCCGGTCTAAGGCAGGCTGCGCGGAATGAAGTACAAAGCTCTCCGTTGATTGTGTTCAGATCGTCGAAAGATGTCGGTCCTCCCACGTCATGCAGTAGAAGGCGGAGATAAAGACATTCCTGTTGGTTAGGATGAATGGTGTACACTCTCCCTAGGGTAGTGGACATTTTAATGTCTGGATGTCCCTCGACGGGTTGCCCTTTCTCCCTTCTTAACCAAATTCTGTTGTCTGTGTTCTATGTGTAGTATGATGGCACCTGAGAGTAGAAGGGATCGATTCGGCATAACTTAAGAAATGCCGTAAGTGTGGTGTCCTTGGGTTCCTCTGCTATCTCAGCAGCGGTGGAGGCGTTGAAGTAGACTCTTTGACCGTTTTCAAGGTGCACCGCCAACTGTTTGATTGGGGGTAGTTATGGTGTATTGCAAAGTGGAAGAATCGTCAGAACGCTTCATTGCTGCTGATGTATCGGCCGACCTGGTATCGAGTTGCTTCGTCTCGGTTGTTCTCCATTGTAAGACCAAAGAACGTAGCATCGGACCCCTTATTGATTTACTTTCAGACGTACTTTATCGATTTGACGGAGTGGCAATATTCAATGTTAATGTGGGCGTTAAACAATTTAAGCAGAAGTGGGCAGTAGGGTACAATCCACCGGTTGTCGACGTTGTGATGTGGTGTTTTCGCAACAATTCCTCCGTCCGCTGGCTCCCTGCGGCGGTATAATGGATAGCCGTCGCCACCTGTCCGAGTTTCTCGGAGGAATGGCTTAGGATACCTCTTGGTGCATCTTCTTTCTTTAATGCATGGAGAATTCCTGTTGAAACCGTTTCCGCATGGCCCATGAACCATGTGAGCAGTGTCGATGTTGTGGAGTTCTCTGTCCAATTTTGGGTTGGGTATTTCTGCTGAAATGATGCTGTCAATGCTGCTTGCGTTGATTTTTGTTATCAGCCAAATGAGTAGGTGAGCGTGTGGCAGGCCTCTCTTTTGCCACTCAACGGTGTATACGTAGCACCTAATAGGTCCAAAGGCCTTACCTGATTTTAGGAGTTCAATAAGTTTTGTCAACTTCAAGTAAAAGACTCGTGCCGTAAGATCGTGTCTGTCTGACGCCCTTTGTCGGGGAATAATTCCGCGGTAATTTCATTCCACTTAGGGTTGCATGTTGAAGTGATGAAGAGATCCGGTCTGCCGTAGAGACGCACGTACGTCATAGCATCCTGTGTGCGTTCACTCATGTATCGGGGACTCCCCAATGAAGGTCGACGGAAGGATACAATGTTTTCCTAGGTTCTCGGAATCGACGTCATTCCTTACTCCATCCCATAAGTGAATGTAGCTGTCCGAACGAAGGCGTGCTTTAATGTTCCTTATGTAGCACAGCCCTTCAGATTCCATCTTTACGCACGCGTCTACAGCAAGGTGGTTGAAGAGTACTCTTGCACGGTGGAGTTGGTTAAAGCAGCATTCGCGGACCATGAATCGGTAGGTGAAGAATTGCATAGAGGAAACAGTTTTGTTGCTGTTGCACAAAGGAATTCCAAAGTGGTATCCGTCGTCACCGAATGGGAAAAGTAGGGGATATTGGAATGCGTCGTAGGACCTATGCGTCTCGCTGATCCGTTGCAGACTATTGTCCCTACACTGAGGTATGATGTCCCACTTTTTGTACAGTTCTCCATGAAGAAGCACAGCTATTTCATTGTGTGCGACTGTTAAAACGTCCGGCGTGGGTGCCTGGTAGTTTCCTGTCAGCGTCGATTATAACAGCAAAATTTGGCAACGGAGCAGCCTCCAATGCGCATTTAAAACTGCGAGTGTAGTTGTTGTTTTCGTGCAGCATTATCTGGAGTTGCAACAGAATTTTCATGTATGTGCCAGGCAAAATTGAAGCGCGTCGTTCCGCTTGGTCCAAATAGTCAGTGACAAAGTATAGCTGTAGGAACTGGGGCTGTCCGTCTGTCGTGGGCAGTAGCGAACCGATTCTGTGGTAAATTTGTCCTTGAACTTTAAAGGTAGGCCTGAAGCCGTCCTCGTGTATGATGTTAGCTCCGAAAGAGGTCATCCCTGAAGTTTCCCCAGGCCATTTTTTAGTCCGAAAATATTAGCAAATGACAGACATGGATCCAATCTGAACTTCTGGCATCAGTGCATAGTTTACTGTTGGGTCATAGTGGAAAGACTTATGAGACCACTGAGTGCAACTGATCCTCTGTGTGCCTCGTTTAGCACTCCTGCGGAGTGCGTTGGCGTTTAGCCTTTGTAATTGAATTTGCGCAGTCTCTGATGCGCGAACGGAAGCTGTTGAAGTGGCATCCATACGTTGACGTCTGGAACGCTGCCCTTCGTCCTCGGCAGCACGTGACGCAGCAGTTGAGGCGGAATCTCTTCGTCGTCGACTGTAACGGTGTTCTTCGTCCTCACCGTCACATGCCGCAGCGGTGGAGGCCGCATTTTTGCTTCGTCGTCGAGAATGTTGTTCATCAGTTTGCGCTGCACGTGCAACTGCAGTTACAAATGCATTTCCGGAAAGGCGGATGCTCCTCTTTTTTTCTGTCTCGGTTGCCTGGGTAATTGCATTTCGAGTTGCATTTTGTGACAACCGAGTCAATTTTTCTACGGACAACTCTGTAGCTCTTCTTCGTTTGGCAGCAGAAGCAGCTTTAGTTTGGCGACTAAGTCGTGGTCTTTTTTGGGGGTGGCATGACCGTAGTTTCAAAGAATGTGTTTGGTAGCGAAAATTTTCAAATGAACTTTGAATTAGTTTAAAGTGAGTAGCAAAAATGTTAGTGTGCTGGAGAAAATACCTTGATATTCTCTGTTCAAACCCAGCAAGATCTTCATATTATTGAGCAACGAATTAGATAAATTATCGTTACAGAGTCGCGAAAATTGTATTGTGATATCTAGTTTAGACTGTTGATATAAGTTGTAACGATGAAAGAATGGTATTTAACTAATGTATTGATACGCGATGGGGCCCACCCACAGCCCCGGCGGACAGAATGGAGAAGGCGTTTCCCCGGAGGACAGCAAGGGACGCGCTGGAAAAGCCACTCCAACTCGCGGGGCTCACACCTGCGGCTGGCCAGCTCAGCGCCTATGGTGGTGAGTAAGGAAGTTACCCTGGGACCGAGGACACCAGAAGTTTCCACTGCCAGGGAAACGACCGCAA
>OZ024743.1:309228411-309293881 GCA_964016885.1 Eledone cirrhosa | reverse complement strand
TCCAACACTACACCATTCTATATAACCAACTTTTCGTAAGGATGTCAAATTATACGGAAATTTGAAAACAATTTCTTGCAAGCTGTGTGATCTCGATGAGGATCCCTCGTTAGGCTCGGCTTACATTCTGAATGTATGTTGTTGTTTTTTTTGTTGTTTTTTTTCACCTTGTACATTTTATAGTAACACTGATCCAGTAGATTATTTAGATTTTAAACCGAATTTATAAACTAGCATCAATTATTGTAGTGAAAAATTATTTTAATTCAATTTCAAATTTGATTAATATCTGTAAATGGAGTCCATGCCTTCTTTGTTGTTAATGTGGTTTCAATTTAATCTCTGTTTCTCTGCATAACTTCACTGCATAAAACAATGAACAAAAGAAATATAGAAATAAACAATATTTCGTTAAATTTCGAAGCATTGGAATAATTGAAAATTGAAAAATACTGTCACCAAAATGCGGATAATTATAATTAACTATAGTTAATAGTGATAGTTCTAAAAGTTAAGTTTTGTACTCTCTGGAGATAGAAAAAATGTGAACAGAAACACCTGTGGGAATAGAACCTCGTATCTATCGTATGGAAGGAGATTTAATAAATATTGCAACATTGCTCATACAACTAGTCTCTTTCAATGTTCCATCGTACCAAATAGTTAAACCTTTTCCTTGCCGTATTTCTTATGAAATACACTACCTCTGCAATTACATTATGCAAGAGTATCCTTTTTCTATATTAAATCGCTAAATTATGGGACGTAAGCAAACAAACACACACACATTACACGCACACACATTTATATATATTCGACGATGGCCTATGCAACGATAACACTTACTCAATGGCCATCTCTGAATCAAATATTTCCTCTATTTTCTTTGCTATCTTCTGTTTGTGTTTGCCGTAATTCCTTTATTGAGTAACTAATTATGCAATACGAACCTGATGATGTCACCAGGATTTTACGTAACCTGGCCAGTGAAATAAGCATAGTGTTTTTGCAACAGTAAAAATTTATGGGAACTTCACCAGTCCGGCCTCCTGTCATTTTAATCAAAATAACATATATATACATATAAAGCGTGAAAGACGTTTTATACCTTTGAGTGTTGTCTCATTGAACTATATATATATATATATAAGGGGGTGTTACGGGTATGTGTGCATGATGGACTTCCAAACAGTTCCCGTCCACCAAATTTCACACAAGCGGTGTGACTGAACCCGAAACTACGTAGTTATGAAGCAAACTACATTTCCACACAACCATGCCTGCGTCTATCTATATAACCACATGATGGATAGTTATTGGCTAAGTTAATATTAAATGCAATCTCACATCTACATTGGAAGCAAGTCTGATTACATCTAAGAACTAATGCAGTAGATTCACATGAATCAAATCCCTAACAGAATTACATTTAACTGAATTATTATATATTTCTATAGAAATATTTTTATTTCTATTTTCAGGCGATATTGACTTTTTATGTCTGGCATTTATATTTAGAATCAAACAACCGATTTGTTCATTGTAGTAAAAAGAATATAAAAAACACAACGCTATTGTTGAAATAGTAATCAGCCGTCCATTGGCTCTTGCATGTCATTTTACCAAATTTATTAACTTGCAGATCAATTAATTGATGAAAGAAGCGGTTGAATTACGATTTGGCGGTAATCTATGAACTTCTTAAAGTCTCTGTTAATTGAATCACCAAAGTCAATTATTTTTAAGACCACGATTTCCTCAAAACAGTAAATTTGATGAAGTTGGTATAAATTTCATCAGATTGTGTTTGCAACTCAGCAGAAAAGGGATATCGCTATGGCCAATATAAAGTTAGTTTTCCGGTCTCGCGAGAATAATTCGATATTCGATATTTTGTATGACGTCCAATTGATGAAAATCAATCATTGCTATTTGTGATGAAATATTTTGATTAAGTGGATGAATAAGGATATGTCATATGGCATGGAGCTGCGTAAATACAACATACTTTTATAATTTTATACTTTCGCGACCCTTGTGGCCAATAAATGAAATCATTATTATATACTTTCACTTGTTTCAGTCATTGAACTGCGGCCATGTTGGGACATTACTTTTCATTTAGTCGGTCATATCGACCCCAGTACTTATTTTTCGATCACTTTTTGTCGAACAGTTAAGTTATGGGACATAAACACAGACACAGACAAAAACGTAAACACTATCACAGAAATGCGCACACACACACATAAATATACAACGCAAACTTATATACATATATATATATACATATATATATATATATATATATATGTGTGTGTGTGTGTGTGTGTGTGTGTGTGTGTGTGTGTGTGTGTGTGTGTGTGTGTGTGTGTGTGTGTAAATGGGGAGAAATAATCTAATAGATGGTTGAACATTCCACTTTAAACAAGGACAGCATTTCACAGTTAAATACAACTTTACATGTGCATCTCTAAAACCTAATCTATGTTTTGACCTGCTCAGATTGTCGTGAGCACTACATAGGACAGACAAAAAACAGCCTCCGTCAACGTATGACCGTCCATAGATCACAAATCAAAATACAGGAATACAGAAAGATTGCTTTTAGTGAACATATCGCCAATTGTGCACCTAATAAACAACCAAACTTTAACATTTTCCCCATTCACAAATTCAGAGACAACGCTTCTTTCATCCATCGTACCAATAAGGAAACGTACGTACTTCATTAACAAATTCCAACCCCTACTTAATGGACTAACCTTCGGACTAAACTAAGACTGGAACGAACCATAGCCTAAAATTCCTACGTTCTCTAAAGAGTTACCTTCCTTACACCCTACCTAATCCTTTTACTTATATAAATGAATTACCCCTCTCTCCTCTCTTTCTCCTACCCGACTACCCTGAATTACCTCGCCCTGCATATTAACTCTCTAAAAAGGGAAACATATCCTACCCCAGACTACCATTTGCCTCTATCATGGGTCAACATCTCTAAGCGCTCCTGCCATAATAACACTTTTTGAACTGCTTATCCTCAAGAACTATGCCTGTAAATAATATTATTCTTTCTTTCCCATTTCAATAACGTATTCAACATCACCTTATCTTCTCTCCTACATTTTATACCAATACAAATTCCCCCCTTTTTTTCTCTCCCACTCACATAATTTGGCAATGCATAAAGTGCTGAAACCGGTAAATGACATTTATTAAATAAATAAATTAATAAATAAATAAATAAATGCTATTGTTAATTAATAAATAAATTAACTAATACCTTAACATTTCACGCAAAGTAAAATATTTTGTTTTAAACATTTTATAACCCAGAGAAGAGAGAAAAAAATAAAGGAAAAACATTTTTTTCTTCCTATAATCGTTTTTTTCTCCCTATTTACATATATATATATTCCAACTCGTGTTCTCGTTCTCCACATTTTATAATTATTATTATTATATATATACATCTATATATCATATATATATATATATACACATATATATATATATATATATATATATATATATATATATATATATATATATATATATATATATATATATATATATATATATATATATAAATATAATATATAAATAAATATATATATATATATATATATACAAAATTTAAATTAAATTAAGGATGTCATGTCAGAGAGACATGCGCCATAACCACTGTAAAATATGCTCCAAGATTTCAATGAATCGATCCGAGCATTTTATATCAACTAGAAATTGATTGACATATATATATCTAAATTAAACATATGAAACAATCACAGGGGATAATCTGTAAAAGTGTGTAAGCACACACATCTGTGTAGGTAACTAATTAAAGTTTAACTACAACTTCATGAAGTTCTAGTTATACTTTTATTTGTTACCTACATAGATGTGTGTGCTTACACACTTTTACAGATTACACCGTGTAACATATTTGTTGTTACCCGGTTCTAAGTATCATTTCATGGTTTGTTATATCCCATTATTATAAAATAAAACACTATTATTTAATCAGAAGTTTGGGTTTGTGGTCAGGAGTTTGATATTTCGAAATTTTCTGATTTTTCAAGAAAAAACACATTTGTTTTAAATTTATCAGTTCATATAATTAAATCAACAGAGTATATATTTATTTTATTACACAAGCTTATCAAAAGCAAACAGGTAAAAGCAAATAACACGTATAAAGCAACTTATATACATCAGAAATGACTGGATTTCCTGGATTTGCGGTTGTAGTCCAGGTCGCATTTCCGCACTAGCCCCCAGATATATTCCCCCATCATTTTTTCCTTGTAGTGGCCCTGGTACCTCCGCTCTATCTCTTTCACATCTTGGTGGAATAGTTCGCCTTGTTTTTCTGAGTAGGCGCCCATATTGTCCTTGAACTTTTCCAGGTGAGCGTCCAGCATATGGAGTTTAAGCGACATCCTGCATCCCATGGCGCCAAAAGCCTTTATCAGATCCTGCACTAGTTGCTGGTAGTTTTCAGCTCTGTAGTTGCCCAGGAAACCCTTAACAACTGCCTTGAAACAGTCCCATGCTGTTCTCTCAATCCTATTGAGCTTATTGGAGAACTTGGTAGACTCAAACACCTTCTTTATCTGAGGTCCAACAAAAATTCCACCTTTGATTCTGGCCTCAGATAACTTGGGGAAGAACTCAAGAAGGTACTTAAAAGCGGCTGATTCTTGGTTGAGAGCCTTCACAAACTGCTTCATCAACCCCAACTCAATGTGCAGTGGCGGCATGAGCACAATCCTGGGATCAACCAGTGGCTCCCACATGACGTTCCGGGTCCCAACTACAAATTCTGTTCGCTGCTCCCAGTTCTTTCTTTTGTAGTGGTCAGAGGTGGCTCTGCTGTCCCAAAGGCAGAGGAAGCATTGGAATTTGATAAAGCCACCTTGGCGTCCAAGCAGGAAAGCCACCATCTTGAAGTCTCCAATGATTTCCCAATTGTACTGGTTGTATTGCAGAGCTTCCAAGAGGACTTTCACATTGTAGTAATCTCTCTTCAGGCAGACTGAATGAGCTAGGAGCAGTGTCGGGAACTTGTGGAGATGTCTATAAATAGCTACCACTCCTTGGCCACAAACGGCACCCCAATAACTTCAAACAGTCCAGGCACGTCATGGCAGAAGCAGAGGCCATCCCTAAGACTGTAAAAGCCTGAGAAAGGTTCGTGTCGACTTCTCTAACTTGTCACCTGCACTTCTTCTTTGACCAAGTTCCACTGCTTCATCCTGGAGACGAATGCTTAAAACACAACTCACCCTTTATTCAGGGTGCGAAAATCCAGTATCAATAAATCTCTTTAATCCACTTTTTAACAATTTTATACATTATTGCACTTTTATAATTTTCTTTAGGTATTACTCTTTATTTTATAATTTTAATTTAACCTGAAACATATAAAAAAATCATTTAACATAGGCAAATTAAACATACATACAACGTAAAATCCAGCATACAAATAATTCTAGTCAATAGCTTAGAATTTTTACAAAGCCAAACTTTTAACTGTTTAATAGGACTATTTTTTTAATTTATTTGGGACCTAAGTAACACAAAAAAGTGATTACAAGCCAGGAACAGAGAAAAAATTGTTTTTGTTACACGTGTTATCCCCTGTGATTGTTTCATATGTTTATTTTTGATATATATATATGTCAATCAATTTCTAGTTGATATATATATATATATATATATATATATATAGGAACGAGTAGGACCCCGACGGCTGAGCTCCAGAATTAGCCGTTGAAACGGCTTGAGCTCAGCCGTCGGGGTCCTACTCGTTCCTATTACCCACTCTACTACTCTAAGTATTGAGTACTTTGGTGCGTTATGGTCCATCTGGTTCCTTACCACATTTCCTTCGTTATATATATATATATATATATAAAGAATTCGAAGTTTGAAAGCCACTGGTTGGCCGGAAAATAATTAAATCGTAAGAAACAGGTTTTACCTTAATTTATTCATATGTCCTGATATTTCGACATTAATATATCTTCTTCCGAGGCAAATAAGAAACTATTCCAGTGTCCCACGTGACTTGCTATACCATGCCGGCCACCATGGTATAGCAAGTCACATGGGACACTGGAATAGTGTGGTTTATATATATATATATAATTTAGAAATGGCTTCTACAGGACTAGAACTGTTTCATTCGGGAGAACTTATCAGGAAGCCCTGATGGTTAAGAAGGGCACAGTAAGTGCTAAAGATACGTTTATCCAGGGTTCAATCGGGGGTAAACACAGTAAGTAAGGTACTCAATGCATAGCAGAGTATAAATATTTAATATAGAAATGGCTTCTACAGGACTAGAACTGTTTATTCGGGAGAAATCATCAGGAAGCACTATTATGTATTGTGTACCTTACTTACTGTGGTTACCCCGATTGAACCCGGGAAAAACGTATATATGTATGTATATATATATATATGTGTGTGTGTGTGTGTGTGTGTGTGTGTGTGTGTGTGTGTGTGTGTGTGTGTGTGTGTGTGTGTGTGTGTATAAATATGTATCTATATATATGTATGTGTATATATATATATATATATATATATATATACGCATCACAACTGGACGGTAATACATGACAAGCGACATATCCCCACAATTGGTTAACTACACCCATGGTTGTGTGAGAATCTGATGCTTTTTGATCGCTTGAACTGACTTATCCTCACGAAGTGACAGCGTAACAACTTTATATATATGTAAATGCTTGTCGAACGTCAAGATGTAAACGCATCTTCCACGGAAACATATTAAGAAAATTGTATTCACATCCGAACTGACTCTGTGATGAAAATGTATTGAATAATCATTGAATAATGACCTTTCTGTACCATCGAAATGTGCATAACACAATGACGTTATGGAATAAAACGGTATTGAATATGATGCCGTCTTTTTTCCTATGTTTACCTTATATATATAAGTGTGTGAATGTGTGTGTGTGGTGTGTGTGTGTGTGTGTGTGTGTGTGTGTGTGTGTGTGTGTGTGTGTGTGTGTGTGTGTGTGTGTGTGTGTGTGTGTGTGTGTGTGTGTGCATTTGTGTGTGTGGGGGTGTGGGTGTGTGTGCGTGTGTGTGTGCGTGTGTATGTGAAAAGTGAATGGATAGCAAAACGATACAGTACAATGAATATATTTCACAGTTTAACGCTTGATATAAATGCAAAAGAGTCTTAACGTTTCGGACCATAGTCTTTCATCAAACCATAATGAGAAGTAAAAAAAAAATTAGAACGATAGTCAAGAGTGAGAAGTGGAAGAAACGTAAAAAATTATTTGGAAATAAATCACGTGTATTCAGTTAGCCACTTTATATGTATTTAGGTTTTTAGATATACACACACACACACACGTGTGTGTGTATATATGTATGTATATATGTATATATGTATGTATATATGTATGTATCTATCTATCTCTATATATATGTACGTGTGTGTGTGTGTGTGTGTGTGTGTGTGTGTGTGTGTGTGTGTGTGTGTGTGTGTGTGTGTGTGTGTGTGTGTGTGTGTGTGTGTGTGTGTGTGCGTGCGTGCGTGTGTGTGTGTGTGCGTACGTACGTATATGTATATATATATAGAGAGAGAGAGAGAGTGAGAGACCCCGAGTGAAATCGGGAGTAACCTCATAATTAAGGTAGTCAATTCATAAGTAGAGTGTGGACAACGAAA
This sequence comes from Eledone cirrhosa, assembly GCA_964016885.1. Classification (NCBI taxonomy): domain Eukaryota; kingdom Metazoa; phylum Mollusca; class Cephalopoda; order Octopoda; family Eledonidae; genus Eledone; species Eledone cirrhosa. The sequence continues at coordinate 309,286,161 of OZ024743.1, read as the reverse complement.
TTTGATATAGAAATGGCTTCTACAGCACTGGAACTATTTCATTCGTATGAAATGATGATCATGATTTCATAGGAATTAAACAGTTCCAGTCTTATAGAAGCCATTTCTATATTAGATTTCTTTATATATATTTATATATGTGGGTATGTGTATGTGTGTATGTGTGAGTGTGTGTGTGTGTACAAATCACTTGTGCGCTATTTATTTCAAATTGTAAATGTCATATGTTGCAGTAAACATGTCCGCTTTCTGACACCTTCAGCTACATCTTAAAAGCTTACAATATTTTTCAATGTTTCTCTCCTCTATGTGTGTACCAGTATGTCAGTTGTATTTGAATGTGCTGGCCATTTTCTTTACAATGTGAAACAATTCTTTTCAGTATTACAAGAAAATATGTTATTATTGGTGTGTATGTGTATTAATGGATTATGGGCGTTGTTGCTATGTTATCATATGTATTTGTATATATGTATGCTCTTCTGGTTTTATAATTTCCCTTTGCCAATAGAGCGAGAGTCGGTTTCAAACATAGACACGAGACTCCCTCATTGGAATTTACACAACATCAACTATGTAAATATGTATGCATGTCTGCATGCATGTGTAGATATGGATGTTATTGTATGTGTGGATGTATATGTTTTGAATTGTATGTGTGCATGTGTATATGCTTAGTATCTGTACATGTGTATATGAAGTTATTAGATGGAAACATTTTTGGAATGTTTTACATATTTTTACTGTTCCATTAATGGGTTGTACTTGTAATTTCCTAACTAGTTGTGTTCTTTCTGTTCCTGTGAAGCCTAGCTTCTTAAGATTTTATTGAGGCAGTTACTAACTTATCCCAGTGCCTCAATAATCACAGGCATAAATCTGAAGGTGTAATCAGGGTGGAGTATCTGCAGATTTCTAATCAGTTCTGCATAAATATTCTCCTTTTCTCTAATCTTTGATATTATATTGGCATCTGCTGGACAGTTAACTTCCACTACTGTGCATGCCTTCTTCTCCCTGTCCCATATCATAATGTCTGGTCTGTTATGCCTGCATTTTATTGGGGTTTTTACTGGAACATTCCACCAGTACTCTTTCACATTATGTACATGGATGTCTTCCACATTGCTGTAGCTTTTAATGTGTTTATTATCGGGGCTCTTTTTTCTACGGATTGCATTGTACAGTGTTTTGGCCACTACATCATGCCTCATAGGTAGATATTACTGCGATGACATCTTTGGACAGCTGCTGATGACATGGGTGACATCTTGGATGTTAATTCTGCAGTCTTCACTTGTTATCACATCTAGGTGTTTTTCCTGCATCCCTATCTCTTTTGTGAATCAGGTATTTCGTGTTAATCTCCTGTTCTTGGATTGCAAAAGCGTATCCTTCAAAGAGGGAGCAAATATAGCGGTTGTTGGTCCAAGATAGACTACTTTCCTTATCTATATTAGTCTCACTCTGGAGCTTCCTGGCAACATATCCATGCATGATTTTTTTGCTGATTAGCATGCAGTTTTTCATCCATGGATTCACTGCGATACTGGGTGTGAGTTTTTGATTATCACATAGGGAATACCTCTCGGGGAGTTCCTTCCCAACTCTCATGATCTCATCTGTTTCATGCAGATAGACTTGCTCGAGAGACGGGCTCCTGCGCTTTGAGGTTCGTAGATGTTGTAGGAGGAATATGATGCAACATTCAAATGCTGTCTGGACTGATGTTAGGCCTCTTCCTCCCTGCTTACGTTTCAAGTAAAGGCGGTCTATGTCACTGTTGATGTGAAAGTTTCCGGTGTTGTTTAGTATTTTTCGAGTTCTAACATCAACTGCTCGGATTTCGTCCAATTGAGTATTCCAAAAGTTGGTGTTAGGACAGGAACAGCAAACACATTGTGAGTCACTGTTTTGTTTTTCGCAGAGAGTTCCGATAACTATATCTTTCTTAATCGGGTGTAGTATTCCCTGGTTACGCGTTCCTTATTACATATACCATTATATGATATGTTCTCATCTATCCCCAGGTATCTGTAGCAGTCCTCATCAGGTATTGGTGAAACAGTTAGGTCATTGTTACAAATGTTGCTAGATTGGGTTGTATGTATGTATGAATGTATGTATGCATGTATGTATGAATGTATGTAAGTATGTATGGATGTATGTATGTGCTACTGGTAACATGTATCCCAGTACAACCTGTCTCATGGTCGGGTCGTTGGCGACTAAAATGGCAACCCCACCAAGGTTTCTTGGTGAGGAGGGTGACTTTGGACATCCTGCAGGACTAAAAACGAAACCTGTCAAAGGGCAAAGGAGCTCTTAAGAGTCAATGGCCATCCAACATCACCGGGAGAGATTACCCCTTAGTCTTTGTCAAGGCAGAATTCTAGGAGAAGGAAAACTCTGATATAACACCTGCAACCCTGATGGTATCCAATGATGTTGACTTGTTCTTCTTTTTGGTAAATATCATCTTGGTTAAGAGAGTGGGACTTGTGCAGTGCCTTTGCTCACTATAAAAGCTTCACGGCACAGGCATTGCTTTATATCTGAAGATCTCTCTGCACTTGTCGTCACATGGTACCATGGGCCCAGCACTATGTGTCAATAATTGTCACAAGTGTAGTGTTTGTACCAGAGTTTTCAAGTCGCTGGGTGGACTAAAAAGTCACACTCGTTCAGCGCATCGGTAGGGGTTCTCCTACATAGATATGAAGTAGTGGCCGTACTCGAAAACGAGTTGGCAGCCACCATGTATGTATATATTTGTATGCACGTATGTATGTATGTATGGATGGAGGGATCCATCATGTGTATATATATATATATATATATATATATATATATATGGGGGGGGGGTGATTTATTATTCAGAAATTACTTTTACATATTTCATTCGAGATCACCTGCCTATTCCTATGTGACTGTATGTATGTTTGTATGTTTGTATGTTTGTATGTAAGCATATATGTATGTATGCACTATGTGTGTATGCGTGTATGTATGTAGAGTGCATGCATACATTTATATATCTATGTATACATGTATTTATGTATGTATATATATGTATGTATGCATGTATATATGTATGTATGTATATATATGTAGGTATGCATGTATATATGTATGCATTTATGTATGTATATATGTATGTATATATACATATATGCATGCATGTCTGTATGCGTGCATACATACATTTATATAGCTATGTATATATGCGTGCCTGCATGTATATATATATGTATGCATATATGTATGCATGTTTGTATGCAGTTAGGTATTCCATTCAATTCAATATATTTGGCAGAAAATAAAACATAGATGCTTCAGATGCCATGTAAGGAGGGGAGAGGGGGGAAATGTACACAGTCGGAAACACAGTGGTCCAACACCGGTCCAATTTCGCCTTGAATTGTTGCGTGGTTGGCGCGTTGACTACTACTTCTGGAAGCCGATTCCAGGGTCCAGAGATGCGGATCGAGAAAGCAGCTTTCCGTCTATTTAGGCGAAAGCGGCGGTGAAACAGCTTTTTGTCATGTCCACGTAGACCTCTTTCAAGTGCCGGAGTGAATAGGAGATCTTGAGGGAGATCGTAATGGCCATTGAGGAGATTGTAAGCCAAAATGAGATCGCCTCGTAGAGGTCGACGCCCCAAGGAGAAGAGGTTCAACTTCTGCAGCCGGCTTTTGTAGGGCAGCTCATGAAGACCCTGTTCCATTCGAGTCGCTAGTCGTTGAACTCTCTCCAAGTGATGGATATCCCGGATAAGATAAGGGTCTGATGCTTGGATGCCATATTCTAGGTGCGGTCTCACGAGGGCGACATAGAGAGGCCTGAAAACTTCTGGAGTGAGTTTGACAAAGGAGCGACGATTAAGAAAAAGAGAGCTCCTTGCCCTGTTTGCAGCTTGAATGCAATGTTTTGATGGTTTGAAGGACGAGTCGACCAGCAGAGCAAGATCTTTAGTCTCCTCAACCTCCTTCAAAGGAGCAGTGCCACCATTGAAGGGAAGAGCTGAGTTATGAGGTGTACCCACTGCCATATCGCAACACTTATCGACATTGAGATATAAATCCCAGCCAATGGACCAACTCCAGGCGCGCTGGAGGCTGGACTTGAGATTGTCGATCTCGCTCCTACGGGCAACTTTTTTCACATCATCTGCAAATAGGAGCATGTTTCCAACAATTACGTCCAGCATGTCGTTGATATATAGAAGGAAGAGAATTGGGCTCAACACAGAGCCCTGGGGAACGCCACTGCCTACACCCACCCCCGATGACAGACTGCCATTGATCCGAACTCTGCAAGTACCACTCTCCAGAAATGATCCAATCCACTTTATAATCGAGTCATGGAGACCGTAGTTGCTGAGCTTATGCAGGAGCAGGCGGTGGTTGACAGAGTCAAAGGCTTTGGCGAAGTCGAGAAAGATAATATCGGCCGCATCTCCATCGTCTACTATCCTCGTCACCCATTCTTCCATCAAGAGTAGGTTTGTGAGACAGGATCGTTTCTGGATGAAACCGTGTTGAGATGGAGAGATGGCAGTGAAAGACGCAAGATAAGCCATAATTGCCCGCTTGATTAGAGATGTCAAGGCCTTACAGACAATTGAGGTGAGGCTCACGGGTCTGTAGTTCCCCGGGTCTTCTTTGTCGCCTTTTTTAAAGATAGTGCAAATTGTAGCTACTTTCCAGTCGGCAGGAACAACTCCGATAGCCAATGATTGGTTGAATAGCGTAGCTAGAGGTTTAGGAAGGTTGGGTGCAACTGCACCCAAAATCGCTAGATGTAGACCGTCTGGACAATGCCCCTTATTCACATCTAAGGACAAAAGCAACTTTTCCACCTCAGGTATGTATTTATGTATGTATGTGTGTATTTATGTATGTGTGCATGTATGTATACATGTATGCATGTATGTATTTATGTATGTATATATGTATACATGTATGTATGCATTTATGTATGTATACATATATGTATGCATGTATGTATGCATACTTGTATGTATGCATGTATGTATGTAAATATTTATGTATGCATGCATGTATGTATGTATGCATTTATATATGTATGTATGTATGTATGTATGTATGTATGTATGTATGTATGTATGTATGTATATATGTATTATATTTAATAATATATATATATATAGAGAACATAAACATATGCATGCTGATTTTTATGTTTAGTGCCATAAAATGTGTTATTTGTAATTTGATTCCATGTATATATCATATGCTATATTTTCTTTCTTTTTACCATATAACATATTTTAAACTTGTTTATTCTATTTGCAATGCTTTCTTTCTTCTCTACAGCTTCCTTTTTTCTTCCTTTTTTTTCTTCTTCTATCAGAAATCCCTTTTTTTTTCTTACTTTAAAAACTGCCAGAATCCTTTTAGATTTATTTGAATGGCTTCTGGAATTTTCCCTTCCATTCAGATATAAATACTACCTTGAATAAAAATGTCTTTCAATACAATTATGTTTTAGAGTTAATATATGTATATGTACCAGGACCAACGTGAGTGTCCTGTCCAACCTCACTTGCCAGCCTTTCAAATCCATTCACAAATTCATTGCATTTCTTTTATTCTTTTGGTAGTTTTAGTCATTTGACTGCAGCCATACTAGAGCCATGCCTTGAAGGGATTTTAGTCAATCATATCTATGAATATGACCCCCTTCGCCATAGATATTTGATTTCAAATGTCGTACTTGTTACGTGTTTTATTGATCTTTGTAGGGATATGAACGAACACCAAATGTAAACAAAGATACGGACGGACAATGCAACACGCGGACACACACACGCTCACACACGCACGCACACATACACATATATATATATAAATATATAAAATCCGTAGAGTAAATGTTTATTAAAATAACAGATTAAAGTTTATATATATATATATATATATATATATATGCCTCCATCATGGATCCACTAAACACTCTTGCTATATTAACACATTTTGATCTGCTTAACTTCAAGAACTATGCCTGTAAATAACATTATTCTTTCTGCACCATTTCTTTAACATGTGCGACACCACCATTCTACACTAATACATATCACTATCATTTGATAATGCATAAAAATGCTGAAACCGGTAATAGATAATTATTAAATATATAAATATATAAATAGATAAATAAATGCCATTGTTAAATAATAAATAATTCAACTAATACCTTAACACTTCACACAAAGTAAAACATTTCGGTTTAATCATTTTCTAACCCAGAAAAAAGAGAAAGAGAAATAAAAAAGGAAACAAATATATTTTTCTTCCTAATAATCGTCTCTTTCTCCCTGTTTTCATATATATATATTATATGTTCACTATCTTATTAACTTGTGTTTGAGACACGTTGACTGAGGGCTTTTGACAGGAGCAGAAATATTTGTTTTCTAATCTCCTGCCACCACGTAAATTTGTAAATCGGTGGCCGGTCGGGGAACGGAATTGTATCAGATTCCATTTTACTGTGTCGGCCGTCACAAACAGTCATAGCCGGCATGGACTAAAGTTGAATTCTGTCGATCGATTGGTTATTGATTAGACGATACCCGCTGATTAAGCCACATGCGCCGATTATGCATTGTTGAATAATATATGCAGATAGAGGGTGCAGTGCACCCTACTGCTGTGGCCGAAACTCGAATCCGGGAACTACTATAGGCAACCGTTTATGTGTGTTGTATTGAAGCGAATAACTATGTGTATACTCTGGAATGTATTCTACATTACCTATTGAGTACTCCGAGATACAACCGGTACTGACATTGATAAATATGCTGGGTCCGTATATATATATATATTTAGGATTGGTGCTCTGAAATAGCGATGTATACTATATATATATATATATATATATATATATATATATATATATATATATATATATATATATATATATCAATTTAAACGATATACACAAATTGTTTTCTATATATATCTACTTGACAAAAACTAGTATTATGTACGAATATCGGTAGAGGGTCGGACGTCATGCTTTCCAGCATAGTTACGTCCCTTTACGATCTGAGTTCAAATCCCGCCGAGGTTGACTTTGCCTTTCATCCTTACGGGGTCGATAAAATAAAGTACCAGTAATGCACTGGGTATTTGCTGGCCTTGTGCCTAAAGTAGAAACAATTATGTACGTAAAACTAGTTGCTTCTCAACTAGATATATAGAAAACAATTTTTGTATATCGTTTAAATTTGTATAAATTATGCTCTGAGCTTCTTCTTCTTGAGAGGGTCGCGAGGGAAGATTCCTGTATCACACCTTGCAGCTGGATCTCCAAGCAAGACCAGTCCAACACCTGAATGTTATCCAATCATCTTGCTTGATATATATATATATATATAATTCGATACTTCATCAATACATGTATTCTTATCTCGCCTTTTCTCTGTCTTTATGGGAGTGTAGGCATCGATTTTTGTGTATGTATGAGTCTCAATGTAATCACGTTAATACTTGAACGTGATAAAGTAGGGCTCTTTCATGTACGCACACATATATGTAAACACACACAAACAAACATACAGACGTATATATGTATATATATATATATATATGTGTGTGCGTACATGAAAGAGCCCTACTTTATCACATTCAAGTATTAACGTGATTGCATTGAGACTCATACATACACAAAAATCGATGCCTACACTCCCATAAAGACAGAGAAAAGGCGAGATAAGAATACATGTATTGATGAAGTATCGAATTATCTAGAAGTGAATAAATAATTTGGCGATTTGCAGGTGTGAAATCGATTTCTATCTCACTCTGAAAATGGGAGTCAAGTAAGAACAGAAACTGACTGTTAGATCGAACCAATATTGTTGTTTCCATTAGACATCCCATTGCTGATATTGTGTCTACTGGCTACAATTACTAGCAGGAGTAGGTTGGAATTTTACTCACAACAGAACCGGATCTGTGGACTGATACTTTATTGTAATGATAAAATACAAATTTCATCTCTTGGTGTTGTGTGAACTCGACGTCTATAAACCTTTCTTCTTCTTCTTCTTCTTCTTCTTCTTCTTCTTCTTCTTCTTCTTCTTCTTCTTCTTGAGAGGGTCGCGAGGGAAGATTCCTGTATCACACCTTGCAGCTGGATCTCCAAGCAAGACCAGTCCAACACCTGAATGTTATCCAATCATCTTGCTTGATATCCACCCCTGTGTCTCCCGCAGGTTGGATTTTCCGTAAAATCGGAATAACATACATCCTATTATAATAATATTAAACTATGGCTATGATAGAGATAACTTGGAAATTCAAATATGGCGGAACCCATCCCTCCCTATTTATAAACATAGATGACATCATCCAAAGAGAGAATATATAGAATTCCAATGCCATTCTTTCTTTCTAAATCCGTAGCTGTAAATGATATGTCCGTCGAGAACACGCAAAAGGAAACTCATTGCAATATCATAGCTGACAGAATATTGAATGACAGTTAAAACAATAGTGCTCTGAATTTTCTTATTCCTCATCATAGATGTGGAATATGGTGGTGATTTGTCAGAGTCGTTAGAATGTCGGATAGAAAACTTTGCGGTATTTATTTCGGCTCTCTGCTCTCTGAAATCAAATCCCGCCGAGGTCAACTTTGCCTTTCATCCATTTGAGGTTGATAAAGAAAGTACCAGTCCTGTAATGGGGTCGATTCTCCCTCTATATTTCTTTCTCACTCGCTCTCTGGAAGAAATTGACTGCCTTCAGACCAGGAGACACGATGGTGAGTATCTACCGCGAGATCAGCGGTTTCGGCTACTTCCGTTTTTCTGAAGAGGTAACTATATATATATACTAGCAGTGTATCCCGGCGTTGCACGGGTAAGTACATTGGTAATAGCAACCCCAATTAGAAACGTTTATTTGAGAGTGCCTGTTAAAAACTCACGAAAATATACCGACAGGAAACTTGTTTTATTTGGAGAAAATTAAGTAGTGAAAGTACAGTTTAGCTGTCTACGTGCATTTTTCATAGAAATATTGTTGAGCCCCTTCTTTTCATACTCCTCTGTTTTGGCCTTTTGGAGTAAATGTGAAAGAGAAAGTCACAGGATAAGTTGGCAGAAGGCTCCAGTGTCATAGCAGTAAGGCGTAGCCTTCTTACCTCAAAAGTTCATTCGCACACTTTCCACTAAGTTACTCTTTCTCTCTATCCTTCTCGGTCCAGTCCCTTGCGAATTTCTCGCGGAGGCCTGGTGTAGATTTGCAGCCGATTCATCTACCCGATGCACATGTCCGCTTTGTACGGCTTTTGGAGGAATGAGTGACCAGCAGTACGTTGTTCGGTATTATTACGAAAAGGTGTAGCAGAGAACCGCGCGTGAACTAACAGCTCGGGAGGAAACTGTTTACCTCGAAGATTCATTCGCCATCGTTCTTGTCAACTCTCCGTTTAGTTGGTATTTGTTGGTCTACAGTTAGATGAATGGCGCACGAACGGTTAATGTTTTTTGGCAAGAAGTTTTTTGAATAATAAAAGACGGGTTAAAGCGATCTACAATGTATCTGTGTGTATATATATATATATATATATATATATATATTAGAAAATAGAATAGCTTTCACCGTATTTTTCGACTAAAGAAATTAAGTCTGATAATGGGGTTTAGAACCCTCCGATAAATGGAAAAAGATGAGTATTGACGTACATGGGATCAAACCCACATCTTTCATTATCCAGACCACTGTGCTACCATTTACACCAACACATCACCCTGATATATATATATATATATCAGACCACCAACGACAAGCGCCAACCTCTTTGCTAGCACCTTGCCCAAAATCTTGAACTCTGTGTTTAGCAGAGTTATGGGCCTGAAATTATCTATGTTATCCCCCTTGTTCGGATCCTTTCTCAGCAGCACCACCGCTCCTCGGCTCACAGAGCTGGGAATTCTCTCGTTCTTTTGCCAGTTGCAGAGGACATCCACCAAGAGGCCTCCGAAAAAGTCTGGCATCTGTACGTAAAGTTCATAGGGCAGACCATCCAAACCAGGCGATTTACCCCTTGTGCAGCCAGTCATTTCCTCCCGTACTTCAGCGGCTGTTATCGGCTTTTCGCATCACTCCGCCTCAGTGGCCGAGAGCCGCGGCAGTCAGTCGAGGTAGACATTAAGTCCATCCCTCGACTCGGCCCACCGCTGTCCACGAACAGCCGAGCGAAGTGTCGCTGAAAAGCTTCACACATTTGCCCGGGATCGAGTAGCATGCGCCCGTCGTGGTCCACCAAACACTGGATCGTGACTTTATTGTCACGACGCACCTAAGCCACTCGGGCCCATTGAACGGCTTTCGTTCCCTCGTGTCTGAGAGTACGCACCCTAGCTCTGACAACGCAGCCTTCGTGCTTTTCATTGAAGAATTGGTCAAGGGCCAATTTCGCCGCAAGTACGTCGGTCGCGATGCCTTTGCTAAGCGCCTCGTCTAATTTTCTAACTAGTTCTCCCTCTACTCTATTTTTCTCTATTGCTAAAGCCTTACTAAACCTAATGGACTCTATTCTAATCGCTCTTTTCAGAGCAAACCACCACTTGTTGTTGACGATGGCCCCCGTCAACGCCCGCTTAACTAGTTCGCTAATCCGGTCTCTGTAGGCCTTGCGCGCTGGTAAGGACGCGTTTAGCTTCCAGTAGCCGGGTCCTCGTCTATGAAGCCTATCTAAGTCAAGCACACAGATCACGAATTTGTGGTCCCCGTAGCTGACTATCTTGAATTGTGTACAGCCTATGCTAGACCTATCTATTTCCCTACAAAATACTCTAGATATGATCTGGATGACCCTATGCGATTTGTCCAAGTCCACATTGGCACATTCGGGAAATAGAATCGGTACCTGTCAGACAGTTCAAAACGCCTGAGCAAATTGGTGAGACTCTTGCACCCTCCTCCCCTATCCACTAATTCCACACAGTCCCAGCGTGCATCTAAGATCCCGTTCCAGTCGCCCACTAACACTAAAGAGCGGGACGTTCCAAGAAAGGTCTCCAGACGCCGGAAGAAATCAGGCCGCCCTGCTCCTGTCGGGGCATAGACGGCCACTAACCTGAAAGCTTGCCCGTCTCCGCTGGTCACGTCCAGCACCACCAATTTACCTTCTGGGTCCAGGAAGATGGCCCGTATGGCAGGATCCAAACCTCTCCGAAAAACTATAGCAACTCCTTCCCCCCGATCCCGGACGGCTGGGAGATGCGTACACATCATAGCCGCCGAAGATCGGTGCGAAGGCCCGTGCTTCGGAGATTCTGGTCTCGCTGATGGCCACTACATCTATGTTTAGTGACCTGAGGTCGTTGAGCAGGTGGCCCTGCTTCCATGACGACCCCAAGCCACGCGCATTTATGCTGCCTATTCTGAGTGAGGTCATGTTGAAATGGAGTGGAAAAGATGGGAAAGACGACCTACCTTACTTCGCGTAGAGGAAGGTTGGTTTCTCCATTCTTTTCACTGCTTCTGGACTCCTCCGGAAGGATGTCCTTATAAATCCTCCTGGAGAGTGATTGTCTGAAGTCCCCGATGTCTTTGGGGAATTGTTTTTTAGTGTCATGTACGTTTTCTGTGTGATGCGAGTGATTTGTATGTGTGGAGGTGGTGTGAACTTTTGGGTTATTGTGTAGTCTTTTTCTGTGATGCTGGTGTTGTGTTGGATGTAATGTAATAATTGGTTGTTGTTCAAATTTATTGCTGTGTAGTGTGTATCGTTTTGGTTGTTTTGTTTTGTTTGCGTTTGTTGTGGGTTTGTTTCTGTTTCGCTTTTTGGTGACTTTTGTGGTGTAGTTGATGGTGGTGTTGGGGTTAATGATGGTGATAGTGTTGGTGTTTGGGGTGATGGGGTTGGTGATGCTGGTGTGGATGGTGACATATCTGTCCTAACTTTTTTGTTTGATAGTTTATTTGTTTCCCTCTGTATTTTGTTTTTGGAGGGGGAAGGAAGAGAATTTTTTCTTTTTGGGTTTCTTTTTTTTTCCTGATACCGTTTCCCACTCCTCGTCGTCACAATCTGTCTCCAGTTGTGATAGGCCGGGGAGTAGAAAATCCTCCACAGGTGTTAGCTTTGGTTGTGGCGTGGTGGATGGTGTAGGCGCTGGTGCTAATTCTGGCGCGTTGGGTGGTGGTGGTGTTGGTTTTGCTACTGTTGTTGGGGTTGTTGCTGTTACAGTTGCTTCTGTTGTTGCTGCTACAGTTGTTGCTGCCATCTCTGGTGCTGGTGGTGTTGATGGTTGAGTCACTGGGGTGGGTAGGAGAGGTGGCCTCAACCTTTTAGCCTGAGGGGAGAAAGCCCTTAGGTGGGTTCCTTCACCACAAACGACACACCTAGGCCTTCTGCCCTCGATAATTACGGTGAGGTAGCTACCGTCAGTGAGGTCTATTACCTCTGGGATCTCCTCAATGCTTTTTTGTTCCGCTTGGATCAGGAGCTCCATCCCAGATCCGGACCAGTTCTCCTACTTTTCTTTCGCTATTTCGATTATCTTGGTGTTGACTTCGATGCCGGCGAGGACGGCAGCTATTAGCCAGGGAATTTCGATGGCCGGTGGAACGTGGGTGACCCTGATCTTTACGAGTCTCTGGCCACAATAGCTTGGGACGAGTGTGAAGTCGTCACTTCTTAATGGGGCCATGGAGTGTTCTCTAGCCTCCTGTGGTGTTTCAAAGAACACGTCCACGGTTCCATACTTCTGCCCACGTCTGATGTGGGTTTTTTTGCCCACACATGTCCAAAACCTTTTTGGATTTGGGACTCGGGTGCCCGTTCTACTCGGCGCGATTTTATATTAATTGTTCGATAAGACACGGTGCATAGCCGCCGATGCTCCATTTTATTAGGTGGGGGGGGGGTGACGCTGACCCTGTACCCATCTTTCTTTACCATTTTTTTGGCTTCTTCTAATTCCTCCTGAGTTACCTGAAATGCTTTACACTGTTTTGCTACTCTGGCAAAACTCAGGGTCGTTTTCTTAATGTTATTGTTGCTGTTGTTGTTATCGTTATTTTTGTTATTATTAATTTTAGTTTCAGTTGTGATGGTGGTGGCGTTAGTGGTGTTCGGTGTGGAAGAGTTCATTTTGGTTGAATTCATTTCGATATCACGAGTTAATTTATTTTTTTCTTTTGTTTCTGTTGTCGCGGTGGTGGTGGGGGTGGGGGTTGTCGCGGTGGTGGTGGGGGTGGGGGTTGTCGCGGTGGTGGTGGTGGTTGCGGCTTTAACACCTGCAGTCATTGGTAATGGCGGGAAATGAATGTCTGCCTGAGACAAATTTAAAATATTGCTACTGCTTATATTTTTTTTTAGTGTTGGCAAACGTAGTAATATTTACAATGATGGTGTCGGTGTGAGGTGTTAGTTTGTGAGAAAGGAGTGACTCTGAGTCAGCCATGATGTTTCAAAGAAACAGTTTTGTTTGATAATTATAAAAGTTTAAATTTTGGGATCAAGGCCCCAATCTTTTTGGGTGTCCTTTTCAGATAACAATGTATGTGCACTTATATACAATTAACAATAAAATTTTCCATGAATGGAAATTTTAAACAACTGAAAATAACAAACTATTGCGGAGCTCACGATGATACGATTTACTACGTAGGTCGCCAATAATAATAATAATAATAATAATAATAATAATAATAATAATAATAATAATAATAATAATAATAATAATAATAATAATAATAATAATAATAATTCTATTCTCTCCCACTACCTCCTGTTAAGACATGCATCGTAGTGTCCCCACTAAAAGAGGAAGGCATCAACATATATAAATAGACTGATTTGATGACCCGGTCAAAAAATCAAAAACCAAAACTCAAAATCAAAGCAGCACAGCAACAACGAAAAACGTAAAGAAAAGAAAAATGAAAAGAAAAACAAACAGACGGACAGAGAAGGGAAAGAAGGACAGAAGGAGGACGTGGGTTAATCCAGTTAGATATTGCGTTGAAAACTGCAACAATTGGATTATCTACATACCTAAGGGAATCACATGATTGGATGATCAAACTCGTTTTGAAACACGAAAGCATCAAAAGATCATACTCCATTACAAAAGATGCACAAAGATACAGTAATGGACTACAAATTTCAGAAGTCCCATTTACTGCTGAAATGAAAAACACAGAAAAAGCAAAGCAGGTAAAAGTAACTGCAAAGAAAGAACTGCTACAGAAACTGACTAAGAAATGGCAAGAAAAGCCTCTGAGCTAACACTCCTGATGTTGACAAAACTTTAACCCATCAGTGGTTGGCATCCTCTGGACTGAAATCGGAGACTGAAGGACTGATTATATCAGCACAAGATCAGTGTCTGCCAACAAATATTACCAAGCCAATATAATAAAAAATGGATGCAACCCATTATGCCGTGTATGTAACAAACAACCAGAGACCATTGATCATATAATTTCAATGTGCAGTCCTATAGCTCCAACCGAATACCTAAACAGGCATGACAGAACTGCACAATACATACATTGGATAATGTGTAAGCATTTTGACCTGCCCCATCAAAAGAATTGGTGGGAGCATCAACCACCTCCCATACTTGAAAAAGATCACATCTCAATCTTGTGGAACTTTAGCATCCAAACAGACCGAAAAATAGATGCAAATAGACCTGATATAATACTGAAGGACTTTAAAAAGAGGGTATGCCTGCTAATTGATATGTCTGTTCCAATAGACAAGAATGTATCTATAAAAACATTTGAAAAATTGAGCAAGTATAAGGACCTGGAGATAGAAATTGGAAAAATGTGGAAATTGAGAACTAAAACAATACCAGTGATTGTAGGCGCTCTGGGAATGATACCTAGGGGGTCTAATGATTACTTATCGCAAATCCCAGGAAACCCGCGTATAGGAGAAATACAAAAGATAGTACTAATGGGAACTGCCTATATACTAAGGAAGATTCTGTCAATATAAGTACATCACAAGTCTAAACACTAAAGATGCATGTGTGAGTATGTATGTTCTTTCTTGAACATGGCGGACCTTGTTGTCTCTTGAGGTCACTGGTTGTGACTTGGTGATAACTCGTATGAACATAAAGCAAGATAAATGCAACTATAATAATAATAATAATAATAATAATAATAATAATAATAATAATAATAATAATAATAATAATAAGGGAAGAAGACGCACGAGGTGACGGAGGTCATGAAATCGCTCCCGTAAGTTTTGAATTTTTAACATATTTAAATCATTTGTGAAATAACAACTCTTAGTACAAATGCTACGTAAAGCACCCGGCTTGAGCCCCAAAAAATTCGGAGCCAAAATATATTGTTATAAGGCTCAAATATTCAAATATTCAACTTTGTATTGTACACTGTATATCCAAAAAAGAAAATGGCTATAAATGGAAGAAGAACACCCGCCCCCCCCCCTCCTCTCCTCTGTCTACACTATATAGAACAGCCAAACTCACCAACACCAGAAACTAGATACACCACCCACCCGATCACCTGTGTACACTAAACACAACAGCCAGATAACGGCATTTTCACCACCACCGCTCACTACGGCCATCATTACCACCATTATCCCATCACCGCCGCCACCACCCCTTCACTCCTTCACTGCTACCACCGCTACAGCAGCATCACTACAGTAATACGGTCACATCACCGCCACCACTGCCTCGGTATCGACATCACCACCACCACTGTCTCAGTATCGCTACCGCCGCCAGTCCCCCACTACTCCCAGCTGGCTGCTGCCACCACAGTATAGAATCCCTACTGCTAAAAAAGAGGAAGGCATCAAAATATATAGATAGACTCAAAAGAAAAAAGAAAAAACAAACAACAAAACCAAAGCAGCACAGCAACAACAGCAACAAACGAGAAAAACAAACAGAGAAAAACAAAAACAATAAAAAAAACCAAAAAACGTAAAGAAAATAAGAATGAAGAGAGAAGCAGGCGGACGGACAGAGAAGAGGGGGGAAAAACTAAAACTTAAAAAACAAAAACTAAGTCAGACATTCGAACACTACATTACAATGAAACTTATGCTTATTCATTTTTGGAGCCCTTTCTGCCTGTGTGTTTGTTTGTTTATGTGTGTTCGTATACAGCGTGGTGATAATGCCACACAAGGGCCAAGTGGAATGGCGGATCCACAGATGGCTATGTAACCATACATTCGCCAATCCTCGATAAGAGTGTTTAAATATCGAACATAAACAGTTCGAATAACGGTGAAATGGAGACTAGAACGTCATGTGACAGACTCTCACCCAACAGGTGCCCCCTGGCTCAGCAGCAGGAACCTGACTGTCAACCAAATACTGCTGATGTTGGAGGAAGAAGAAGAAGGAAAGGGGCCAGAACCAACTAGACGAAAGAATTGAATAGAACTGTTATGCAATGTTACCTGAAAAGTAACCCCAAGGAGAGGGGCTACAGGAGACGGATGCATAACATTTGGAACGAGATTGGTTTATTTAAATTAGATGAACAAAAATTGGCCGGGCAGGCTCGGGTAATAAGAACTAATGGGTGGATAAGCGAGCTGGAACTGGAGGAACTGAGCAGAGAGAATGGCTTGGAGATGGCGGGTGTAGTATGCCAGACAAGCGAGCCAGTGGGAAATGAAGGTGAAGAGGTCCTGAGAACGGAGGAACCACCCGAAGCAGACAATGATCTGAATACTGAGATAAATAATACCTGGAACAGAGATACGGCCACTGAGGAGATGAATGCTGACGGGCTAGGACAAGATTCGGTTGACATCCTAAATTTAGTGGTAGATGAATTGAACAATGATAGTGGGAGACCTATGAACCTAAGATTTGTAGACAGGAAAAAGTTAAAAGAAACAACAGCTAAGGTAAACAAAGTCATCCCATACCTTGAGGCGAGGAGCCTTCACCAGTGCAACAATATCCTCAAAGCAACAGCAAATACGGTGAGGAAACTACTTGGTATAAAAGCGAGAGGAAACAACAGACAAGAAAGAGCAGAGCCGTGGTGGAAGAAGCGACTGGGTGGGCAAATCGGGGAAATGAGAAATGACATAGGAAAGCTTGAGTCACTACTGAATGGGACACTAAAAAACATAGGCACTAAAAATAGACTGGAAATAAAATACAAAACTAGGAGGAAAAAGCTAAATATTATCATAGAGGAACTGAAGCAACGCATTGTAGCAAAGAGTGCAAAAATCAGGCGATACGAGAACAGAGTCAGTCAGTATAAACAGAACCGCATGTTCGACAACAACCAGAAGATGCTGTTTGGACAGCTTGAGGGGAAAGAAAGAGGCAACGACTTGATCCCTGAGGCGGAGCAAACTAAAACATTCTGGAGAGGAATATGGGAGCAGGATGTTAGACATAATGTCCAGGCAGGGTGGATTGAGACAGTACAGAGGGAGATCGGTGAGCAGGCACAACAACAAACTGATTTGAGTATCACAGTTGAAACTCTTAAGGGGCAGGCCAAAAAACTAACCAACTGGAAATCACCAGGCCCAGATGGTGTGCAGGGGTATTGGATTAAACATTTAACATCCCTCCACCCGAAGCTGACGGCCATGTTCAATGACTGCTTGGTGTCGGGTGAGGTGCCAGAGTGGTTGACAAAAGGTACCACAGTTCTGATAATGAAAGACCGAATCAAGGGTAATGATGTTACCAACTATAGACCTATCACATGTCTGTCCGTAATGTGGAAACTGTTGACGAGCATTGTGTCTGAGGAAATCTACCATCACCACCACACAAACAACTTGTTACCGGACGAACAGAAAGGATGCCGAAAGAAGTCAAGTGGTACAAAGGACCAGTTACTTATTGATAAGATGGTAATGGGGAATTGCAGGAGGAGACACACTGATCTTGCCATGGGATGGATAGACTACAGAAAGGCATTTGACATGGTGCCTCATTCTTGGATCACCAAAAGCCTGGAGATCTTCAGGGTGGCAGATAACATCAGACAGTTGCTAGGCAGGAGTATGGGGTCCTGGGAGACAGAGTTGACATCAACTGGAGAATCCTTGGGAAGCGTGAAGATCAAGAGAGGTATCTTCCAGGGAGATAGCCTGTCCCCTCTGTTGTTTGTCCTTGCCCTGATGCCCTTGACCATTATATTGCGAAAAGTGAGAGCAGGATACAAGTTGGGAAGGGGAGAGCTTACCATCAATCACCTCCTCTTCATGGACGATCTTAAGCTCTTCGGGAAAAGTGAGAAGGAGTTGGATGTGCTTGTTGACACTGTCCGTATTTTCAGCAGTGATATATGTATGCAGTTTGGTATTGGTAAATGTGGAGTCATTGTGATGAGGAGGGGTAGGTTGAGCAGAAGTAACGGGATCCAGATACCAACAGGTGAGATGATAAAGGAAATTGACTCTGAGGAAGGATACAAGTATTTGGGCGTTCTGGAGGCTGATGGCATAAAGAACAAAAAAATGAAGGAATTGTTAAGAACTGAATACATTCGGAGAGTAAGGAGCGTATTGAAGTCACATCTGTACAGCAGAAATGCCATAAGCGCAGTAAATTCCCGAGCTGTGTCTATTATTAGGTACAGTGCGGGAATTCTGAGATGGAATGTTGCTGAACAAAACGAAATGGATAGGAAGACTAGGAAGCTATTGACTATCTACAACATGTTCCACAAGAGGAGTGATGTCGATAGACTCTACCTAATGAGATCTGAGGGTGGAAGAGGTCTTATCAGCATAGAGGACTGTGTTCAGATGGAGAAAAACAACCTATACAAATACGTGACCTATAGTAAGGAGCCAATGCTCAGAACTGTACTGAAGGAGGGGACAGTGGGCCAGGGGATGTCCAAGGAGGAAATAACATCAAGGAGGAAGAGCAGCCTTAAGGGAAAATCCCTTCATAGTACCTTCTTTGAGAAAACTGAATTTAGAGATCCACAGACATGGAACTGGTTGACAAGAGGAGACCTCAAAAAGGCTACAGAAGGAATGCTAATGGCTGCGCAGGAGCAGGCCCTCAAAACGAAGTGGCTGAAGCACCATATTTACAAGGAGGAGGCTAGCCCACTGTGCAGGATCTGTGGAGAGAGAGAGAGGAGACTGTGGCTCACATTGTGTCCGAGTGTAAACACCTAGCCCAGACCCACTATAAGGGCTGGAGACACGATGTGATGGGCAGGGTGATCTACTGGCACCTGTGCAAAGTAAACAATTTACGACATTCTGAGAAATGGTATGAGCATAGGCCAGAGGCGGTGATGGAGAACAATCAGGTGAAGGTGCTGTGGGATTTTAGGATACAGACGGACAAAAAACTGGAACACAATAGACCTGACCTGGTGGTTGTGGACAAAGAAAAAAGATCGTGTCTGATTGTGGATGTGGCCTGCCCGTTCGACACGAGAGTGCAAGAGAAGGAGAGGGAGAAAATTAACCGATACCAGGACCTAAAGTGGGAGGTGAAAAGGATTTGGAACTGCCATGAAGTCAAAGTGATCCCGATTGTCATAGGCGCACTGGGGACTATCTCCAAAAGTTTCCAGGGATGGTTAAAGAAAATCGGCTCCTTCACGCTTTTTTGGAACGCTTCAAAAGGCATGCTTGCTTGGAACAGCAAGAACCCTCCGATACGTCCTGAATATCTGAGGCTGCAGGTAGTGGCTTGATATTCAATCCAACGGACTTTCCAGTTAACCAACATCAATGACTGAGATTCAAGGAATAACAACAATAATAATAATAATAATAATAATAATAATAATAATAATAATAATAATAATAATAACAATAATAATGTTTTCTTTATTAACCACAAGAAGACGCACATGGTGAATAAAGTGTTATGGAATCGCTGCCGCAAGTTTTTGATTTTTACGTATTTAAAACAACTTTGATAGAATAATTCTTATTACAAATGGAACATAAGATTACAGTTTTCATTCTCAGCAAGTGACAAAGCATCACATTATGGCATAGGGTCCTAATATTTAATATTTAGTTTTGGATCAGAAATGTTATAGTCAAAAAAAGGAAAATGGCTACGTGGACAAACAACAGGCAAATAATTTCACCACCAACACCACCACCGCCGCCGCCACCATCACCACAGCCACACAAAAAAATCTAGCCAAACTAACTGTTACTTCAACACCATCACTACAGTACAACTATCACATCACCACCACCACCACTGCATCATTATCGCTACCGCCGCTGTTCTCTCCCACTACCCCCTGTTAAGACAGAGGGATAGTAGTATTACCACTAAGTGAGGAAGGTCTCAAAAGATATAAATAGACTGATTATTATTGCTGCTGTACCACTAAAACTCCCTCAAAGGGTTTAGTTTAAACGATGTCAAATCTGAACTATAATATAATAATTGTTTCTACTTTAGGCACAAGGCCAGCAATTACCCAGTGCATTACTGGTACTTTATTTTATCGACCCCGTAAGGATGAAAGGCAAAGTTAACCTCGGCAGGATTTGAACTCAGAATGGCAAGGACCGTAACTATAATATAATAATAATAATTGTTTCTATTTTTTTCTTTCTTTGGCGCAGGGCCGGCAATTGGCCAGTGCATTGCTGGTGCTTTGTTTTATCGACCCCGTATAATATAATAATAATAATAATTGTTGCTACTTTTGGCACAGTGCATTGCTGGTGCTTTGTCTTGTCGACCCCGTGGGGATGGACGGCAAAGTTAACCTCGGCTGATAATAAAAATAATTGTTTCTACTTTAGGCACAAGGCCAGCAATTACCCAGTGCATTACTGGTACTTTATTTTATCGACCCCGTAAGGATGAAAGGCAAAGTCAACCTCGGCGGGATTTGATCTCAGATTGTAAAGGGACGTAACTATGCTGGAAAGCATGGCGTCCGACCCTCTACCGATACTGCCAATCCAAAAATAATGATAAGCAACAAGTCGAAATAAATTTCAAAAGTTTTGAACACAACAGCCCTACTTCTCTTGAAGCTAAAATCAAAAAATCAAAAATCAACCAGCACGTAAAAAAAAAGAAAAACAAACAAACAAACAAACAAAAAAACTAAGTCACACATTCAAATATTACATTACAATGAAACTTATGTTTATTTGTTAAAGTTTTTACCTGTTTGTTTGTTTATTTATGTTCGTCTACAGCGTGATAGTGCCACGCTAAAATCACCGGGGGTTATCAAATCACTGGGAGTGATGAATTCACCGGTGGTTATGTAACCATACATTCACCAATCCTCGATATGAGTGTTTAAATGTCGAACCTAAACAGTTCGAATAACGGTGAAGTGGAGACTGGAATGTCATGCGACAGACTCTCACCAAGCAGGTGCTCCCTGGCCCAGCAGCATGGACCTGGCTGTCATCCAAATACTGCAGGTGTTGGGGGAAGAAGAAGAAGGAAAGGGACCAGAACCAACTGGACGAAAGAATTGAATAGAACTGTTATGCAATGTTACCTGCAGAGTAACCCCACGGAAAAAGGCTATAGGAAACGGATGCATAACATCTGGAACGAGATTGGTCTATTTAAATTAGATGAACAAAAATTGGCCGGGCAATAAGAACTAATGGGTGGATAAGCGAGCTGGAACTGGAGAAACTCAGCAGAGAGATTAGGTTGGAAATGGAAAGTGGAGTAGGCCAGGCCAACGAGCCAGTGGGAAATGAAGGTGAAGAGGTTGAGAGAACGGAGGAACCATCCGAAGCAGACAATGATCTGAATGCTGAAATAAATAATACCTGGAACAGAGATACAGCCATTGAGGAGATGAATGCTGACGGGCTAGGACAAGATTTGGTTGATATCCTAAACTTAGTGGTAGATGAAATGAACAATGATAGTGGGAAACCTATGAACCTAAGATTTGTAGACAGGAAAAAATTAAAAGAAACAACAGCTAAGGTAAACAATGTCATCCCATACCTTGAAACGAGGAACCTTCACCAGTGCAACAATATCATCAAAACAACAGCAAATGCGGTGAGGAAATTACTTGGCATAAAAGCGAGAGGAAACAACAAACAAGAAAGATCAGAACGTTGGTGGAAGAAACTACTGAATGGTCAAATCAGGGAAGTGAGAAATTACATTGGAAAGCTTGAGTCCCTACTGAATGGGAAACTACAAAACATAGACACTAAAAATAGACTGGAAATAAAGTACAAAACTAGGAGGAAAAAGTGTGGATTGAGACAGTACAGAAGGAGATTAGTGAACAGGCACACCAACAAACTGATTTGAGTATCAAAGTTGAAACTCTTAAGGGGCAGGCCAGAAAACTAACCAACTGGAAATCACCAGGCCCAGAAGGTGTGCAGGGTTATTGGATTAAAAATATAACATCCCTCCACCCGAAACTGACAACCATGTTCAATGACTGCTTGTTCTCAGGTGATGTACCAGAGTGGTTGACAAAAGGTACCACAGTTCTGGTAATAAAAGACCGAACCAAGGGTAATGATGTTACCAACTATAGACCTATCACATGTCTGTCCGTAATGTGGAAACTGTTAACAAGCATTGTGTCTGAGGAAATCTACCATCACCTGCACATAAACAACTTGTTACCGGACGAACAGAAAGGATGCCGAAAGAAGTCCCGTGGTACAAAGGACCAGTTACTTATTGATAAGATGGTAATGAGGAATTACAAGAGGAGACACACTGGTCTTGCCATGGGATGGATAGACTACAAAAAGGCATTCGACATGGTACCTCATTTTTGGATAACCAAAAGCCTAGAGATCTTCAAGGTGGCAGATAACATCAGACAGTTGTTGGGCAAAAGTATGAAGTCCTGGGAAACAGAGTTAACATCAACTGGAGAATCCTTGGGAAGCGTGAAGATCAAGAGAGGTATCTTCCAGGGAGATAGTTTTCCCCCTCTGTTGCTTGTCCTTGCCCTGATGCCCCCTGACCATTATACTGCGAAAAGTGAGAGCAGGATGCAAGTGGGGAAAGGGAGAGCTTACCATCAATCACCTCCTATTCATGGACGATCTTAAGCTCTTCGGGAAGAGTGAGAAGGAGTTGGATGTGCTTGTTGACACTGTCCGTATTTTCAGCAATGATATATGTATGCAATTTGGTATTAGTAATTGTGGAGTCCTTGTGATGAAGAGGGGTAAATTGAGCAGAAGCAACGGAATCCAGGTACCAACAATTGACACTGAAGAAGGATACAAATATTTAGGTGTTATGGAGGCAGATGACATCAAGAACAAAAAAATGAAGGAATTGATGAGATCTGAATACATTCGGAGAGTAAGGAGCGTATTAAAGTCACATCTGAACAGTAGGAATGCGATAAGTGCAGTAAATTCCCGAGATGTGCCTATTATTAGGTACAGTGCGGGAATTCTGAGATGGAATGTTGCTGAACAAAAAGAAATGGGTAGGGAGACTAGGAAGCTATTGACTATCTACAACATGTTCCACAAGAGGAGTGATGTCGATAGACTCTACTTAAGGAGATCTGAAGGTGGAAGAGGTCTTAACAGCATAGAGAACTGTGTTCAGATGGAGAAAAACAACCTACACAAATACGTGACTGATAGTAGGGAGCCAATGCTCAGAATTGTACAGAAGGAGAGGACAATAGAACAGGGGATGTCCAGGTAGGAAATAACAACAAGGAGAAAGAGCAACCTTCATGAAAAATCCCTTCATAGTACCTTCTTTGAGAAAACTGAATTTAGATATCCACAGACATGGAACTGGTTGAAAAGAGGAGACCTTAAAAAGGCTACAGAAGGGATGCTAATGGCTGCGCAAGAGCAGGCCCTCAAAACGAAGTGGCTGAAACACCATATTTACAAGGTGGAGGCTAGCCCACTGTGCAGGATCTGTGGAGAGAGAGAGGAGACTGTGGCTCACATTGTATCCGAGTGTAAACACCTAGCCCAGACTCACTATAAAGGCTGGAGACATGATGTGATGGGCAGGGTGATCCACTGGCACCTATGCAAAGTAAATAATTTACCACATTCTGAGAAGTGGTATGAGCATAAGCCAGAGTCGGTGATAGAAAACGATCAGGTGAAGGTGCTGTGGGATTTTAGGATACAGACGGACAAGAAACTGGAACACAATAGACCTGACCTGGTGGTTTTGGACAAGTAAAAAAGATCGTGTTTGATTGTGGATGTGGCCTGCCCATTCGACACGAGAGTGCAAGAGAAGGAGAGGGATAAAATTAACCGATACCAGAACTTAAAGTGGGAGGTAAAAAGGATTTGGAACTGCCATGAAGTCAAAGTAGTCCCGATTGTCATAGGCGCACTAGGTACTATCTCAATGAGTTTCCAAGGATGTTTAAAGAAAATTGGTCCCGCCCCGCTTATTGGAACACTTCAAAAGGCATGCTTGCTGGGAACAGCAAGAACCCTCCGATACGTCCTGAATATCTGAATATCAAACTTTCCAGTTAAATAACATCAATGACTGAGACTCAAAGAACAATAATATATATATATAGGAACGAGTTGGACCCTGACGGTTGAGCTCAAGCTGTTTCGACGGCTAATTCTGGATTAACTTAGTCCAGAATTAGCCGTCGAAAAGGCTTGAGCTCAGCCGTCGGGGTCCTACTCGTTCCTATTACCCACTCTACTACCCTAAGTATTGAGTACTTTGGTGCGTTATGGTCCACCTGGTTCCTTACCACATTTCCTTCGTTATATATATATATATATATATATATATATATATATATATATATATCTAGTAACATATATATACATACAGATGCATATCAATGCTAGCAGATATATAGGTTTTGTCTTAGTAACATTGTGGTTCAATGCATGGGGTTGCAGAACAATAATATGAGAAACGTAAAATAAGAAAATTATAAAATTAACTTACTTACTAAAATATCACTTCCAACTAAGTAAGTTAATTTTATAATTTTCTTATTTTACGTTTCTCATATTATTGTTCTGCAACCCCATGCATTGAACCACAATGTTACTAAGACAAAACCTATATATCTGCTAGCATTGATATGCAACTGTATGTATATATATGTTACTAGATATAAATTCTTTATTATTATCTCTAAATTATTTGTCGAGCAATATTGGCCATGACTGCTGCTATGGTAGTAGGTAGGCCGCCGTCTTATTAGCAAACCACTTTCCACTGATTGACCTCGATGTCACGTGATTGATTCTTTTTGAATTTGCCACAGACGTAGAGGCAGTGATTTTCTCAATGGCTAGGAATGCAGTCCACGCTTTGCTATTTCCTATCCACTGAATTATTTTTTAATAAGTTTCCAGAGTCCTCGCTTTGCCTGGTAACTTGGATGAAAATAGACTTCCCTGACGACGGAATGCTTTTCGATATCTTCTTCGGAAAATATATTTACTCCATTCCAGAAACTAATTAGTTGGAAGTGATATTTTAGTAAGTAAGTTAATTTTATAATTTTCTTATTTTACGTTTCTCATATATATATATATATATATATATATATATATATATATATATATATTAAAATAACAGATTAAAGTTTAAGCAAAGAATCGCTGCTTTCACCCTTAACGGGATCTTCTGAAACTAACAAAGTCAATCTGTAAACGCAGAACTGGATATTTCAAAAAACGTTGCAACCGGAGGAAGACAGGAAGACGATACTTTGGTTCATGGTGACGTTTGCTGGCAAAGAACGGCAAAAAACGAATAATACGTCATTAATAGGAGCGGTGAAAAACAATTACGTGCAAGGACAGAACCACGTTTATGGTATAAAAGAGGTCGTAGACTAATGTTCTCTAAGTGGTGCATAGAGACGTTCTCTGGCAATGAACGAAAAAACGAAGATAATAAGTCATATCTGGAGCGTGGAGAACAATAGCGTGCAAAGACAAAACCACGTAAATGGTATAGCAGAAGTCGTAGACTAAAATTCTAACTAGGAGACCGAATGAATCTCCGCTACAGAGTTAAGAACAAAGTAAATAAATACAATACAGAAGTAATAGGAACAAATAAATACATACACGCAAACAGATACGTACATACACAAGCATACGCAAAACCTTACCATAGGTATACAAAACCACGCACATATAAATATGTGCATGTGTGTATGCTTGTGTACAAATAAATAAATAATTATATTATCGAGCCCTCTCTGGATTTTAGTCTTCAATTTTATTATTACTATATATATATATATATATATATATATATATATATATATATATATATATATATATATATTATATATATAAATCTCCAACATCAGTCAGATGCGAGTCACAAGTCAGCATAGCTACACATCACCTCATCTTTCTTAACTTTGGAAATCATGAAACTTGTGAAACCAGTAAAGTTATAAATTGAAAAGTTAAGTTATAAGTAAAGTTATAAGTTATAAGTTGTAAATAAACCTTCTTAAAGACGTTAATTGCATTTCTAACTTCTGTTTCCTACATTTTTATCTGCGCGGGATATATTAAAAAATGTTGCTTTAAAATATATATATATATATACGTGTGTGTGTGTGTGTGCGTGTGTGTGTGTGTGTGGGTGTGTGTGTGTGTGTGTGTGTGTGTGTGTGTGTGTGTGTGTGTGTGTGTGTGTGTGTGTGTAAAAGGTAAACAGAAATAACAACACAATCGGTAGGGATATATTAGGCATACTAGCAGAAAAACTACACCACGGGTGGTTTCTGCTAGCATGTGTAGGGTGTATATTGATATTATACGCAAGTATATATGATACATCAAATAAAACCGTAATTGACAATATACACAGAAATTGAACGAATTCTGTGTTACACTGTCTTCTGTAATCAGTAACGTAATCCATGATACATTAAAAAAAGAACATATTATATATAAACTGCATTAGGGGAAAATTAGTAGCAGAAATATATGAATATTTATTTAAACGATCGCTAACCGGAAGTGTTGACATTTGAAAATTTTAAAAAAGTGAATCCTTAAATAAGTAATAAAATATATTTAATGAACAGCCACGAAATTTAGTAGATAAATTATGTAATATTCATTCATTATTTATTCAAAGTAATCCAACTTATTTTACTAAGGGGATAAAAAATTATAAACCGTACGCAGTCCCGCGGTCCTTACTTTATTATAGTTTAGATATGTATATATATATATATATATATATATATATATATATATATATATACAGAGAGAGAGAGAGAGAGAGGGGGAGAGAGAGAGAGAGTGAGAGGTGGTTACACAACAGTTAGCTCACCATACCGAGAAAAATTGGTTCACCTTAGCGGATCCTCATATATATACCTAACTCTTCCCATGGCCTGAGTGCTCTACCACTACGGAAATTACCTTCCAGTGTTCTACCACTATGTATATATATATATATATATATAAATATATATATTAAAATATAAATATTAATAAAATAGATGTTCTTTTGATTAATTACATTTTATTATAAATATTTCGGATGTACAACAGTACGTCCTCATCAGACAAAATATAATGATACATGACATACCCCGAGATATCTCAGGGTATGTCATGTATCATTATATATTGTCTGATGAGGACGTACTGTTGTACATCCGAAATATGTATAATAAAATGTAACTGATCAAAAGAACATCTATTTTATTAATATTTATATTTTAATATTAATAACTCCGGAATATTATTTTTTACTGTAGAGTGCTTCCAATCTTAAAGCATCCTTAAACGGACACTTACTCACCACCACCACTATCATATTCTGTACTTATATGCTCTCACTTATCCTTATTTCTTTATATTTTTAATTATTTTTTCATTTTCTTACTTTTTTACTGTATCTTTTTTCTTATTTTTACTTTTACATCTGTAACTTATTTACCTACTTATCATATATTTTATTATTGCTGTTATTGTTTTCATTATATGCTATTTCTCTATATATATCGTGCCATGTATGAATCACTCGTATTCTGAGGATTTGGTCAGCGGTAAATAATGTAAAGGAGATATAAGTATAACCTGCATAGGAATTCCCACGAACTCACTGCCTAACTATGGAAATTTCTTTTTAAGTCAAACTAAGCCGTACGTTAAAACTATTCACGACACAGAGTACTCACAAAATCTAACTGGATTACCTATAACGATAACTTGTTATCCTGAGTCGTGGATAGTTTTAACGTACGGCTTAGTTTGACTTAAAAAGATATTTCCATGGTTAGGCAGTGAGTTCGCGGGAATTCCTATGCAGGTTATATTTATATCTCCATTACATTATATATATATATATATCCATATATATATCTCCATATATATATATATATATATATATATATATACATATTGGTAAACGGAATAGAAAATGCTGACAAATTGTTCACAGTTGAAAAATGGTTTAATTAGGAATAAAAGAGTATTAGTGATTGTATGGGTTAGTATTCAGTTGTGGTTTTAAGTTTTTAAGTTTTTACCGGTTGCGCATTTCTAAATGCTTTTCAAAAATAATTTTGAGATAGAGTGTCAGTGCTGTTTGCTCTGATCTGATTAGTTTTGGGAATTCTACCTGTTTTTATGTTAAAAAAGTGGCTCCAATTTACAAAAATTCTTGTGGTCAAAACAATTTTGATTGGTCGGTAGAGGTCATGTGAATGTAAAAAATTGATTTTGCGCCAAGACTGTTTTTATGTTAAAAAAGTGGCTCCAGCAAAAATTATTGTGGTCAAAACAATTTTGATTGGTCGGTAGAGGTCATGTGAATAAAAAATTGGTTTTGCGCCAAGATTGAGAAATGACTCTTTCACAACAAATGTGTGTGTGTGTGTGTGTGTGTGTGTGTGTGTGTGTGTGTGTGTGTGTGTGTAGTAGTAGTAGTAAGGTGTTCGATGTTGTGATAATGGTTAGCAGCGATGTGTGTCAAATGGCTATTAAGATAAGTGTGTGTGTGTGTGTGTGTGTGTGTGTGTGTGTGTGTGTGTGTGTGTGTGTGTAGCAGAGTAATTCATCGTGGCAGGGATGGTCAGTAAGAATGTCAGTCAGAAAGCAATGGGGGGTATTTTAGCATGTGAAAAGATATTTTTCAGCTTTTGTCTTATACGGAGAAGTGCGTGTGTGTGTGTGTGTGTGTATATATATGTCTCTTTGTATGTTGATGTACGCGTGTGTATGTGTGTGTGTATATATGTGTGTGTGTGTGTGTGTGGGTGGACCAGTATTTTTCCCCCTGGTAAAATGGTGTACATTATTCGATTTTTTCAGTAAAATCGGTTCTCTTAATAGAACATCAAAAATCTTAACAATAAAAGGTGTGAAATGATATTCACTATATATATATACACATACATATATTCACTATATATATATATATATATGGTGGCTGCCAACTCGTTTTCGAGTACGGCCACTACTTTATATCCATGTAGGAGAAACCCTACCGATGCGCTGAACGAGTGTGACTTTTTAGTCCAGCCAGCGACTTGAAAACTCTGGTACAAACACTACACTTGTGACAATTATTGACACATAGTGCTTTGCCCTTGGTACCATGTGACGACAAGTGCAAAGAGATCTCCAGATATAAAGCAATGCCTGTGCCGTGATGCTTTTATAGTGAGCAAAGGCACTGCACAAAGCCAATCCCACTCTCTTAACCAAGATGATATTTACCAAAAAGAAGAACAAGTCAACATCATTGGATACCATCAGGGTTGCAGGTGTTATATCAGAGTTTTCCTTCTCCTAGAATTCTGCCTTGACAAAGGCTAAGGGGTCATCTCTCCCAGTGATTTTGGATGGCCATTGACTCTTAAGAGCTCCTTTGCCCTTTGACAGGTTTTGTTTTTAGTCCTGCAGGATGTCCAAAGTCACCCTCCTCACCAAGAAACCTTGGTGGGGTTGCCAGTTTAGTCGCCAACGACCCGACCATGAGACAGGTTGTACTGGGATACATGTTACCAGTAGCACCAAGTGGTGACCTGACCATATATATATATATATATACATATATACATACATATATGCACATATATTTTTTTGTGTTGCACCATAGAGCATGTGTGTTTACGTATGTCATTGTGTTTATATGTGGGTAGAGATGTGTGCTGATGTAGGTATGTATGTTGACGTGTGTATGTTGTGGGTTCGTCTTAGGGAGAAGTGTTTAGACAGGGTCCGTATTTGTTAATGAAGTAAGATTCCTTGCTGATGCGCTGGGTGTGGGTGGCATTATCTTTAAATTTGTAGAGGGGAAAGATTCTGAAGTTGGGATGATTTTGGGCGGCACAGGTATCAATGTGTTCACTCAGTGGTATTTTCCTGTATTCCCGTAATTTGATTTGGGATCTATGGACAGTCATGCGTTGGCGAAGGCTGTTTTTGGTCTGGCCTATGTTTTGTTCTCGACAACCTGAACAAGTTAATACATATATTAGATTTTCCGATGCACATGTGAAATTGTGTTTTACTATAAAACGTTGTCCATCTTTGAAATAGAATTCCGAACCCTCTATTAGGTTGATGCAAATGCCACAGTTGGGTCTATCACATTTTTTTACTGTGGGTTTCGTTGTTGTGGTTGGCAGTACTTTGGCATGTGTTAAGATGTTTTTCATTGACTTGGATTGTCTTTTGCTCTTTATGATATCATGAGTTCGTAGAATTTGGTTCATTCTATGGTCCTTTTTCAATACAGGGATGTTCTGGAGGATGGTGTCAAAGGCCTCATTGTTCAGGGGGTTGTGTGTGGAGATGTATGGAAGAGCTTTTAGTTTTGGTTGATTTACTTTAGGGTGTCTAAGGTCCTGGGTACTGAGTTTTAGGGCACGTTGGATTCCATTGTCAATTAGTGATGCAGGGTAGTCTCTGCCTATGAGTGTGTCCTTTAGTTCTTGTAGCCGTAAGTAGCAGATGTTTTTATTGGAGACTATAGTACAGATTCTCTTGGCTAAGTTGTAGGGAATATTAATTTTAACGTGTCTAGGGTAGCAAGAGTTGAAGGGGAGATATTGCTTGGAGTCTGTGGGCTTGTAGTATATGTCTGTTTCTATTTTTTTGTTATGGATCTTAATGAGGATGTCGAGGAAGGGGAGTTGTTGATGGCTGTATTCCATCGTGAAGTTAATATTTGTGTTGAGCCCATTTATAAGGGTGTGAAATTCTTTAAGTTTTTCGATGTTTTCGTGCCAAAGGATGAAGCAGTCATCTAGATATTGCTTCCAGTTCCTTTCAATGTGTAAGTGGAGGGTGTTTCCAAATTTGTTTAGGACTTTAGTGTAGAGGGTGATTTCCAGGTATCCCATGACTAGGTTGGCATAAGTGGGGGCTGTTTTCGTTCCCATAGCGGTCCCAGATTTCTGCCTGTAGGGTTTGTACATCAACATACAAAGAGACTTATATATACACACACACACACGCGCACTTCTCCGTATAAGACAAAAGCTGAAAAATATCTTTTGACATGCTAAAATTCCCCCCATTGCTTTCAGACACATTCTTACTGACCATCCCTGCCACCATGAATTACTCTGCTATACACACACACACACACACACACACACACACACACACACACACACACACACACACACACACACACACACACACACACACACACACACACACACACACACACACACACACTTATCTTAATAGCCATTTGACACACATCGCTGCTAACCATTATCACAACATCGAACACCTTACTACTACTACTACACACACACACACACACACATACACACACACACACACACACACACACACACACACACACACACACACACACACACACACATATTTGTTGTGAAAGAGTCATTTCTCAATCTTGGCGCAAAACCAATTTTTTATTCACATGACCTCTACCGACCAATCAAAATTGTTTTGACCACAAGATTTTTGCTGGAGCCACTTTTTTAACATAAAAACAGTCTTGGCGCAAAATCAATTTTTTACATTCACATGACCTCTACCGACCAATCAAAATTGTTTTGACCACAAGAATTTTTGCAAATTGGAGCCACTTTTTTAACATAAAAACAGGTAGAATTCCCAAAACTAATCAGATCAGAGCAAACAGCACGGACGCTCTATCTCAAAATTATTTTTGAAAAGCATTTAGAAATGCGCAACCGGTAAAAACTTAAAAACTTAAAACCATAACTGAATACTAACCCATACAATCACTAATACTCTTTTATTCCTAATTAAACCATTTTTCAACTGTGAACAATTTGTCAGCATTTTCTATTCCGTTTACCAATATATAATAACTTGTGTGTTACACCTCTATTCTTTTAACTATATATATATATATATATATATATATATTTACAAAATTATCTTTTCAAACATCACAATCCAGAAGAGTGGAATAACATCTATTGCATAATATTAACACCTGTTTCATCGTATATGTTACTCTAACGGGAACTGAATAATGCAATAATTCTCTCTCTCCCACTCTGTCACTCTCTTTCGCTCTCTATCTCTCTCTCTCTCTCTCTATATATATATATATATATATATATATATATATATATATATATATACTTGTTGGTGATGTTCCTAGGATGGTTAGATCGGCGGTGGATGTAGTGCAGGTTGTCATTGGGTTTCCTGTATGGGTAGTACAGGTCATTATTGAGATCGATGGTAACGTCCAGGAAATTAACTAGGGTCAGGGACGTTTGTAGGGTTATTTTAAATCCCCAGTCGCGGAAGAAGCTGATTAATTGTTTACGGACCCGATCTGTACTACTGGGGTTGTACCCTATAAGGGTAAGGAGCCCATCATCACGGTACAATCCACCACCGAAAGCAGGAAACATATCGGTGAGTTTGGCTATAAGGAATAATCCTATCAGATCTGTGACCTCCGCCGAATCCGTAGCGCCCATGCTGACGTCGAAGGGTGAGTCAGGAGCTCTTTTTATCCATTTGGAGTTGTCAAAGAGTAAGACTGTCTTCCTGGCGTGGAGGAGGATTTTTCTTTCCTGGTCGGTGATGGGCACAAGTGCTTCGGCGAAGTCCAAGGCGGCAGTAAGTAGCGGTAAGGTGATTGAGGCGTAGTAGCTCTCTATGTCGAACTGGATAAATTTAGTGTCTCGTTTATCCTCCAAATTGCTGAACCATGAGATAGATTCCTGGGTGTTGATCCATAGGCTAAGTCGGGCGTGTTGCTTGACTTTTGGTATCACGCGGTCTAGGATTTTTTTGCTGATTCTCCCTATGTCGGACTTCGTTGGGTTTATAAGCCTGATAGATGGTTTACGGTCGAAATCGGATTTGTGGTCCTTCAGTGTGAAGTAGGGTGTCCGTGGGTCTAGGGGTTCGGTGCGGTCGGCGACCCCGAGGCTGGAGGTAATTTGTTGTCCATCTCGATTAATGTCCTCGATGCATGAGTAGTTAGCCTTTTTATAGGTGGAGTTTAGGCTGCTCCTGATCAGTGTGTCGTATCTGTCGGGGTTGACAAAGTATAGGTTCCCAGTTTTATCCGAATGCACCATGATGTCATTGGTGTTATCATACTCTGTCAAGTTGCTACGGAGTTTTTGTAGGAATCGGTTGTGTCTAGGTTTGAATTTAAGGTTCTTGACCAGTTGGAAGAGGTCATTCTCGAAGGGTGAGAGCAAAGGGTTTGGGGTGGGGGAGATTTGTAGGTAATAAATCCGAATCTCTCCTTGGTACCGAAGTCCTGATTGTCGCAGAATCTGTCGTAGAAAAAAGTTCTCCATCTGAGTCTTTTCGCAAATAGATCGATTTTTTGCGTGAGCATCCGAAGGTAAAGTTTTTTCGGTGGGATTGGGATGTTCTTGGTAGAGAAGTCGATATTGTGTTTTCGCATGGTGCGGGTGAAAGAAATTGAGCTTAGCGGAAAAGTCTGGATATGGCGTTGTAGGGTCGGAAAGTGCTCTACTACGGGGATAGGAGCTAGATAACGAAGGAAATGTGGTAAGGAACCAGGTGGACCATAATGTATTAATTTTCCGTTCTTTACTTTTACTCCGTATGATCTTTCATGTAGCTTGTATAAGACTTCTTGTTTCGTGGCGGTACCCTTAGAGTTAGCACTAGTATTTTTTTGCGGGACCCTGAATTATATTCTCGTACAAGTTTACTTTCTTGCACTGCGTGGTTGCTGGCCCTGTGATTGGGGTAGAAACCATATTATTTTCGTGGTAGTCTCTTTAGTATTCTGCCCCCCCCCCCCCCTCTCCTTTGTTGACCCCTCACCGTACGATACACGCACTTTTACCTCGTATAAGGGTCCCTCTATTTCCGTCCCACCTAGTTTATTTCTATTATTATTATTTATTTTTTATTCTACATTATATATATATATATATATATATATATATATTTTTTTTTTTTTTTTTTTAAATTTATTTTTCTATTCTTTTATTCACTTATTTATTTATTTATGTATTTCTTTAGCCTAGCAATAGCGAGAGACTTATGTCTTAGTAACCAGATTTTGCTTATTTTGCTTATTTTTTTTCTCTCTCAGTATCTTTTATAGTTTTACCTTTCATTGTTCTACTTACCGTTTCGACCTCCTCCCCCTCCCCCTCCCCAGTATCCTCTTTGACCTCACACCCAGCTGTAGCTGGCACTACCAACGCATGAATGGGTCTACTCCACCCCCTCTCCCTTTTTCTCCTACCGGCAGGTTTAGCTACCCCTTCCCCCACCAATTTGCCATCACAGATTTACTACTAACTTGTGATGTGACCAATCCTGGTGATTATCTCTTTGACCATATATGGAATTACCCCTTGATAAGTTCCGCTATTTAAATACCAGAATAAATGTTCATTCAGTACAGAATTAGCCGTCGAAACGGCTTGAGCTCAGCCGTCGGGGTCTTACTTGTTCCTATTACCCACTCTACTACCCTAAGTATTGAGTACTTTGGTGCGTTATGGTCCACCTGGTTCCTTACCACATTTCCTTCGTTATATA
Source organism: Eledone cirrhosa (assembly GCA_964016885.1). Lineage (NCBI taxonomy): Eukaryota > Metazoa > Mollusca > Cephalopoda > Octopoda > Eledonidae > Eledone > Eledone cirrhosa. Next base: position 309,251,190 of record OZ024743.1, on the reverse strand, counting down.
TATATATATATATATATATATATATATATATATATATATATATAAGCAAAGGGATATTTAGTTTGTTGGTAATTCAACAAATATGTATATTTATAACTGATTTGAAGCACGCGACAAGTTTTCTGGGGTATAATATCAATGATATTAATAAATGGAAACTATATTTATAAAACCATATTTATTCTATTATATATATTTCAAGGGTACCAAAACTTTGGTACGCTCTCATCAGATAAAATACAAAATTTGTTTTATAAATATTGACATATCTAGGAATGAGACCTTAACGCATTAAGTTTTACCTGGATAGTAAAAGGAAAAAGGGGAAGAGAGGAAAAAAACAAATATTTCAAATTATTTAGATGAATATGCAAATGAGGTTGAGGCGTAGGGCTGAAAAACACGTTATTTTAAGACGCTAGGTTGATTTAAATAATTATTAGGATAATAAATATTAAATTTAGACAGTTAATGGCTACAACACCTGTCTGCTGTACCTGATTTAACAACGTCCATTTGATGACATACATATGAAAAACAAACAAAAACAAATAAAAGACTGTTTACATTTTCAGCACCTGCATGGCGACATGACATTAAAGAATATATGATGACATTTTCATGTCTTTGAAATGTACATATCAAGTATGATTTAAGACTATGATTTTTTTCTCTTCTCTTATTAGCGTTAGTTCTACTTTTTTTTCTTGGTTGTAGATACAACAGAAAATTCGCACCAAACCAATGTCTATTTCAATTTTTTATTCCACTTTTATCAAAATATCTGAAAGTTTTTTTGTTTGTTTCTTTTATTAAAATTCAGTATTTCTTTTTTTATTTTATTTTCCAAAATAGAACAACACGTCTTTGGTGTGAGAGAAGGAATAGGATTACGATTGTGCCAACACGATGAACGTTTCGATTCAAATTCAAAATGAAGATCTGATTCGTTGAGCGCTAAGTTATGGGATATAGACACACATTCCTCTAAGTCGTGATGAAGTGGAATTTAGGTTCTTCCACGGCGGCAAATCTCACTTCTACACCCTTTTTTCTGGAGTGATGTACATTCTGGGCTCTCACATACACCCAAGGGCCTCTGGGTTGATTAAGTGCCGCATTTGAATTTCCACAACTTCGTGCCAGTTGATCGTTATACAACTTTGAAGAGACGTTTTTCCACAGTTATTGTGATGGGGTCTAAAAGGGCATTCTATAACTGGTTTTATTTATTATAGACCTGGCCTCCTTTACCTGGTCTTCTTAATAGAATATCCTCTCTACGTTTTAGACAGTAGCTGCACAAGATTTGCTGTATGACTGGCTGAGAAGTTGACTCGTTGAGAGCTTGGGTGTCTGGCTAGTTAACTAGCGAGCTAGCTAACTGGCTGGCTGAGGTGAACTGGAGGTCTAATTTGCTGATTGGCTGCTACTGCATAAAGCAGGAAAATCGGTTTCTATGTTTATGAATGTAAGAAAAGGAATCGAGATACAACGGGTGAGATGATAAAGGTGATCGACACCGAAGAAGGATATAGGTGGAAGCAGATAACATCAAGGACAATAAACTGAAGTAGATGATAAGATCTGAATACATAAGAGCATACTAAAATCTCATCTAAATAGTAGAAATACATAAGAACATACTAAAATCTTATCTAAATAGTAGAAATACCATAAGTGCAGAAATTCCCGTGCTGTGTCTATTGTTAGGTACAGTGCTGGAATTCTTAAATGGAATGTAAACAAGCAAAAAGAACCGGATCGGAAGACAAGGTAAATAATGACAACCAATAGCGTGTTTCATAAGAAGGGTGATGTTGATAGACTGTACTTAAAGAGATCTGAAGTAGGAGAGGTCTTATCATTGTGAAGAAGAACTGTTTGCACAAATATGTGTCTGAGAGTAACGAGCCAATGCATAAGATTGTATTGGAGGAGAAGACAATAGACGGGGGATGTCAAAGAAAGAAGTGACAACAAAGAGGAAGAACAACCTGAATGGAAAAGCCCTTCAGAGCATCTTTTTGAAGAAAACAGAAATCAGAGATCTGCAGACATGGGACCGGTTAACGGAAGGGGACCTTAAGAAAGCTACAGAGGGAATGCTACTGACTGCACAGAAGCAAGCCCTTAAAATGAAGGGGATGAAACATCATATTGACCAAGAGGAGGTTAGCCCGCTCTTTAGGATCTGTGGCTCATATCGTATCCGTGTGTAAACACCTAGCCCAGACTCAATATAAAGGATGGAGTCATGATGTCATAATAAAAGTGATCCACTGGCATTTATGCAACCTGAATAATTTACCTTATTCTAAGAAATGGTATGAGTATAAGTCAAAGTCGGTGATAGAAAACGGTTGGGTGAAGGTAATGTGAGATTTCAGACAAGAAATTAGAATGCAATAGGCCTGACCTGGTGGTTTTTTTACAACGAAAAAAGATCTTGCTTGATTATAGACGTAGCTTGTCTCTTTGATACAAGAGTGCAAGAAAAGAAGGAGAAAATTAACCAGTACCAGAATCTAAAATGGGAACTGAAAAGGATTTGGGACTGTTATGAGATCAAGGTCGTCCTCATCGTCATATGAATACTAGGTACTATCTTGATGAGTTTCCAAGGCTGGTTAAAAAACATTAGCCCAGCCCGCTTCTTTAGAACACTTCAAAATGCATGCCTACTGGGAACAGCAAGGAAACTCCGATACATCCTGAATATCCGAGGTTGCAAGTAGTGACCTGGTGTTCATTGGGGAAACTTTTCCGATTAAATAACATTAATGAATGAAATATCAAATTCACAATATTAATGATGATGATGATGATGATGATGATGACAATAATAATAATAAATAATTTGAAGGATAAAATAACAGGAATGTTAAAATAAAATAAAAAACAAAACGAAAACAAAAAATTATTTTAAATGCCAGATTGGACAGATACAATGTAAGCAAGGAGTAAAGCCAACAATGACTGAAATGCTCTGGACTTAATATCAATATTTAATAAACATCTAGAGGATAACATCAAGTGCAGTTTATGCGATCAACACAAAGAAAGAATTGATCAATTGATCGAATTATATCTCTTTCCCAAGCCCTTGAAAATATCATCAATAATTCTTACAAACATGACTTTTATAATCATTTGTCCTTAATAGAGCTGACAAAAATCGTACAGGTTTATACAAAACCGACAACCATAAAAGCAAATGAAAGCAAGCTCCAAATTCATAACGGGCATTTAGGACAAATTCCTTATCTCCGCACCCACGCCGGTGTATGTGTGTGTTACTGACGATAAAACAAGCGCACAGAAACTCCAAAGCCTCTTAACAGACAACTTAGACAAAATCATTCACGCGGTATTCCCGCAGTATTTTGCAATGTTGTCGGCTTCAAAATATTTGTAAGGCACCCCACTCTCTCTCTTTTTGTTCGTGACGATCATACAACTCACACAGCTCACACAACTTATCAATATTCTAAAGTTCACACAACTAGCAATACTACCAGGCTGCGACCAGCTGCAATATACGCCTGCAAAGTGAGTAGCAATCAGGTCTTAGATGTACATATAAAGCTTGAAAGACAAACATATCCAAATCCAGCTAGCTTCCTCTCCTATAACCGCTCAGTGCCACCCATATCCCAGCTGTCATTATTTAGGGGTTTTCTTTTTATATTACTTCAAGCAGACGTTTGATGTAACCGTTATAGTCAGCCATCTTCAAATTCCTGCTTCCCCAAATTGTTAAGAAATGTCTTGCTGTAAAGCCACAATCACCTATTTGGAATAGAATACTGATGTGTGGCAATGTGCCACGTTGCGCTTCTAACATCGAGACACATAAGATGGCTTTCACTCTCCTCTGTCAGACTTACATCGAAGAATGTAAGCTTCTTGAATGGCGTTAAAAATAGTAATGGAGTACCATTTTTAAATCTTTCATTCCGGTCTTTTAAATATGGTTTCTGATTTAGGCACAAGAGCAACAATTGTTGGGGAAAAGAAAGTTGATTACATCGGCCCCAACGTGTTATTGGGTCTTTATTTTATTGACCCTGTGAGGATGAAAGGCAAGCTAACCTCGGCAGGATTTGAACTCAGAACGCAACGGGCTGTAACCACAGGCCCAAAGCCTTCTGGTCGACGCTCTACCGATACTGCCAATCCACCACGTTTTACATTTGCACACCTCAACTGCCGCTTAACAACCTTACCATTAGAAAGTAGGTATTTTTTATGAAAACGATACATTAAGCTTCAAATATATAAGATGATATAGCTTTATAAAAATATATGAATCGACTTCAAAATATAACGTTTGGTGGTTATTACGAGAATACATTATGGCATTTTATCTCAAGAGATTTTGACTGCAAAAAAAATGAAATATGACGCTGCAGTATTGATTTAAATAAAGTTGTAAATAGAGTTGAGTAATTGTAAGTATATGGCGGTGAATTAGCAGAGTTGTTAGACCGTCGGATATAATGTTGTGTGGTATTCTTTTCGGCTCTTTGCTCTCTGAGTTCAAATCCCGCCGATGTCAACTTTGCTTTTCATCGATTCGAGGTCGATAAAAAAAGTACCAGTCAGGTACTGGGGTGGGTCGGTTCTTCCTCTATATCTCTTTCCAACTTCCATTCTCTCACTCTCTATCCTTCTCAGAAAGAAATCTGCTGTATTCATATCCAGAGAGGTAACGGGATCTGCTGGGTTTTAAAAGGCCCTAGATATGGCGTTTGTCAATACGGTGCCCTTATAATTCCCTACGGAGTTACGGGACCATGCATGCAATGTTTGTCTGGCTTTCTTAAAGCACGAATTCATGAATGGAAAAACATTATGATGGATTGCCCAGTCCTCATTGATCAGACTTGATGAGGAGGTTTAGAAAATAATCAGGATGATTATAATTTATGGTACAGTATTTTCTTCTATCAAATTAAATGTAACGATGGACGTTGGCTGTTTATACCCGGGAGTTTTCAATATTTACAGCAACAAACTACAGATTCAATTGCAGATAAAATTCTCAGCGTAGGTTGAAGACAAAATATGGAAATGACATAATATTGTAATATATGAGAGGAAAGAAACTTGTTTTAAATTGAATCAAATAAAAAACTTCTGATAAAATGTACATCATTTTTTTATTTATTAAATCCATTAATTTTAATGCAGCCTTCAGAGAAGCAAAAAAATACTTTAAGCAAAAGGTTTAATAAGAGTAGGACAACGAAAGTTCTAAGTTTAAATCATGACAGCATGCAAAGAGGAAGGAAGAAACGTGCCGCCGTGATACATGTGAGTGATTAGGTAAGGAAATTTCTGTAATTATGAGAAATTGTATACGAATGCAGTGGCAGCGAGTGGTCTATAATCGCAAGACTGATACGTAGACTTCGTTTTCCGTCGAATTGATCATATCTTTCAAAAGGTTTCTAACAATACCAGCAATCTATTAGATTGACCCACGTATTTGACTGATACTATATTTTATCTAATTTAGAAGGAGGAAAGGACACAATGATGTCAGTTGAATTTGAAATCAGAACATAAAGAGAGTAAGTAAATATCTCAAAACATTTTATACGACGCTTAAATGATTCTGTCAATCTAAAATCCGCAACATAAGAAATGAAATAGTCGTAAATACTTGTATTGATACATCATTTAAATGCAGTAACTCTAATAGTGCCATTCCATACAACTTCTGGTGGAGTCATAGGAGTACTTTAATGATGTAAGGGAATTTTCAAACCTAGAGAAGCCCATTCATCTCCATGACTGAACACAGCCGATTCCTTTCGAAGAACGAGAGAGGGAGAGATATAGAGAAAGAGAGAGCGATAGAGAGTGAGAGAGGGAGAAAAAATAGAGCAACGGAAAGAGAGATATAGACAGACAAACAGGTAGAGACAGAGTATGAAAGGAAAGGATATAGAGTAATAGAATGTTACTTTATTTATCGAGGTCAAGTTTATTTCAGCGGGATTTTAATTCAGAGTATAGAGATCCGAAACGAATACTCCGAAGCATTCTATCCGAAATTCTATCGATTCTGCTAATTACTATTATTGGTACAACATTAACAAAAAACAAACAGTAAGACCAATATTGATAAGAGGAATATTTATGTCGCATTGATTACGAAAACTTGTCACGCTTCGTAGAACAGGATTAAAGTTTCCGATTTAACCGTATATACTTCTGTATCTGTACATATATAAATCCTTGTGATTAAGTATATATAGATGCCGTGTATATATATAGTGAAGGCGTGTGGCTGAGTGGTTAGAGAATTGGATTCGCAATCGTGAGGTTGTGAGTTCAATTCCTGGACCGGGCGATGCGTTATGTCCTTGAGCAAGACACTTTATTTCTCATGTTGTTTCAGTCCAATCAGCTGAAAATAAATGAGTTGTACATGTAGTTCAAATGGCCAACTTTGTCAAACACAGTGTCAGGATGAATCTTGCACGTTTTGTAATGCTCAGTCACCTGCACATTATTTCACGAGCCGGTGGTTTAGTTGTTCGAACAACTGGAACACACGTCGTCGCGACCGACGAAGGTCCAGAAGCAGTAACATGCATGTGTATCGGTTTGACTGTGTCTCTTTCAATGTGTATGCACATGTAAGTGAATTTATTATAGTTGACTAGGGCATGAGTTGGTAATATCGGTAGGGCATCAGACAATATGCTTTGCAGCATAGAGTTACGTCCCTTTAGGTTCTGAGTTTAAATCCCGCCGACGTTAGCTTTGCCATTCATTCTTACAGGGTCGGATAAGTAAAGAATTAGTAATGCACTGGGGCCGATTTAATCAACTTTCCTTCCACTCCACCCACCTAATAATATGGCCTTGTGCCTAAAACAGAAACCATTATAGTCAACTATTGATTGTTTTAAATTAAGTTCCGTTTTATTAAAACTGCTCTTAGTTTTCAAGTCACAAGTTATGACTACGTAATTCTATCTGTAAATATGTTATGACTGTGTGTAAGTTTGTTTGTGTGTGTGTTAGTTTCACTGTGAATGGAATAATTGTTGCTCTGTGAATGTGTCTGTCTGTATGAATGCAGTATTTGACTCTTGTAATTCTGTAACTGTAGATATATAAATCCCCAACTTTACGTTTTATAAATTATTGTCAACCATTATTACAATGTTACAATATTTTATTTAGACTATTTTCATTGTAAATGACAGCTTTCTCTCTCTGATTACCAACTTTGTTCTATTTTCTTTTATTATGTTACTTATTTCAGTTATTAGATTGCGGTCATGCTGTAGCAATATTTTGAAGGGATTTAGCCGACCCCAATGACTTTATGTTAAGTATGGTACTTATTTTATCGAACCGTTTTGTCGAACGGTTATGTACAGGACATCAACAATGAGTAAACATAAACACACCCACACCCACATATTCACACTCCCACACACCTACACACACTCATCCATGTCCACACATATGTATATATATATATATATATATATATATATATATATATATATATATTATAGATATTACTTCTACAGGACTAGAACTCTTTCATTCATTTGAAATCATTAGGAATACAAACTTTACAAGTGTACAGTCTTGACACATAATTGTTTCTACTTTCGGCACAAGGCCAGCAATTACCTAGTACATTACTGGTACTTTATTTTATCGACCCCATAAGGATGAAAGGCAAAGTTAACCTAATGACACTTATAATTCACATAGGAACAATTGTAAATAAATTCGAGACCTGTTTTACGAATGAAAAATTAATAAACACTTCTTCCTTAGCTAAATTAATTTGTTATTTCAAAAGCGATAATATAAAATACTCTCAAAGTGAAATATTTTTAATTCTGCAAAATCTTATAAACGGTGGGGGATAAAATAAATGCAATCTTTGTCTGACCGGAGTGTTAAAAACAATAACTTCAACAATAATCCTTCTCAATTCGAAAAATGAAATAATTCCTTCCAGTCCACATAGATTATTTAATTTTCGACCAAGATCTATTATCCCCGTTGCACCTTGGCAGTATCGGTAGAGGGTCGGACACCATGCTTTCCAGCATAGAATTACGTCCCCTTACGGTTAACTTTGCCTTCTATGCTTACGGGGTCGATAAAATAAAGCACCAGTAATGCACTGGGATAATTGCTGGTCTTATGCCAAAAGTAGAAACAATTAAATTATTTTTATTAACACTTAGAAAATTCGTATAATATAACATTCATACTCTACCTTTATGTTAAGCTATTTTGTAAAATTCATATCTGTTACCCCCTGTTTTACTACTATGTTTGATCAATCCTTCTATTTAGTTCAAACACACACACACACACACACACACACACACACACACACACACACACACACACACACACACACACACACACACACACACACACACACACACACACACAAATGTTTACTCTCCTGTTTATCATATAATTGTAACCCCCCCACCTATGTTTTCTTTTAAACCTTATTTTAATGTAGATTATCTCGCCTGTACTGATATAATTTAGTCAGTGAAATTGCTTAATTACTTAACATACATTTCAATTATTTATTACTCTTTTATGCTTCCATAATTTTTTAAGTTATTTCAGTATATTCTAAAAATATATTTTTTTGATTGATATTATAATTCTCATTAGTACAACTTTAGTTCTATGTTAGTGTATGTTATCATTTTTGTTACGATATATTATAGTTAGTAAAATATCTATAGTTACCCAGTAATTGCTATTTTAGGCTTCCATAATTTTAACGTTTTCCCTGTTATATTTAGATGTTCTTATTTACATCTTAAGGCGGCAATTTGGCAGAGTTGTTAGAACGTCGGCTAGATTGATTTGCGGTATTCGTTTCGTTTCTCTGCTCTCTGAGCTTTAAATTATCTTTGTCTTTATATGATTGTATTATCAACTCACTCGAAATTGTCCATATATATATATATATATATATATATATATATATATATATATATATATATATATATATATATGTGTGTGTGTGTGTGTGTGTGTGTATAAAAATGTGTGTGTGTGAATAAATATAAATGCCGTTTCCTACGGTCATGACTAACCATGCATTTGTACGTGGCACCTTCTTTTCAAGTAGCAAGCCTGGCAAGTGGTTTTCTGGAAACCTACCAGTTTCCCATTGCATACGAGTCGCCCTTGTTGTCCAAGGGAAAATCAAGGTCCGATACAGCTTAGCAACAATATCGTCTCATTTGTTTTTAGGTTGATTGGACTTGTGCAACATCAAATAAATTATTTAACTCTAAACCACAACACGTTGCCTAATCAAGGAATCGATCTCACAGTATTACTTCATATATGTATGAGGGTGCGTCGAACTATTCAGCAACATTAGTAGTAGTAGTAGTAGTAGTAGTAGTAGTAACAATGGTTTCTTTATTGGCCACAAGAGTTAACATGAAGAAAAATATTACAGACGGCACAGAACGGTACAGGACGATACAAAGTGGGTTTTGGCCGTGTAAAAATGTTATAACAAGATAGAAATGTGTAAAAACAAATAAAAAAAAATTCAATAACAAAAATTCCCCAAAAGGGGAGAAACCTCCGAGGGTCGCTCGTAGCGAAAACCACACAAAAGACAACAGCCGCCCTGACCACCAGGGCAAGCGCCCTCTCTCAGATTTCCCACTCCTCAATCTACAGACGCACACTCAGAGCGGGCCCGTTCACTCAGACCAGACTCGCCATTTTCACCCACCTTTCAACAAACTTACTAGAAGAAATCACTTGTCTCTCCACCCTGTTTTCCTCTTCAAATGAAACTTGAAAAAGTAAATCAGGGATTGACTGGAGAGGAAAGTGTCCGCCTTCAACCCTTTCAACCTTGTCCACCACACAATCTCTTTCGCCATGGCCACCAGGCAGATGAAAACTGCCTGCCCTCCTTCCTCTTCAATGGATTCAGTCGGCAACCGGATCCGTCCTACACGCGACAGAAACTGTTTAACATAGCCCCACAAGTCAGCAATTCTCGGACACTGAACGATTGCGTGCAGGACGGTTTCGTTGCCCTGCGCACATCTCGGACAGGCTCGGCTGACAGCACCTCCGTGCCTGTAGAGCTTATCCCGAACCGGCAACGCTCCCCAGTAGCAGTGCCAGGCAAGGGATTTCTGGAAGTTGTCCATAGGCCCCGGGCTGAAAGTTCTCTTGAAGAGAGTGAACAGCTGATCGTCTTCGACGCCCAGGGTCTCCACAGGAACGTCGTCATTCTTCCCCTCCACTAGCGCTCTATAGAATGCTGAGGTCGATGTTCCACCGATACTAGTGCCCAGCTGGTAGAGGGCGGTGAGTGCTTGGAGACATTCCAGCTTCCAAGCGCTATCTCTCAGTCTTTCCCTGATCCAGGACTGCAGCTCTGTCAAGGAGACGAGCTGGGGAAAAGTGCGTCTGGCAAACGGCGACCACACCTGTTTACCGTCAAGGAAGGACCAGAGTGTCGCAGCCTCAGCGCATGTTTGCGCATCATCAGCCACGGCATATCCAGTCCTCTGCGCAACGGGTACTGACAGCAGATGGATCGTCTGACCATGGGAGCTCGACCTTTCCAAAAAAGCGGAAGAGTAGGCGGTCTATTTTGGTCACAGTTGGGCGGGTCAAGGTACGACGGTAAGGCGGTAGCAGATAACGGATGCGATGTATGCATTCGCCACCTCCACTCGACCTTTTAGAAACAACTTCCTCTAAGCCTATCTGTGGGTGAGAGAGCCCATCCTGCTCGTCATCTCGCTCCAGTTTTTCTCCATTTGGAGGTCCGGACCGAACCAGACCCCGAGCAATTTAATCGGTCCTTCCGTCCAGCGCCCCACGACGCTGTCCGACGACATGGACTTGCCTCTCCAGGTGTCGAGCTGCAAGCCCACCGACTTTTCCTGGTATATCTTTGCTCCTGTCACCGTTTCGTATACCAGTTCGCGTGGGAGCCCCCTCATGGTTTCCAATTTGTGCAGTAACGGCCCGAGGGCCAATACGTAAGAGAGGGACGAGAGGGGACAACCCTTGCGGACCGAGCGTATGATGCTGAACGGCTGCGACAGGTGACCCTTTACTCTCACAATCGAGCAGATGTCGCTGTGCATCGCAGCGATCCAGCCCCTAAAATGGGGTCCGAAGCCGGCCACCTTGATTACCGCAACCAGGTACCGATGGTCGACCCTATCAAATGCTTTAGATTGATCCAAGTTGATCAGGGCCCCACCCGTGCCAGGTTACTTAACCACCCTCTCTATGATGTATCGCATGAGATGGAGGTTGTCGTGGACAGATCTGTCCGGAACGACGCATGTCTGCGCCTCTCCCACCAAATCCCCTACGACAAACGCCAATATCTTTGCTAACACCTTGGCCAAAATCTTAAACGCTGCGTTTAGCAGAGTTATGGGCCTGAAGTTGTCTATAACGTCCCCCTTGTTTGGGTCTTTTCTCAGCAATGCTACCGCTTCCCGGCTCACGAAACTGGGAATGCTGCTGTTCTGCTGCCAGTTGCAGTAGACGTCTGCTAAGAGATCCTGGAATAAGTCTAGCATGCACGCATAAAGCTCGTAGGGCAGACCATCCAAACCTGGGGATTTAACCCTCGTGCAGTCAGACATCGCCTCCCGTATTTCACCTGCTGGTATCGGCTTTTCGCAGCACTGCGCTGCGGTTGTCGAGAGGCGTGGCAGTCCATCGAGGTATGCACCGAAGTCCATGCTCCGATCCGGTCCGCCGCCGCTCCCGAACAATTGAACAAAGTGCTGTTGAAAAGCCGCACACATCTGCTCCGGTTCGAGCAACATGCGCCCGTTTTGATCAGGCAAAAGCCGAATTGTGGATTTGTTGCCACGTCGCGCCTCTACCATCCGGGTCCATTGAACGGCTTTCGTCCCCTCGTGTCTCAGAGTACGCGCTCTAACTCTGACAACGCAGCCTTCATGCTTTGCGTGGAAGAATTGGTCGAGTGCCAATCTCGCCGCAAGTACGTCGGTTCGGTTGCGATGCCTGTCCAAAACGCCTCTTCTAGCTTTCTAACTTGCTCTCCCTCTACTCTATTTTCTTCTATCACTATTCCTTTGCTAAACCTTATCGATTCTACTCTAATAGCCCTTTTCAGGGTAAACCACCACCTGTTGTTGACGATCGCACCCGTTAACGCTCGCTTAACTATTTCGCTAATCCGGTCTCTGTAAGCTTTGCGCCCTTTCCCCTGTCTACTAGCCCCACATAATCCTAGCGTGCATCAAAGATACCGTTCCAGTCGCCCACTAACACTAAAGAGCGGGACGTTCCAAGAAAGGTCTCCAGACGTCTGAAGAAATATGGCCGTCCTGCCCCTGTTGGGGCGTGGACGGCTCCTATCAAGAAAGCATTACCTTCGTTGCCGGTCACGTCCAGCACCACCGACTTACCTTCTGGTTTCATTATATGAAACATTCAATAACTCTGATATAAAAACAAAGTTATCTCAATGCTAGATAGAATATGATTAAATAGAAATATTAATATTGACAAGTTGCGCTGCTTCTTAAGAAAATATCTCAATGAGAAGCAAATATAAAACTGAGAAATAAATTGATGAAAATAATCAAGTTGAGATTATTGCAAACAGTTTAATGATTGGAAGGACATTCTAATGAAATGTGTATACTGTTGAGTAAATAGTAGTATATATGAGGGTCGGCTGAGAAGTACATAGGCTGACTATGAAGGAATGATGCTACAGCTGTGAAATCTGGCATGCATTAATTTCAACTCTTCTTATTAATTGCCAATATCGGTATATCATCGGACACCCTACTTCGTGGCATAGAGTTACGGCCCTTTAAATTCTGAGTTCATATCTCGCCGAGGTCGTCGGACACTCTGCTTCTTGGCATAGAGTTACTTTCCTTTACGTTCTGATTTCAAATCCCGTCAGGGTTAACTTTGCTTTTCATCCTTACGGCGTCGATAAAATAAAGTACCAGTCACCCATTGGGATCGATTTAATTGACTTTCCCCTTCTCCAAAATTGCTGTTCATGTACCTAAATCAGAAACCATTAATAACTGCACTGTTTCTTTTCAGGGACTATGTTGAAAATTACACCTCATTTGGTCATTCCATGAAAGTATCTTGGTCAGTCTAAAAAATTTTCAGTCTATGAACTTTTTGGCCAGAATCACGTATGTATGGTCAAGTCACTTCTGAGGGATTCGTAGTGGCGCTGTGTTGACATACGCTGTACCTAGGGCATCTTTGAAACATGGCGGATCCCATCTCTTCTCCAGCTCTGAATACACAGATTTCTTCCAGAGAAGTGAGAAAGTGATATAGCGAAAGAATCGATCTCAGTACAAGAATAGTACTTTTTTATCGACCTTAAATGGATGAAAGGCAAAGCGATATCGCCGGTGTTTTGCGTAGCTACGGCTTTCTAAATGTTTATCCATAAACATACTGTATTTCTTTAGAAATACGAAATTTCAATACATACCTGTATACAGCTATATATGAAGCTAAATTGTAATTCTATTCTATTATATGTTGAGCCAACTTACGCAGCTTCATATGCAAATGAGATTAATCACCTCATTTATACAGACGAGAAAACTATATATTCTCGCCTGTTTTCAAGTTCAGCAGTCGCAGGTGTGGGAGGGATCGTTCTGATGAGAACCAGTTAAGTTCGAAATGCATTGCTTCTGCTGGAAACCATCAGAGGGCGACAGCCCCAGTGTTTTGCGTAGATACGGCTTTCTAAATGTTTATCCATAAACATACAGTATTTCTATAGAAATACGAAATTTAAATACATACCTGTATACAGCTATATATGAAGCTAAATCCTAATTATAAAAATATATACATATATATATATATATATATATATATATATATATATATATATATATATATATATATATATATATATATAAGTATGTATACGTACATACATATATGTATACAGACGAACAGTAGTATGTTTATATATATACATACATGCACACATATATATATGTACGTAAGGATTCACCGAACATTTAGTATAATGCTCGGTTTGTTTGTAAACAAACATCCCGAATTAAGCCGTACAGTGTTTAGCAACCATCGTTGCCCGTTTGTTCAACACTGACAAAGGAATGATGTACTAGTTTCAAGCTTATTAGCTATCGTCAGCACCGTATACCTTCCTGCCAGATGATTGAACGTCTGAAAGTATATACTTTCCTTATGCATATTAACGGCTGAGCAGCCTAATTTGCATATCGAGTGAGTTAATCGGCCGGGCGCACCGAAAACGATAAATGGAAAAAATGAAACGAAATTTCATTTCTCACACTTAGTACGGCTGTTACTTAAATATAAGTATGTATACGTACATATATATATGTGTGCATGTATGTATATATATACATACTACTGTACGTCTGTATACATATATGTATGTACGTATACATACTTATATTTAAGTAACAGCCGTACTAAAAGTGAGAAATGAAATTTCGTTTCATGTTTTCCATTTATCATTTTCGGAGCGCCCGGCCGATTAACTCACTCGATATGCAAATTAAGCTGCTCAGCCGTTAATATGCATAAGGAAAGTATATACTTTCAGACGTTCAATCACCTGGCAGGAAGGTATACGGTGTTGACGATAGCTAATAAGCTTGAAACTAGTACATCGTTCCTTTGTCAGTGTTGAACAAAAGGGCAACGATGGTTGCTAAACACTGTACGGCTTAATTCGGGATGTTTGTTTACAAACAAACCGAGCATTGTAATAAATGTTCGGTGAATCCATACGTACATATATATATGTGTGCATGTATGTATACATATACATACTACTGTACGTCTGTATACATATATGTATGTACGTATACATACTTATATTTAAGTAACAGCCATACTAAGAGTGTGAAATGAAATTTCGTTTCATTTTTTCCATTTATATATATATATATATATATATGCATGCATAGTTCTGTAACTCCCGATAAAATCCTAGGGATGATATATTGACATACAATGTTTCTAGGGCATTTTTTGAGAAACCTGGTTTTAACCCATCTCATCTCCAGGTCTGAATACAGCAGATTTTCTTCGAGAGAAGGATAAAAAGAGTGAAAGAATGGAAGTGAGATAGGGATATTGAGGAAGAACCGACCGCAGTACTAGATTGGTACCTTTTCTATCGACCTTGAATGGATGAAACACTGATTTCGGTGGGATTTGAACTGAGAGAGCAGAAAGCCGAAACGAATACCGCAAAGCTTTCTATCCGACGTTCTATCACCTCTGCCAATTCGCCGCATTATAGAGAATCAATACAATGACTAAATTGATAGAGATAATCAAGTTGAGATTGCTGCAAACATAGTTTAATCAACGTTAGGACACTTTAATGAAATGTGTAGTCTGTTGAATGAATGAGAATCAATAAAGATAACCAAATAAACTATTGTATTTATAACATCAAGTAAAAATGTGTTGGCAGAAGTGTTATAACTCGCGCGTGTATATGTATGTATGTGTGTATGTGTTTGTGTATGTGTATGTATGTGTGTATGTGTGTGTGTGTGTGCATGAGTATATGTATGTGTACGTGTATGAGTGTGTGTGTGTGTGGGTGGGTGGGTGTGTGTGTGTGTGTTTGTGTGTCTTTTGGATCACTGTTGGTTCTAACGATGAGTGCTCCAGCTTTTTAATTAAAGGAACGGTCTTCTCGTGGTATTAACGTTCTAGTGGCTGAGCATTCCACAGTCACATGTACTCTAAACGTAATTCTCGGGGAGATCTAGAATGATACAATGTGAGACAAGGCTAATCCTTCAAAATTTAAAACAAATCATTTTTGTCAAATGAGTAAACGGAAGAAACGTCAATTGAATTGTCTTACTCAAGGATACAGCGCCTCCCCGGGAATAGAACTGACGGCGTTAAAATTCAGTTAAATGTACCTATAGCATAATTGTCAGGGAGATTCAGCATGACAGTGTATGACATGACTAGCCCTTTAAATAAACAACTTTGCGCTATTTGTCTGGCTCTTTACATTATAAGCAGTGACGGATTAAGGTAGGAAGCTCACCAGGAGCCCACAATATTCAACGAGCTCAAAAGTAAGTTTTTTCTACCATAAATAATTGTTTCTACTTTTGGCACAAGGCCAGCAATTATCCCAGCGCATTACTGGTGCTTTATTTTATCGACCTCGTAAGGATAGAAGGCAAAGTTAACCGCGGCGGGATTTGAACTCAGACCGTAGGGGGACGTAATTCTATGCTGGAAAGCATGGTGTCCGACCCTCTACCGATACTACCAATCCACTACCATAAATAATATACAGGGTGACTCAAAAGAATTCATATCAGTGGCCTGTTTCGAAGGTTGTCACATTAAAATCTATATATTGTTAATTGGAGTTATAATATTATCAAATTTTGACGAGTAAATCTTACTATGCTCCACATTAAACCTGTTCAGTCTCGTTGTCCTAGACTTTGTAGGTTCTGGCATACTTACATCTCAAATGATATCAACTTGTTTAAACACCCTAGATGAATTTTTTGATAAGGAGGGAAGTATGCCCAAATTTGTTGTTTACATGTGTTATGTAATAAAGACTGTTATTTAGTAATGACTTTTATTTAGTAAAGAATGTTATTTAATAAAAACTGATATATAGTAATAATTGTTATTTAGTAATAAATGTTATAATAATTGTTTCTACTTTTGGCACAAGGCCAGCAATTACGCAGTGTATTACTGGTTCTTTATATAGTAATAATTGTTATTTAGTAATAAATGTTATTTATTAATGATTTTTTAAGTAAAGAATGTTATTTAGTGATAACTGTTATTAAATGATAACTGTTATTTACTAATAACTGATTATACTTAATGTACATGAATTATTATAGTTTAAAGATAGTTTAGTATACACTATTCTCGGACATGTTACCACTTTGGGCCAAGGAGGGTAAACTCTCCAAATATCCGTCGCTCTCCGACAGGTTTGCGGTCGAGCCCGGAGCAATGGAGATATATAAATATATACTTAATGTGGTGTGGTAAATAAATACACCAGGTCCGAACACAATGGAACCAAACTCCCACTATCACTGCCTCCATCTCTCCCGTTCTCTCCATCTCTCACTATTATGAGCAAATTGATGCCCACGCACTGGCCACCCCACGGTTCTGGAGGATAGAATAGAGAAGTCGTTTCCCTAGAGTATGGTGAGGGAGACACGCTGGAAGATCCATTCCAGCTCGCGAGACTCTCCCCTGCGGATAGCCAACTCTGTGCCGATGGTAATAAGTAGGGAGGTGGATCTAAGGCCAAGGACACCACCCAACTGTTAGGCGGCAAGGTTGTGTTTATACCTTCTTTTATACCTACTCTCCCCCTTCTCATACGTAGAGTACTACCTTGATTTGTAGTATTCGCGTTCTCGGCAAAACAGACTTTCGGTATACATTTATTTCATCTTTCAGCCGATGGCTTTGCTTTTCATCGTAAGTTGAACGCTATTTTATTCTTAGTTCCATTTGAACATTTTTTGCATGTCTTTTTTTTTATCTTCATATAACTAACCTAGTTGAGAGCTTAGATGTACATTCAGGCCTTTCCCACCAACATGTGTTCCACACAACGGATCATTTTTAACCGATCTCCTCTTTATAAGATCACGTGCTGTTACTGTCAGAAACTGTAGCAGTTGAACTGTAGCTGTCGTTCGGATAGATTTCCCGTCGTAATTCGGGCCGGATCCCGCTGATGAACCGTTACATAGCCCAGGTTATCTATATATCTAAAACAGAGAATGTCTGTCTGTCTAACTCCCTAAAGCTCGAGAACCACCCAACCGATTGTTTTCAAACTTTACACATGTAATACTTATGGTCATCTGAGTGTTTTGAGCAAAAAAGATTTGAAATTTTCAATGCGTTAGGGACCGCATTAGGCGATTTAACGATCTCTCTCTATAATTATTGGCCTTTCTTTTTAGATAGATACATAGATATAACGTTGCGCCCTTATAATATATGTATGTATGCCTGGTTGTCTGCATTACGACATTATGACGATATATGTGTGTGTGTGTATATATGTATATATAGTGTGTATATATATATATATATATATATATACATATATATATATATATATATGTATATATATATATAGTGTGTGTGTGTGTAACGTTTTTCGAAATATTTACTTCTGCGTTCACAGATTGAATTTTTTAGTTTCAGAAGATCCCTTTAAGGGTGAAAGCACCGATTCTTTGCTTAAACTTTAATCTGTTATTTTAATATATATATATATAATTATATATTCGTGTACAGATATTTTTTCATACACAATAACAAAATATAAACAAACGTATTTATTTCACGAGGCTCGATAAGGATAAAAATATTACAAATATATAAGAACCCTACAGCAAATCCCGAGCAAGGCCGGGCTATTCTGCTAGTATAATATATAGCATTCATGTATGACTTCTGTGAGTAACACTTGCTGATATAAATGTTGCACACAGAACATAGCGCAGAAACTGCCTGCCGCCCGGTGTATTTGGTAGACATACCCACAACCGCTTATTTATTAATAAATAAAATGTATGCACTCTGGATTATAAGTTAGTATTGACAGCATACGATTCTTTAAAAAGTCATTGAGTGACTAAATAACGGCCGGAGCTATAAGGATTCTATCCGATTAGCTTCGTTAATATATATATATATATATATATATATATATATATATATATAGAGAGAGAGAGAGAGGGGGGGGGGATTGATGTACGTGTATGTGTAGTGAGTGCTAGTAATTGTCTAATTGTATATATGTGTACTTATGTGTGCTTTTAAAAGATGAAGCTAAAATATTTCAAAATTGTTAATGGAGTGATATGTAGCTGTCATTTACTTAATTCGTTTACCTCAAATCCGTAATGTAAATAAAGAATAATTTCTTAGATTGGCACACTTCTGTATGTTCTGGTGTGGGGAAGGAAAGTCGATTAAATCTATCTCAATATGGTAGTGATGCTTGTTATTATATGCAACCTGGGCGGATGAAAATCGAATTCCAGCTTTGTATGTTTTGCCGTCCTCAGTGAATTATAGAGATGTTATTACGCAAGTTAAGTTATTTTCCCCAGTGCTATACTGACTTTAGTCCGAATTAATTATAATGCATTTTGAGACATCATATTGTCTATTTAATTAACACTCAAATACTACATACATTTATTCACTTCAGCTGCAACAGTGAAACTATTTTTTACGTTTACCTCTAATTTTAATGTTTTATTTTGTTTTTATTTATCTATGTATGTATCATTTAGCTAGAACAGAGACGGGGAACCTTTTCAAATTAACTAATATAGTAAGTTTGTCTTGAAATGACGAGCGAGTTTGAAAATAGAAATAGAAGCTTTCGCCGTATTATTTGACTAAAAAAATTTTAGCCTGATAGTGGGGTTAAGAACCCTCTAAGAAATGGAAAAAGATGAGTATTGACGTACATACGCGTCATTTTCCATTTCTTAGAGGGTTATAAACCCCACTATCAGGCTAAAATTTCTTTAGTAAAAAAAATACGGCGAAAGCTTCTATTTCTATTAAGTAACATAGATTTAGCAGAAACTATTTAAAAACGGATTTGGTAATTCATGGACAGATTGTGGTGAAAAACAGCAGTTTTAGAGTCACGACTTTAATGTTTAATGTGATGTACGCATAATTCTGTTTTGTGTTATTCTAGAATGTCTCGCGAATGTGGTTTCATGAGGTTTGATAATCCAAATGTTTATAGTATCTTTACTAGTAGACAGGCTTGTAGTATTAGAGCAAATACTTTAATTTCTAAGGTGATGTACTCTTTGTAGTTTTCAGGAACGACTTACTAATGTGGTTGTATCTGGTACAAGATGCCAAGAGTTAAAAAAAGTAATTTCTACCTAAAACAAAAACCCAAGTTTGAGAGTATGAGAGCCGCATAAATTATTATAAACAAGTATACATACGAGTAAACATAAATTAAGATATATTTTTCTTACTCAATGTGATTTTTTAAATTTAACATTTATCTGAAATTGTTTCAAATGGTGTGTCATGAGGAACAACTTGTATTTTAATTATAAAAATCAGATTTAATAACATTTCAGACGCTGAATAGTCATACGTGGTAGGCATAAAAACTTCAAGCAGCTCCACAGGTTCCAGACATCTGGACTATAACATAGAATTTTAAGAGTCATTCCAGACGTAAACACAGGGTAATTTCATGTTTTTTTTTGTTATTGTGTTTTTTTTTGTTTTTTTTTGTTTTTTTTTGTTTTTTTTTATTGTTTTGTATCATCATGAAATAACAAGCAGTATAACCATTATTATTGTATCGCCCAGAGAAAGGTAAAAAGTAAAGTGAACTTGGCAGAAACCATGTTGTCCAATGCTCTACTAGTTCTACTAAAAAGAATATTGATAATATGACATAATATATATATATATATATATATATGTATACATATACATATATATGCGTGTGTGTGTGTGTGTCCTAAACATTTATACACACTTTAATTACCTGTACAGATAATATTTATTAGAATGATGTATACATTTTTTGGGATACACACATACACACACACACACACACACATATATATATATATATATATTTATATATATATATATAAATATATATATATATATACATGTGTGTATATATATGTATATATATATATATGTGTGTGTGTGTGTATGTGTGTGTATGTGT
The DNA here is from genome assembly GCA_964016885.1 of Eledone cirrhosa. NCBI lineage: Eukaryota > Metazoa > Mollusca > Cephalopoda > Octopoda > Eledonidae > Eledone > Eledone cirrhosa. Next base: position 309,230,354 of record OZ024743.1, on the reverse strand, counting down.
GTGTCACACACACACACGCATATATATGTATATGTATACATATATATATATATATTATGTCATATTATCAATATTCTTTTTAGTAGAACTAGTAGAGCATTGGACAACATGGTTTCTGTCAGTAGAGTGAGCCCCTCATTCTTGCTCTTGTGTTGGCATGTAAACAGAACTGCAGATACTAATGTTTCTGGGTATTACGCTTCATCAGTGCAGTTCAATGTTCACCTGCCGCCAACTGTCAGAGCTAGTGAAAATATATGATATTTATATATATATATATATATTAGAAAATAAAAACGAGGATGTTTGGCAGAGGATTGGCTCATGGTCACTTATAAGAGTTATGGACCCGACTCCACTATCAAACTGCTCTTCTAATATATACACTCTGCCTGTGCATAGAGTGCTTGCTTTGGTAACAACACCAGTAATTCACTGAACCACCTACGCTATATATTTATATATAAATATCAAAATAATATGGGGGACAAAACTCTAGTGAGTGAACATCGTTAAATTTTCTCCCTCGTATCAAGGATTTGAAGACAATTCATTTTCACCTGACGAGATCAGTGATAATCGATCATGGCCGCACGATCGATCTATCTCTTATTGAAACATGTGTCGTGATTAAAATGATTGGGAATTTATACCATGTCTTCGGATCTTTATTTTGATACAAATACTCCGTTTTACATCATCTAGCTGTTCCCATAAATGGAATTGGAGATATACAAAAGCGTGGAGAACTTAATATTGCTAACAAACGTTTATTGGCCCGTATGACACAACCAATAATACACCTTACTATATAACAACTATATATATATATAGAGAGAGAGAGGATAAAAAGGACGATTGATTATTCCTTCATTGCATTTATTGATAGGTGACGCGCGTTTCGCCACTGATCAGCTCAAGGTTCGATCTATATCGATCCTACCCGACTCAATAATCCGCAGCTGGACGGACCTTCCAAAATGCTATAAGAAAATGAAATACATGCTATGTGATAAAGTCAGAGTTTCAAGAGTTTGACAAAATGAGTTGTTTTGATTGGTGGGAAGGGTCAAAGCGATGTACTGGCCTGTAGTGTATATGGGGGTGGGTGTGATGGTGAGATGTTGGTGACGATGGGTGGATGAGATGGGCTGTGGTGTGGTGGTGGTTGATTGGCCTTGGCGTGTAGAGTATGTGTAGGTGTGGGTGTCATGATATGGTGGTGGTTATGGTTGCTTAGTGGGATGGGCTGTGGTATGAGGTTAGTGGGTTGTCAGTAGACGGGTTGGCGTGTGTGTGGGGGGGTGTGGTATTGGTGCCGCTGTCTATGGTAGTGGCGTTTGTGGTGGTGTGGTGGATGTATTGGTGGCGTCAAGGTCATTACCCAGATACATAGCTAGTCGGTCATCGTCTGACAGATGCTTTGTATACACGTATACGCACACACATATAGGTATATATGTGCACACATATTGTTGTATAAACACACCCACCACACAACACATACGCCCATCCCTGCCCACACATATCGACACACGCTCACACACGGCCATATGTATATGTAGACATATGTGTGTGCGTGTGCGCGTGCGGACACGAATATGGAGAGTGGGGGAGTATCGTTGGGGGTGAACTCAGACCGTAAAGGGCCGTAACTCTATGCTGGAAAGCATGGCATCCGAACCTCTAACGATACTGCCAATCCACCGATATTATATTTCAATGGGGTGGTGGATTGGCAGTAACGGTAGAGGGTCGGACGCCATGCTTTGCAGAATAGAGTTACGGCCCTTTACGGTCTCAGCTCAAATCCCACCAAGGTTAACTTTGCCTTTCATCCTTACGGGGTTGATAAAATAAAGTACCAGTAATACACTGGGATAATTGCTGGCCTTGTGCCAAAAGTAGAAGCAATTATTTTGATGAGGAAGTATGTGAGATTT
>OZ024743.1:309208411-309223411 GCA_964016885.1 Eledone cirrhosa | reverse complement strand
AAAAATTGGTCAAATCGATAATAGCTAAAACATAGTATACAACAAATTTTATGGTTACAAGATCAATGAATATAAATGTTATTGTTTCAAGAGTATTCAGGTAAGCACATGTCTGGTGAGTCCGATAATCGGACACTAGCCAAACTTCTATTCTATATATAGTAAATATAAATGTGTGTATATACGTAGTTGATATCTCGGACTCTTACAAAGCGCTGAGAAGATGAAGTTAATGTAAAGAATGTTATGCTCATGCCTGGAGACGCTATAAAATACCTTACAAGATGGAATTAAGACCCTTAAAAGATGGAAAAAGAAGTTACCATCGACCGTTATGGGGAATCGTTCCCCAGGGTGTTCACCCTATTTTATAAACTAATTTAAGATGGTAAGAGTTGTCATGATCCCTTAGTGTAATAGTTAAAAGTACCTAGCCGGTATATGAGAGATATGGGTTTCGACTCTTCATAGCGGCCGATGGCAAATTCTTTTTCCCCCTTTTAAGGGTCTTCACCCTATTTTATAAGCTATATTATAGCGCCCCCACGCATGAGTACATTATTATGTATATAAATGTGTGTGTTGGACCTCTGCCGATTTCGACAGCGAGTGTTTCAGTTAACCTACTGATGACACTATCGTGCTAATAAGTACATAGTTGATACTTTCACAGACACGTGTTCCCTTAACATAGTTCTCTCGTTTACATTGCCACAGATAAGTAATCCCTTAACGTAGTTCTCATGTGTAAGTAAAGTACATAGCTGACATTTCCAAATGTGAGTTCCCTTAGCGTAGTTCTCATGTGTATGTAAAGTACATGGCTCAGATTTCCACAGATAGGTGATCTCTTAACGTAGTTCTCACTTTTAAGTACATGACTGACCTTTCCACATTCTTTTAATGCAGTTCTGAGAGAGCGAGCATGAAATAATGTGTAATAAGACTGGTTCATTGCATTACAGCTGCAATTCAGTTTTGTAGCTAAGCAACATGAAATAAGGACAGAACGAAACAAACTCCTCGAGTTGGGCCTCCGTCGGTTCGGACGATAGCTGTTCCAGTTGTTCGAACTGCGAAACAGGTTTCACGTGAAATTAAATTGCAAGTAGCTGAGCATGCCAAAGCCACATGTACCCTAAACGTATTTCTCGTAAAGATTCTCTGCTGAAACCACTGGAGCAATGTGAAATAAAGTGTCTTACGCAGATAGAATCGGGAATCCAGGAATCGAGCTTCTAAAGATACGATCGTGACCCGAACACCCTAACCACTAGGCCACGTCGCTTCACAGTAAACAGAAATAAAAATTCAACAGTAAACACATTTCAATCACACCAGTTATTAATAATAAAAAAAAACAATGAGAAATATTACAATGAAATGATTCGTCATAAGATGTTTTATTTAAATATTAACGCTTAAATATTTTGTTTTTTCATGCCATGTACCCTTAATTATTGAGGGATTTGTCGTGACACCATTGTGACATAAGGCGGAGTGTCTTGAGCATTTAAACTTGAATACTATCGACTTCTTCCATAGAAATAGCCACAGAGAAAGATATATAGATAAGGAATTGACCTTTAAGCGATGAAAGATAAAATTGAGGTCATCGACATTTGAACTCAAATAGCGAAAAGCGGGAACAAATACCACAAGGCATTTTATTTGACGTTCTAACCACCCTGCCACTTTGTCGCCCAATTTTGTTTTTGTATTGTATGTAAGGATCCGTAACTCTTGATGGAATGGTAAGGGCAGCAAGGTGTATACGATGTGTCCTGGGCATTTTAAAACTTGGCAGAGCACGTTCTTTCTCCATGTCTCAACATAGTCGACTTCTTCCAATGAAAAAGATGAAAAGTGATAGAGGGGATGTGAGAAAGAAATATATAGGAAGAATGGACTCCAATAATGAACTGATACTTATTTTATTGATCTTGAAAGAATGGAAGATAAAGTTGACCTCGGTTGGATTTGAATTCAGAGAGCAAAGAGCCGGAACGTATAACCCAATACATTCTCTCCCACGTTCGCCGCCTTACAGCGAATCAATACAATGACCAATTCACCGCCTTTAATTTCTTTATTTTTTACCAAATATCACTTTGTGAGATATCGATTTACTACTTTGATACCTCAAATATTCTCAGTGAAAGAAATATTATTGTATTGTATAACTTGTAAAGAGGTTACACCAAACACGCAATTTCGGTCCCGGAGAGAAAATTTCCTTCCCTAAAACGAGACGTCTTTCATTTGATTATTTACAAAAATTTAAGGTTGGAAAATTTGCAGAATTGTTAGAGAGTCCGACACAATGTCTCATAGTATTTAGTTACGACTCATTATATTTGTGACAGACTTTGTCTTTCTCTTAGACAACATCAATGCCATAGAGAGGGGAGACATGCATATAGGCCACTGCTGATCTTACACAAAATCACCTTACCTAATCAATTATGGCCAGTTATGACCGAATGAGTCCTTTCCTTCCCTTTCCAAATTAAATAATATTCTTTTTGTGTTTTATTATTATAAATGGTGGATTGGCAGTATCCTTAGAGGGTCGGAGGCCATGCTTTAACGCATAGAGTTACGGCCCTTGCCATTCTGAGTTCAAATCTCGCCGAGGTTAACTTTGCCTTTCATCCTTACGGGGTCGAAAAAATAAAGTACCAGTAATGCACTGTAATAATTTCTGGCCTTGTGCCAAAAGTAGAAACAATTATTATAAATAGAAGAATATATTTACTTTACTTATTCATTTTTTTATTTATTTATTACTTACTACAAAGCCTCCACTGTGGGTTTTTCAATGTATTTTTGTGGTTGTATATTACTGACATAGGATTTTCCGGATATCTAAACTATAATAAAGTAAGGAGTGCGGGACTGCATCCAGAATAAATTGTTTTATCCCGTTTGTAAAAGAAGTTCGATTACTTTGAATAAATAATTAATCAAATATTACATAATTTATGTACTAAATTTCGTAACTAGATTTCGTATTTATAAATAACTTAAAATTGACTTCTTTTCAAAGTTATAAATATCTAGACTTCCGGTATATCGTCGCCACCACCAATACTTCAACTACCATATATATAAAAAGAGATAGTTTGTGATGAGAGAGATAGAGTGATTATGATTTTCTACACGCTGACGCGTATGATTGTGCACATACAAACATCTATATGTATGAGTATATAACTATAATCGCGCAAACACAAACTTATAAAAATACACCCTCACAGACATACGTTCAGATAAAAACATTCACACAAAAACATTCACACAAACACACATACATTTACACAAACACACACATACAGTCATGATAGCGTTCGGTGAATTGGAAACGGGAGGGTAAAACAAGTATAACGTTTTATTTGTTTATTAACAACACAGTTTAACTCTTTTTTTTTTAAACTCATTTGTATAAACATGTAATATAATGTTTACAGAAGGAAAACACAAACAAATATAATATATATGTTGCAGCTTTCACCCTTACCGCTGCATCCAGGATGTGGGAAGAAGCAAGAGTCACTAACTGTGACGTCCCATACACACAGATACACATACTTTCACACAAACACATACATACATTTACACAAACACACACATACAGTCATGATAGCGTTCGGTGAATTGGAAATGGGAGGGTAAAAGTACAAGGTTTTATTTATTTATTAACACAGTTTAACACTTTTTTTTTAAACTCATTTATAACAAATATAATATGTGCAAAGGAAAGGGAAAGGAAAAAAAGAAAGAGAAAAATACTCAAGCACGTGTATGCCCACATCTTAGGCCACATAGAACAATATGCAGGCGAAAGAATGGAAAAAACCAGACGCTACCAGAGCAAAAGATAGCAATATAGCGCGGAGCACTGGGAAACCTCTCTAATAATTTTTGAGGCAAGCCAGCACGCTCGCGGCGTTACCTGGGGTGATGGCGAGGCTGGGGTGCTGGAAAAACCAAGTGCCCTCACGAGTATCACCAGTTACCTCTGTTTGGCGAGCCGCCAGTGAAGATAAGAACCTCGCTGTCAGTAGCCTGACTCCCCTAAACATCTCGAACGCCACAGGCTGGATAATGTAGTTAGCTGACAGAACACAGTATTTTAGGATTTTGTTCCGTTCAGCTGCGGATGCTGTAGCTTTCGCCCTTACCGCTGCATCCAGGATGTGGGAAGAAGCAAAAGAGTCACTAACTGTGACGTCCGAGGTAAGGCACCTGCCTCTTGACCAGGAGCACAGAGTAAGACCGTCAAGTCTTTTCCCATCAATTCTGGACAACCTAGACAGTTCCAAAATTGAGGGGATGTTTGCCCGGGCCAAAGCTCTTGAGTGGTAATAGGACAGTATGTGTAGGTGCACCCGCGAGTTTGTCGGTGTTCTTAAATTATAGACGGGTGTGTGTCACTGTTTTTAAGTTAAAGACATTTTACACACACATACATTCACACAAACACACACACACACATTGATAAGATCAGGAAAACAAAGATGGTTAGTAAGCAACTGAAGCTCCCGTGATGGACGGGTGGACAGAAATTCCTCAAATTTATATACATGTAAATGGAGTTCTACTGAAGCAGTTAGAGAAGTTCAAGTATCTTGGAGCCGTGTTCATGAGTGATTGAATTCAGGAGGCTGAATTAAGTGCAAGAATTGCAAAAGCTGATGCAGTAATGCGCCAGCCTCAGCTTTCAGCAATCAGAAGAAGGGGGTAGGTGTAAAAGCCAAACTCGCTGTCTTCCTGGTATTCCTGTCAACTCTTACTGAGGATCGTGAATCTTGAGTAATGACCAAAAGAATACAATTGCAAATAAAAGCGGCAGAAATGGGATTCCTCAGAAGGGTCTTTGGAGTAACGTTACTCGATAAAGTGCATAACTCAGAGACCAGAGAGTCACTCCTGGTAGAGCCGCTACTTCTCCGAATTGAGAGATCACAACTCCGATATTATGAGCATGTGGTTAGAATGTCTCAATAAAGAATTGCTGGACACATTTTACAGGCAAAACCAACCGAAAAGAGACCCAGAAGTAGACCCTGAGCAAGATAGTTGGATAACATCCATGAGCTTGGCTAGTCACACTTGGGATCCAGCTGGATCAGTTAGAGATGTTTGCTACTGACAGACTCATTGGAAGGAGTGTTTGAAAAGGACTCTGCCCGCAAGACCCTCTCAGAAATAAGTGGGTGAAGAAGATATTGTCAATTTACTTTTCAATTTACATATATCTATATGCATATATATTTGCGTATAATACCAATATGCACACTACATATGCTAGCAGAAAACCGGCCGAAGGGTGGTTTTTCTGCTAGTATGTACTAAAAAAGGTCGAAGGCTTTTTATAGAATATATATTTATTTCATGTTTTTTAAATTATACCTATTTTCATTCAGGGAAGTCTGCTTTAATTGGTTAAAAGCAAAACGACTGTAACTACAGTATTAATGGCGTCACCTATTATAAATTGTTATCCAATCTTGTAAACAGCTCATCATATTATGTAATGAGAATACAAATGATAAGATACAGAATAATAAAATCAGTTCAAATGGCTATGGTGAATAATTATTCTGCAGTATTTAATTGTTTTATCTGTGCATTCGCTTTAACTTTTTATGACCACCCTGCAAAACATTGACAGAATCTTAACGGCTGTGTGAACACTAGTCAAATTTCAAACATAATTACGAAAGCTGGTGCTCAAAATGCAAAAAATGAAAGTTTCAAAATTAAATAAAGTGTAGAAATAGTATATCACTGCTGTATCCAAAATTGATCCGAAATCAAATTACAGCAAGCATTTGAAAAGCAAATTGCGTGAGTCCAATCAAGAAATATTATTACTCTGAGGGCCCCTTTGGCAGTATCGGTAGAGGGTCGGACGCCATGCTTTGACGCATAGAGTTACGGCCCTTGCCATTCTGTGTTCAAATCCCGCCGAGGTTAACTTTGCCTTTCATCCTTACGGGGTCGATAAAATAAAGTACCAGTAAGGCACTGGGTAATTGCTGGCCTTGTGCCAAACGTAGAAACAATTATTACTCTGGTTATTCATTACGTTAGATTTTGATTTAAAAAGTTGAAATAGTCGTTGTCAATGGACATGGCCTAACCAAACTTTATTTCCATCTTACTATATGTGCTGAATGTGATAAAAACTCTACAAAATAAATGGCAATAAGGAAACGAAGAAGAAAAAGAAGGAAAAGAAGAAAAAGAAAAAGGGAAAAGAAATGAAGCAACTAAAGAAAAGTAAAGGGTGAGGGAATATTAGGCTCTACATCCCAGTCTTGGCTATATTATCTTGAATTTACTGTCTGCTGAAATGTTTGAAGAATTAAGAATCTTTATATGTAAAAACGTGGATAGTGATTTCCAGGAAAGAAAAGTGAGACATTTTCAACTGTGCTGATCTTGAAGAAAGGTTTTAATATGAGCCTCAACGCAGCAATTTGTGTGCAGTAACAACACTAAGTAGGTATACAAGCAGCAAACCATTAGAGAATTGTAAAAGACTGAAGTATTTTCTGCTCAGGAGTGTAGTGCCAACTCTTGAGACGCTACCTTCCCTATGATAAGAATTTGTGAGATAATCACAAAGGATACTCAGTTTAGTAAGGTCTAGCATTACAAGCTATCAAGGGGGCTTTAGTTGCTTACTAACCATCTTTGTTTTCCTGATCTTAGCAATATGTGTGTGTGTATGCGTGTGTATATTGTATATGTATATGGATGTATATGAAGGCTATATATGTTTACCTGTTAAAAACATAAAAAAGTCTTGCTATATATATATTGTCAGCTGTGATCATTTCATGACTTTTCAATAACTGTGATTGGTTTACTTGCTCACTACTGAAAGAAGAATTAAGCTAAAGCTTATATACATTATTGCACATGAGACATTGCCTGGCGGTGCTCATTTGCATGTATTGTGAATAAGGCCGACTAGGATTAATAAGCAGTGGGAGTGTATGTGAAAGTCATATACGATATGTTTATGTATACCAAACATATAAGAGTTTCGCTATGTATGTGGTAAGCTGTGATCATCTTTGTAGCCGGTGTGAATGCAAGAATGTACAGTGTTCTTTATAATGACTTACAGTGATGTGGATGATTTTTCCATTGCTTCTGTTCCGATAATACGGTTATAGGAACAAAATATGTTGTATAATCCAGTAAGGTATTTATATACGCCATATTTGAAGTTAAAATATTTTCTCTCATAGTGAAATGCGCAGTTTTCCGAATCCTGCAAACAGTGTATAAAATACATCACTTAAGTTTAGGTTTATCATAAAACATCTTAACCGGTATATTGCATATATATATATATATATTATATATAAAGGTTGTTTGAGGAAGACCAACAGTCGCCCATGCATACCAGCCTCCCCTCTCCACGCCACCGATGATGTCCAGGGGAAAGGCTATGGCTGATATAGCTTGACACCAGTGATGCCGTAACTCATTTCTACAGCTGAGTAAACTGGAGCAACGTGAAATAAAGTGTCTTGCTCAAGGACACAACGAATCACAACCTTTCGATTGCAAGCCTAATGCTCTAACCACTAAGCCATGCGCCTTTATATATATACATATATATATATATATATATATATATATATATATATATATATATATATATATATATATATGTGTGTGTGTGTGTGTGTGTGTGTGTAGTATATTTGGCAATATACCGTATGTTTAATTTAAAATATTTAGAAGACCATTCGCTATCAGTTTTAAAGTAGTGTCTATGTCACTTACTTATATATTTTCGGCAAAGGCTGAATGTTTTTATCAAACATACGGTATATTGCCAAATATACATTCATGTATACATCGCTATTTCAGAGCACCAATACTAATACCTAATTTTTGCTGGACCGGCAATCGCTCTGTGTAATCAGCTCCTGATTATTACTGGAATTCTATAAGAATCCAGCTTCTATAAATTTCGGGAAAGGCAGGTGAGTGCGTGGCTTTGATAAACATCAATGAGCGAGAAACAGCTGTCAGCTTCTCTCAGCCTTTGCCGAAAATATAAGTAAGTGACATAGTCACTACTTTAAAATTGATAGCGAATGGTCTTCTAAATGTTTTTAATTAAACATACGGTATATTGCTAAACATACTATACATACATTCATGTATACATCACTATTTCAGAGCATGAATACTGATACATCCATACCTGCTCACACATGCATGCTTGCTGACATGCATACATATCTACCTAGGTGAGGTTGTTTAAATTACAATGAGAGAGTCTAGTGTCTATTTTAGAAACCGACTCTCTCTCTATTGGTAAAAATTTATGAAATTACAAAACCAGAAGAACATACATACAGTACGTGTGTGTGTCGAGTGATATATAGAAACTATCACCTAGTAACTAAATTTATCATGATCTTTTTTTATTGAACCAGGATTTGAAATGATGACTAATCAATATTTATTCGAAGCCGTATAATGATTCGTGTCTAGCTTGTCGGCATAAAGTATACATATATACGCATACACATACATATACACACAGTTTAAGACATATATAGTCTATTCAGCCATCCATCTATCCATTGCACTTGATATAGCCGTAGGAGTATCGCTATATATATATATATATATATATATATATATATATATATAAAGAGAGAGAGAGAGAGAGAGAGAGAGAGAGGGGGGGGGGGAGAGAGAGAGAGAGAGAGAGAAATACATATAATTGGTGTAGGATGCTTAAAGCTTTCCTAATAGAAAATCTGCTTCGTATATATATATATACTATATTATATTTTGAGATTAAACTCTCAGTCGTTTACAATTAATCAGCTCCAAGAAAGAGGCATTTCCGAGCAGTTAAATACATTAATATATATGATAAACACAAAACGTGTTTGCATTGCAACAGACAAAGTTAGCTATCAATGAAATAAACTAATTAAAGTGAATACAATTTGTCTGTCTCGATATAAGTCAATAAAGACAAGCTTATATTGGCAAAAGCCGTTTATATTAATGTATTTAACTGCTCGGAAATGCCTCTTTCTTGGAGCTGATTAATTGTAAACGACTGAGAGTTTAATCTCAAAATATAATATAGTATATTGCTCCTTAACTGTAGAGCTGATCTTTAATCCCGCATAAACGGCTGCTATTTCTAGCACCGGGAATGCGGGACGGCTAGTTTGGCCTGGCTACGCACACGTGTAGTCAGACCTGCAAAGTTTTTGATGGTGGAATGTACTAATTTTACTGGATTCCTGTTGATAAGCACAGAAGATTTGGATATTTTACTTTTTATTTCAATTCCATTTCGATTCTCTTTATTTTTCAATTCATGTACCATCGTTGCGAAACATATTTAGGTTTCGAGGTTCAAATTCATCTACGGAGCGGGTTTGGATTTTGAAATTTAGATTTGTCCAGGAATCACGGCTTTTGCCAATATAAGCTTGTCTTTATTGACTTATATCGAGACAGATAAATTGTATTCACTTTAATTAGTTTATTTCATTGATAGCTAACTTTGTCTGTTGCAATGCAAACACGTTTTGTGTTTATCATATATATTAATGTATATATATATATATATATATATATATATATATATATATATATATATATATATATATATATATATATATATATATATATATATATATATATGTGTGTGTATATATATATATATTCTCCAGTGCAAGGTGCATACAATAGTCCACTACGATGATAAAAATGTAGGGAGCCAATGCATCTCCCTGGAGCACTCCAGACATAATCGCAAAGAACTCTGTCATCCCATCAGGTGTAATGACTTGGGCTTTGGTGTTGGTGTAGAGCAGTGATATCAGGTCCACTATCTTCTTGGGGATTCCATAAGCCTGTAAGACCTTCATCAGGCAGTAACGGTCCACAGAATCAAAGGCCCTCCTAAAGTCAGTGAAAACCATGACCGCATGAAGGTACTTTGCTCTAGCTCCCTCTAATATCCTTCTCAGCATCAGGATGTGACTGGTGGTTGATCTACCCTCTCTGAAGCCGTTCTGGTTTTCCCTGAGCTTCTTCTCCATCTCAGGCTGGATCCTGTTAAGAATCATCCTGTTGAGGGTCTTTGCCACAAGTGACGTCAGTGAGATCCCCCCGGTAGTTGTTGGTGTTAGAGAGATCTCCCTTCTTTGGCACTGGGACGATGTTACTGATCCTCCACTGATTCGGGGCAACTCCTTTCTCCAGTGCCCCGTTACAGAACCCCAGGATGATATCATCAAAATCACACATCTCCATCACCTCTGATGCCACTCCATCTTCTCTATGAGCCCTCCCCTCCCTGATCCTCTTCTTGGTTCTCTGAAGCTCCTCTCTGGTGAAGGGCTCTGTCTCAACATCCAGTTCCTCAAACAGCCGCCTGATCTCCCCAGTGCTCTGGGCTGTGGAGGGTGGCTCTCCTAGTAGGGTCCTAAAATGGTCTAGCCATTTCCTCTTCCTATCCTCGGGCCCCGTTCCCTGGATCTGACTCGAACACCCTCTCTTCCTCCTTGTGATCTCGTTGATGATCATCCAGCTCTCCTTACATCCAGATCTGTCAACCGCTCTCTCCACACTTCTGATCTTCTATATCAGTGCCTCCTCTCTGACCTCAGTGTAAGCGGTACAGAGTTTTCCCTCATCACCTCCACAGTCTCCATCCTCTCCTCCGTGGGATCAGCATAGAATTGGTCCTTGGCAGCTTTCAGGTATTCTCTGGCTGCACACACTTTTGGGTTTGCAGAGCTGACGTGCTTCCTTTTGTTCTTTTTCCTCGGCACCAGGGTTTCACTTGCTTCCGCCACTTCATTGGTGAAGTGCCCGTACCTCCTCGTCACACTCTCCTCAGTCCATCCAATCTATCTCTCCTCCGACTCTCCACACAGAGCACTAAACCTGTTTCTCACTTCCACTGTGAACCTCTCCTTTAGCTTATCATCTTCCTTGAAAGCTCCCCAGTCATAGATTGCTCTCCGGGGCCTAGCCTTGCTCTTTCTTAAGCTCACCCGGACCTCACTCATAACAAGACGGTGGTCACTACTCAGTGTACTGAAATAGTTGTATGGTTCTGTGTTCAGAACACTATTCCGCCACTTTTTCCTCACCAGAATGAAATCAATCTGGGACAATCTGGCTTTACTGTAGCACCGGCTCAGAGCAGGAGAGTTAGGGCGAAAAAGGTATCGGATGCTGAATTTGCCGACGATATAGTTTTGGTGACAAATACAGTGAAGGAGGCAGAGGATTTGATGCGGGAGTTTGAGACTGTGTCGATGAGTGTGGGGCTGAGAATGAATGAGACTAAAACAAAATATCTGGTAGAGAATGTTGAGAAGCCAGAGGGGATCACTAATGTAGGCGGGAAGCCGCTAGAATTGGTTGAGGGCTTCCTGTATTTGGGCGCAAAGATTGGAAATACGGAAAAGAATGTGGTTGAGAGGAAGAGCAAAGCCTGGGCGGGGTGCCACAGCTTGAGATCGGTGTGGAAATCGGACCTTCGTAAAGACCTGAAAATCCGCCTCTTCATTGCTGTAGTGGAGTCTGTGCTGCTGTATGGGTCTCAGACTTTGACACTGACCAAGAAACTCACTCAGATGGTGGATGGGTGCTACACGAGAATGCTGAGGATGGCTCTGAACATTAATCAGTATACACTGAGGAGGAAAAACTCAGAGCTGTATGGGAGCATCCCAAAAGACAGCTCAAAAGTGACACAGAGGAGACTGAGGTTAGCTGGACATGCTCACCGGCATCCAGAGTTGACATTGCACTCAGTGCTCCTGTGGGAGCCCCTAGATGGACACACTAGAAGAGGAAGACCAAGGTTAACGTATGTTGATGCCCTAAGGACAGACACTGGTCTGTTGGAGAGGCGGGACATGGCAGCGATGATGAGGGACAGAGACCGCTGGAGAGAACTCGACCATGGATCTCGGGAATTTTACCCGCCTTATATATATATATATATATATATATATATATATATATATATATGAGAATAAACGTGCTGCGGGGTTGCTAATGGGTTACATATGAATAAAGTTAGTCCTTCATCAGTGATCTTCCAACCATCATTGGTATTTCATCGCTTTAAAGACCATATACCTCCGGTTGGTGCGAGCAACGGCTAAAAAAAAGTCGTTGGGACACGTAAATAAAGGGGACACGAGTGTAAACAAACAAAAATGGTGAAGCAACGAAAAATGAGGAAGAAGGATTCAAGTCCCAAATTTCTATGAATTTAAATTCAGTGAAATCGTGAACGAGAGAGAATAAAGACCATCAAACCTGGTTGGAATGTGAGGAAGGAAGGAATTCCGTACAGGTCTAACGGGAGGAAGAAGGGATCTAGTCTGTGAATTCGGTGAACGTAAGTTCTGTGAAATCGTAGACGAGAGAGAGAAAAAAAGCGACCTGCCAGACCAACGGTGCGAAAGAAAAGAATTACGCACAGGTCAAACGGGAAGAAGGAGGAGGAGGAGAGGTAGTAACAGAGAATGAGTGAGTGAAGGGTGAGGAAGAGGCTAACAGAGAGAGTGACTGCTAGAGAGGGTAAAGATACAGAGAAAGAGGAAGAAGTAAGAACGAAATAGACGGGTAACAGCGGGGAAAAAAATATGTGTAAATATGAGAATAAACGTGCTGCGGGGTTGCTAATGGGTTACATATGAATAAAGTTAGTCCTTCATCAGTGATCTTCCAACTGTCATTGGTATTTAATCGCTTTAAAGATCATATACCTCCGGTTAGTGCGAGCAACGGCTAAAAAAAGTCGTTGGGACACGTAAATAAAGGGGCCACGAGTGTAAACAAACAAAAATGGTGAAGCAACGAAAAGTGAGGAAGAAGGAGTCAAGTCCCAAATTTCTATGAATTTAAATTCGGTGAAATCGTGAACGAGAGAGAATAAAGACCATCAAACCTGGTTGGAATGTGAGCAAGGAAGGAATTCCGTACAGGTCTAACGGGAGGAAGAAGGGATCTAGTCTGTGAATTCGGTGAACGTAAGTTCTGTGAAATCGTAGACGAGAGAGAGAAAAAAAGCGACCTGCCAGACCAACGGTGCGAAAGAAAAGAATTACGCACAGGTCAAACGGGAAGAAAGAGGAGGAGGATATATATATATATATATATATATATATATATACGAAGCAGATTTTCTATTAGGAACGCTTTAAGCATCCAACACCAATTATATGTATTTCTCTCTCTCTCTCTCCGCTCTTTATATATATATATATATATATATATATATATATATATATATATATATATATATATATATAATTCAAATTTATAAGTACATGTATATATATATATATAGAGAGAGAGAGAGAGAGAGAAAAAGAACGATATATTTTATGAGAACACACAGGCTTTTCTACAGATACAAGCACATATATCTAGGAACAATATGTATTTCAGATAGAAAAAGTGCTCTTTCCTAATGGCCATTTTATGATTCAAAGAGAAACACAACTTAAAATCGACGGTCGATTGCTCGGGTTGATTTGAAGTTGTGGTTCGCTTTTGAATCATAAAATGGCCATCAGGATTAAGAACTTTTTTCTATCTGAACTTCATATTCTTCCTAGATATATGTGCTTTATATGTGTTCAAAATACTGTGTTCTCATAAGATATGTCGTTCTTTCTCTCTCTATATATATATACATGTATATATAAATTTGAATTATTGATGCTCTGGAAAAATGTCCGTTAATTTCTTCCACTGAGAAGCACAAATATCATACAAATTGATATATTGTGATACCTTAGATTTGTATGTATATATATATATATACTAATCATAATTATCAAAATATATCAAAGGGAATGAGTTGGACAGTCAGATCCAATTAGACATAGCCGGGACCAATATTGGACGGAACTTATCCAAGTTGTATATATATATATATATATATATAAAGAAAGAGAGATGAAATCGAAAATGCAACTGGAGTCTTATTTTTTTTTAAATTTATATTTGGTTCCTTTACCGGTTTCGCAGTTCTTCTGCTTTTCAAAAGTAGAGTTGAGATGGAGGGTCTGTGGCTTTTCTCACATCTGATGTGAGAAAAACCACAGACCCTCCATCTCAACTCTACTTTTGAAAAGCAGAACTGCGAAACCGGTAAAGGAACCAAATAAATATATATATATTTTTTTTAAATAAGACTCCAGTTGCATTTTCGATATCATCTTTTTTTCTTTATATATATATATATATATTCTTGTTACACTTTGGGAGGGTCATGCTGCCAATAAAAGAAATCTTGCCAAACAAATTCAAAAACGAAATATATATATATAACTTTGATAGGTTTCGTCCAATATTGGTCCAGGCCATGTCTAACTGGATCTGACTGTCCAACGGATTCCCTATCTGACTATTTAATAATTCACCCACTGACCCGATTTTTTTTATTTATTTACCTTGAAAGGATGAATCGTGTAGTGTACTTCGGCAGGATTTGAACTTAGGGCGCTGAAAGCTAGAAGAAATACCGAATCATTTAATCCGACGTTCAATGAGTGTGCTAATTTCCCACCCATTACAAATCATTTCAAAATTCAACAATTGTTATATGAGTGCCACAAAAAAATTAATTAATCAGTCGTTTGGCATAAATGTCTGGAAAGAGATATTTTCAAACAATGTGTCTAAATAAATATGACCCTTTAAGAAGTAATATATAAGATAAGAACTTTATCGTTGAACATTATAATATATAAATCATGTCACAGTTATCATTGTGTTTATAATTGAGTTTTCATTTTAACAAAACGATTTCTATACAAAAAATTAAACTTAACTAATACTATACTTCTCACTGGAAACAATGTAGTAATTCTGAAGAACTTGAAATGTCTCATTATTCTAGCATATATTTCAAAATAAACCATTATGAGACAAACGTTGACAATTATAAAG
>OZ024743.1:309198411-309203411 GCA_964016885.1 Eledone cirrhosa | reverse complement strand
GTTATTGTTGTTGATGTTGCTTTTCACTTTCTTCTATTTGGATCGCTGACGTCGAGAAGTCGTGTATTTGAGATTCTAGTTGAAGATTAGAAATTGCGGAATTACTTGCATGCAGTGTTATTTGTATGGTTAAATATAAATATATGCATTGAGATCTAGAATGCCATTAGATAGAGATATATAGTCTTTACCTCTTTCTATCTCTATCTTCTCTCTCTCTCTCTCTCGTTCATATATATATATATATATATATATATATATATATATATATGATAATAATGGAGCTGCGGCGCTGCAAATGGGTTACATATTATATATATATATATATATATATATATATATATATATATATATATATATATATATATATATATATATATATATATATATATATATATATATATATATATATCTGTGTGTATATATATATACAGGGAGAAAGAGCAAGCGAGGGGAGAGAGAAAGAGAGATAAAGACTATACATTTCTATCTAACGCAATTCATTGTTCTATAAAACTATATATATATATATATATATATAGTGAAAGAGTGAAGAATAACATGGTCAACAGTACAAAATGGGTTTATTTACAGTATTAACAATTGTTTCATTGATTAAGTTGTCTAAAAATTGCTAATCACTTCAAGTTGTGTCATTCAATTTTAAAATCATGTATGCCTAATCAAATCATCGGAATAACTCATGATTTGATTAGACATACATGTATTTAAAATTGAGTGACACAACTTCAAGTGATTAGCAATTTTTAGACACCCTAATCAATGAAACAATTGTTAATACTGTAAATAAACCCTTTTTGTACTGTTGACCATGTTATCCTCACTCTTTCACTATTATTACTCCAAGATTAACCTGCATAGGAATTCCCGAGAACTGGCCACCTAACTAAGGAAACCTCTTGTTGAGTCAAACAATGCCGTACGTTAAAACTATCCACAATACGGAGTACCTTACTTTTTTTATCGATATGGTTTTGTCCGACCGCTAAGTTATGAAGAACATACTTTTTACTTCACCTCTCTCTCCCCTCTGCTTTTCTCTCTCTCTCTCTATATATATATATATAAATATATGTGTGTGTGTGTGTGTGTGTGTGTGTGTGTGTGTGTGTGTGTGTGTGTGTGTGTGTGTGTGTGTGTGTGTGTGTGTGTGTGTGTGTGTGTGCATGTGTGTGTGTGTGTGTGTGTGTGTGTGTGTATGTGTGTGTGTGTGTGTGTGTGTGTATGCGTGTGTGTGAGAGAGACAGAGTTTAAATGAAAACCAAAGGCTTTAGGGATTTAAAACAACTAAGCCTTTGGGTTTTCCTTTAAATACATATTAATGATCTGTGATGCCACTTACTTTCCAATCCTTCGGGTCTTTTGGATTTACAAGATCTGCATGATTATTCATAATAATAACACATCGAACTTTCCAGCAACTTGCTCAGTCAAAACTAAGTGGATATCTCCATTTAGAAATTTATATATATATATATATTGAAAAAACGGAGTTAAAAACTCGCGTTAAACCCTGTAATTTTATGAACTCAAGGAAGAAATTACCGGGCTCTCAATAATACAGTATATTGAGAAGAAAACACAAAAAGAGGTAATGTTTTCATTTACAATGGGTAGAGAAACACTATAGTGAAGGATATAAGTTCTACGAAAAGTGGAGAAAATACAGGTAAAATTAGAATGTAAAAAGCCCACCTGGAAATTCCCAAAGAAGGGAATGTCTCGCCAAAGTGCTAGCACCATTCCTTTTCAGGGCTTACCAACGGTTGTAAAGAAGATATAACAAACACATCTAAAGATATTTCAGACAACTGAATAAATCATATGGTGAGAGAACGAAAACACGCGCACCAGACAGTATAGAGTAGCATGAATGGATCAAGAAGCCACTAGAAATGGTAGCCTATAACCATTCAACTTAGAAGTTCTACTAATGAAGAATTTAAGAGCTAAATCAATCGAAAAACGGAAGTTAAAGACTCGCGTTAAATGCCTGTAATTTTATGAGCTCAAGGAATAGATTACCGGGTTCTCAATAATATAGTATATAGAGAAGAAAACACAAAAAGGGGTTATGTTTTCATTTACCAGCACTATGGCGAAACATTCTCTTCTTTGGGAATGTCCAGGTGTGTATAGTTATAAAGGTGGGTTTTTTACATTTTAATTTTACCGCTTGATTATTATGTATTTTCTTCACTTTATGTAGACCTTATATCCTTCACTATAGTGGTTCTCTACCCCTTGTATATGAAAACATAAGCCGCTTTTGTGTTTATATATATATATATATATATATATATATAAGGGTTAAAATACTGGAGCGTGTTGGAGTTAAACACCCTCTTCGTATTATAGAAATGACAGTAAAAGGTATAGCTCAATGTAGTTAAACAGAGCCGAAAAATTAAGAGAGTAAAACAAAGAAGCCTTCAATACATCAAAAGTCTTTATTAGCCGACAATGTTTCGTCCTATTTAGGACTCATCAGGGCAATTAAAACAACAAGAAGTAATATCGGCAGATACAAGCCGGAAGCTCCGAAGAATATGGAGTGTACATACACTAAAGTATTGCAAAAATATATAATAAAAATAATAAAAATATATAATAAAAATTACTAAGGATGTATATAACATTAAGAACCATATTACAAATTTAGTCCAAAGCAAAAAACCTAGAGCTAAACAAAGGTGGTTATATAGAGCAAGAATTATATATAATACAATGTAATATAATATAATATAATATAATATACCTTTACCAACATTAAAATTACAATAAAAATCAAAAGGTACGATATGCATATGTATATATGTGCGCACACGTACACACAGATACACATACAACAATACACACATCCATCTTCAACTGCACAAATTAAACCTTATTAAGAGTTTGAATATAAAAATAAGCATGATAGGAATGAAAATAATAATAATAATAATACTAATACATCTACCCAATATACATGAGGTAATAATATGATATAATTATAAGTAGCACATAAAATAAATAATAAACAATACAATTATATACTATATAATACAATATAATAGAATAGATAATCCCCGGTTAATTTACACAAACAATATAGATGTCACAATAATAATATAATAATAATATACTAACATTTATAATATACAATATATTAACATTTATAATAAACAATATATAATGGTACTCAAGTTAACAAATCAATTCATACTGGGTTACAGAGTAGGTGAGGAAAAATAAATTGTACAATACCCCCCAAAAAATGTTGATGGTACAAAAGAATACAAACATCTTACATGATATATAAAGTTTAACATATCATAATGTTACAAGGTTGGTAGACAGACATGTATATGGATGAGTGAGTAAGTGCCAGAAAGTAAATATAATGCACAGTAGTATTACAAATAAAATATAAAATATAAAATATAGAATAAAATAAATAAATAGAATCAACCGGAAATTAAAAAACAAAAACAAACGTATATATTTAGGTCTCACATGCAGTTAAGTAGTTAAGTAAAAACTAAGGAAACAACCCCTGTAAATGACTCGAAAACCCTATTTGATAAATTAATATTAAAAATATTTAAACTATCCAATAAGGCAGTATAATATTAGCTATAGTTTAAGTAATTAAAGTTTATAAATGTTAATATTTCGTTACAAATGTTTACAAAAAGGAATGAAAATTTTTTACTATCATATACATAACGATATCTAAAAAACTGACTTAAGCAGAATTAAGGTAGGCTAATAGGGACAGAAATGAAGAAATATATGGAGGATGCAAAGGGGCATAAAATATAGTCGATATACTATATTACATAATAGAAAGGAGCGTAAAAGAGGGGGGGTTAAATATAATCATAGTCGATTTGGAGGGGTTGACAATAAGTTTATGTGCGCATGGGGGGGGGGGGGTATCCAAAGAAGAATCCGAATAAAAATAAAAATAAGAATAAAATAAAATAAAATAAATAGCGTAAAATATATAATCTTATATACATTCATAAGGTGTAATAGTGAAAATTTAATGCGTAAGAAGATAGATATGGTACAGTAGCCAAAAGATTATGAGAGCTAGAATAAAGAGTCATCAAAAACCAATGATAATAATGATGATAATAATAATGTTGGCAAACAAAAGAACCTAAACTAAAAAAATAAATAATGGAATATATCAGCTAATGGGTACAATTTGTACTACTAGAACGTTTAGGTTTATAATAAAAGTATGAATTAGAAATAGCGTGGGGGCAAGAAGAGAATATCTCAGACTTTCTATTAAGTAAGGATGCGCTAGAGAAAATTATAGAGTGTGTCTCGAGGATACAGAGATTACAAAACTTAGTATGTGTAGAAAGGTGGTTAGAGCGTGCTACTAAACGCCAGTTAAGGCTATATGATATATTAGCTCCCTTAAGATCCCAGATATAATGTGCTAAAGAAGTAGAATTCTTAAACTTAACATGTTTGAAATTAGAGATATGAGAGTTAAACCTAGTCTTAAAAGTGTTAGATGTAGAGCTTATATAAGTTCTATTAGAGGAATTAGTTATAACTTCGCAAGCATAGACAATGTTCTTAGAAAGGCAGTTACCGTTTAAAGGGCAGTTAGCACTCACTCTACAATTGCACTTCCGGGTGTTATTGGTTGGCTCAAGTGGTGATGCATTACACGTAGGATTGCTATTAGATAAGGACTGTTCTGGTGGTAATGCATTGCCAGATCTGTTCAGACTAGTAGTATGTAGAGAGGAGAATCCATCCCTAATTTTCCTATTGTTAGTGTTAGGAAAATTAGGGATGGATTCTATGTATATATATATTTAAATGTAATATATCATTTACCTAAAGTATACTACATTAATAATACCTAATATATATCTATATATATACATCCCTATATCTAATAATACGTTGATATCTTGGTTGAAGAATAATTATACATATGTATAAATTTTATCTATAATATATTA
>OZ024743.1:309168411-309195911 GCA_964016885.1 Eledone cirrhosa | reverse complement strand
ATCATCGAGTGCTCTGTGACAGTCTTCGCAGATCAGGTGCTAATATGCTACTTGCAGCAGAAACTTCGATTGTACACATTACTAATATTATTTTCTCCTAGCCTTTATAATTAATTAATTAATTGATTGTTTAATTGTTTGTTTGAAAACCTAGTTGAGCGCTTACCTCGAGACTGTGAATAAATCCTTTGTTCTCACTTTTAAATGTACCCACAAAAACTCAGGAAAATGACATTCCTCTTTTTGAGTAATGACACGTGACCTGCCAAATTTACTGCTACAGTCGAATGGCGGTGTTGTCTCAGAACCCCATGAAAGTGGATACTTGGAACGAAAAACCTGTTGAAGAAGGGAGATCCCCCGTTCCATCTTAGGATGCATTACTGATTTGCATATACATTACGCAACTTGGAGAGTAACTTCCAGATTCCCAGAAACCTATCGGTGATATTTATCGATTAATATTTATTGATCAGGTCCAGGTTCGTCTTTAACCTGTCTGTATGTTTCGTTGTTGTAGTATTAATGTGGAAACATGCCTCTGGTCACATTATTCATGGTGTCACTATTACCTAACTTCTTGTGTTCATTCTGAGGGTAAATTTATCAATTACTCTATCATAGAATGCTTTGTGACAGTCTTCGATGATCGGGGCTAATCTGCTACTTGCAGATGCAACTTCGATTATTCTTATTACTATTAATATATATATACTTTATAAACAACAATCAAAGCTTGTTCAGAACATTGAATCACTTACGATCGTTTCATCCTAGCACAAGGCTGAATTCATCGGAGTATATGATAAAGGTAAAAACACAAATATAATATCAGAAGTTTGTCATAAGAACATTATGAGGATACATAATATGGGAAGTAAGCATAAGTATCAACATTTATATAAGAGAAGATAGCAAAGGTAGAAGAAGCATATGAAAAATATGAGCATATAAATGCAATAGTTATAATTGTAATTGTAGGCCTAATAATGTATGCTCTTAATGGAAACTGTCTTGTTAAGAATATTATTTATTCCTGCACTGTCATATCTTCCTCCTACTCGAAAACCAATATCGGTTCTACATCGAATAGTTTCAAGACGAGGTATAATTCACATCTTCATACTCTTAAGAACTCTAAGGTTAAGCATGCAACCTCTTTATCTAATTTCATATCATTTCTGAAGAGTAATAATACACCTTACACCCTGTCCTGGAATGTGATTACAAAAACTCCTTCTTATAAACCTCCCAATAAATTTTGTAATGTTTGTCTTCTTGAGTCCCATACTATTATTTATTCTAAATTAAATTTATTAAATAGGAAATTTAAGATTTTTTCCACTTGTCCTCATATTAATCACCATTCTTTTTACTTTAAATCTAGTAACTATCTTATACCAATGTAGATTTATTTATATATATATCTTAGTAATATTAGTATCATTACATTCTTATATCAACACTGTTCTGATCCCTACAATTTTGATTGCAATTTATTATAACCACCCCATCACATTTAGACATCTTATTATTTTATTATATTATTATATTATTTCATTATCTTTAATAAGACTCACTTTTATCTGAATCTATTTTTACTAATATTATACTAGATATTAACCATTGCCTCACTCTCGATTTTTCAGTAGTATACCTTCAATACTGATATAATTTATTAAATATTTATTTAATTAGTATAAATCTTTTTATCCTTAGATAATTTTAAAAACTTTTTTATCCTTTCTTATACTTGTTTATCGTTCGATATTATTTAGCACATGTTTATAAATTTTTTTAATAATACATAGCATTTTTTTTATAATACATAGCATTTTTTTAATAATACATAGCATTTTTTATAATACATAGCATTTTAGTAATTATTGACAAATTATTTTATTTGTATTTTGTAAATTATTATTTTTTAAATAGTTTTAAAATTTTTTAATAATTCCTTAGTTCTATAATCATTAAACCTAATAATTTGTTATGTAATTACACCTTGACTTACTAAATATTTATTTTTCCATTTAATAATGTGTAACTCTCTTATAAAACATATTTTTTGAATTACCTCCCTTTTATTCTTAATTTTGTATCAACCATCAACTTACGATAAATTTTCAAACTCTATGTTAAGATGGAGTTATTTATGCTTAGTATATAAGACTTTCTCCCTCCTATTCAAATATATGGTGCTTTTTTTCAATGAGAACACTTATTCTATATTGGATTTTACTTTCCTGATTATATTTACTCAACATTAATTCCTTTGAATGGTTTGATTAATAATAATAACACTTTAACATATATTTGATTTTGATTTTTCTGACTACACTCATCCGATATTATTACTTTTGGGCGGTGGATTGGCAGTATCGGTAGAGGGTCGGACGCCAGGCTTTGCAACAAAGAGTTACGGCCCTTTATGGTCTGAGTTCAAATCCCGCCGAGGTTAACTTTGCCTTTCATCCTTATGGGGTCGATAAAATTAAGTACTAGTAATACACTGGGATAATTGCTGGCCTTGTGGCAAAAGTAGAAACAATTATTACTTTTGTAATGGCAGTATCGGTAGAGGGTCGGACGCCATGCTTTCCAACATAGTTACGTCCCTTTACGATCTGAGTTCAAATCCCATCGAGGTTAACTTTACCTTTCATCCTTATGGGGTCGATAAAATGAAGTACCAGTAATGCACTGGGATAATTGCTAGCCTTGTGCCAAAAGTAGAAACAATTATTACTTTTGAAAAATAATAGTCTATCTTTTTGACTGAATGACGCAGTCGAACTTTTTATTAAAATATATTTTGGAGATGCATTTTTATATTCTTAAATTCATAGCTGAACTGCACATCTGTTCTTATTAACTTTATAAATCTAAACTATAATAAAGGGAGGAACGCGGGACTGCGTATGGTTTATACTTTTTTTATCCCATTAGTAAAATAAGTTGGATTACTTTGAATAAATAATGAATGAATATTACATAATTTATCTACTAAATTTCGTGGCTATTGATTAAATATATTTTGTTTATTTAAAGATTCACTTCTTTAAAATTTTTGAAATGTCAACACTTCCGGTTGGCCATCGCTTAAATAAACATACTAGTTTTCTGTCACTAATTTTCTCCTAATGCAGTTTATATATAATATCGTCTTTTTTAATGTATCATGGATTACGTTAGTGATCATATAAGACAGTGTAACGTAGTTTTCGCTCAATTTCTATGTATTATATATTGTCTATTACGATTTTATTTGATGTATCATATCTACATGTATATATACTGGCGTATAATATCAATATACACACCACACATGCTAGCAGAAAACCACCCGAAGGGTGGTGTTATTCTGCTAGTGTTTGTAATGATTATGATATATGATTATTTACTAATTATGATATATGTCTTGCCCTATTCATAACTTCTTTATAGCAGCATGTTTCAGCATGTTTTTTTTAATTTGTAATGCTTTTAGCTGCTCCTAATTTTATTTTATTGCATTTCCATGCTCATATTTTTCATATGCTTCTTCTACATTCGCTATCTTTTCTTATATAAATGTTGATACTTATGCTTTCTTCCCATATTATGTATCCTCAAAATGTTCATGACAAACTTCTGATATTTTATTTGTGTTTTAACTTTTATTATATACTCCGATGATTTCGGCCTTGCGTTAGGATGAGACGATCGTAAGTGATTAAATATTCTAAACACTCTTTGAGTGTTGTGTCTAAGGTATTTCGGCGCTGTAATATACGTGTTATTTTATATTGAGCTATTCTCATACTTGTAATTGGATAATATTACCCACATTTTTATATATATTTATATATATTTATGTAATAAACAACATACGACAATTATTCCATTTACCAGAGGTTTCACGAAGAGAGACGAGCTCAACAGAGACGTCTCAAATCGTTCATCAGAATGAAAATTTAATATAGACGTAAGATATGAATTTAAAAACAAAGGCTATTACAAATGAAAGCGAGGCTGAAATATAATAAAATAAAGATAAGAAATAAAATAACGGGAAAATATACACACTGAAGCAGAACGTAAGGTTAGAGGGTACAAATAAATATATATATATATATATATATATGTTTGTCTGTGTGTGTACGTGTGTGTGTGTGGATGTATGTGTGTGAGTATGTGTATATATGCGTGTATGTAGGTGTATATGTAAGTATATATATATACTTACATATACACCTACATACACGCATATATACACATACTCACACACATACATAAACACACACACATACATACAGGTATACATACACACATACATACACACACACATACACACACATCATATACATACATATATATATATATAATATATATATACATACGTATACATATACATATACATACACATACATACACACATATATACATGCGTGAGTATACATAGAACCAAACATAAGCGCATTTCGAGTTGTTGACTTAATATATGTATCCAACTGACCAGACAGCCGAAAAAGTAACAAACAAAATAGTAGGGTATAAACACACGCACACACCCCCGCGCAACTCGTACATAAACACATTGATGTACAAAAATACATATAATTACATAAGACTATGTAAATTGAGATATATATACACACACATACACACACACAAACATATATTACACACACACGTACATAGACATACATACAAACATGTACACACATGTGTATATATATAAATATATATATATATATATATATATATATATATATGTGTGTGTGTGTGTGTGTGTGTGTGTGTGTGTGTGTGTGTGTGTGTGTGTATATATGTGTGTGTGTATATATATATATAAATTACCGAGAATCGTATTTCGGCTCAGGAATTAACGAAAAACAACTTCCGAGTTGTGTGGCAAGCGCTCGATGATTCAGAATGAATCAGAGCTACAACATACGTTAAAGGCCAAACACACTGAGATGATGGTTAAACAAAACATCCGCACAGCCAAAGAAACAACCAAGTAATTCGGGTCAAACAATAAAAATATATGTGATTGAAAATTTACCCGAACCCCTGGAAGGTTGGTAAAAACCAGTATTTGGGTTTCTGCGACTCCTAAATCAAGTACTGTCCGCTTATATAAAAAATGTTAGGCTTCTGGTAAGATGATTGAACAAGGAAGCCACTTTATCAACAGGTTTTTACGCAATTGCTAATCCAAAGTGTGACTATTACTGACTCTACGTGGAGTTCAGCAATGGAGGCAACACTTATTTTAGGCGAATGGATTCAGTTATGTATAATATTGCAAGAATGCAAAATATCACAAATTGAATAAAGCTCTCGACAGAATGGTTAAATTTAACATCAGTCAATAGAATCAACTAAAAAATCAAGAAAATTAACTGGTCAATAGTTAAACTCTGGAGATTAATACAAATATAAATTAGCGAGAATCGTATTTCGGCTCAGGAATTAACGAAAAACAACTTCCGAGATGTGTGGCAAGCGCTCGATGATTCAGAATGAATCAGAGCTACAACATACGTTAAAGGCCAAACACAATCACACATATGTATATGTGCGCCTACATGCAAATACAAACACACACATATACATGCGTTCCTACACTCACAGATGCGCACACACGCACACACACATGCAGAAAGACGTACCCATAAATATACACATATATATATACATATACACACATCTCCATATATATATATATAATATATTTAGAAACACACAGATACATGCGGACACACACATATACATGAATGCATCCACACCCAACCGTGAGTTAAGGGTGCCAACCTCACCGATGTTGCTCAATGAATGACTGGGACAGACCAATCCGGTTGAACTAGACTGAACCAGTATCAGAGTTAAATTACATTATGAAGAGAGAAGAAACATTTAGATATAATTAGTAATAAAATGTATCATACCTAAACTGCTCCTAGATTCCTCGACTACGTAGTTTCGTGGCATAAACAAAAACAATACATCATAAAGATATAGAGTCCCTGCGAGGTCTGCCGACTTATCAAGAGGATACCTCATTTTACTAGTCTCAAGAACGCGTCTACACGACTTGAGAAAGAATCCCAAAAGGCGGAGGGGGAGATAGTCACGCAATATAACGGTCGAGAAACATATATATATAAAAGAGATAACATTTTGTTCGTTTTGACTGCTGCTATTTATAGTGGTAGTAGATTGACCTCTCCGCCTCAGGCCTTCTATCTTTGCACACGGCACTGGGCAGAATTGCTTCCACATTATTCATTCTCATCTCGGGAACAATTTTAAATAGCGCCAGTTCGTAATTCGAACTCGGGAATTTTATATTCTCCGAGTGAAAATAACCTTCTGACGAGAGTTTTTCTTTTCAATGGAGGCCCGCAAGGACTATCCATTTATTTTTGAGCGTCGAAACCGTACGGTAAAGGTAAACATAGCAGGTACAGTGAATTTTTTAAAATTTATTTTAAAACTTTTTCTTATTTGCTAAACCTTGATTATATATATATATATATATTGAGTATATGTTAGTTGTTTACCGACACCTCAATATGCATATATATATACTGTATATATATATATATATATATATATATATATATATATATATATATATATATATATATATATATATATATATATATATATATATATATATATATATATATATAAAAATAAACACACATATATAAACATATAATGGCTGAACCAACGTTATCGAGTATGGCGATTGCACGAGAAAAAAACCCATAATAATAACAATGAATACTAATAATAATAACAACAATAACAATAATGACAATAACAACAATAATAATATATATATATATATATATATAGGTATGTATGTATACGTACATACATATATGTATACAGACGTACAGTAGCATGCATATATATATATATATATATATATATATATATATATATATATATATATATATATATATATATACATACAGGTACACATACATATATGCACGTATCAGTTTAGCGGACGCTTATTATAACGCCGCTTTGTTCGTTTGTAAACAAACTTAACAGCCTGAATTTATGCCGTACGGTGTTAAGGCAACCACGTCACCTTTTTGTTCAACACTGACACAGAAACGATGTACTAGTTTCAAGCTTGTTAGCTATCATCAGCACCGTATACCCTTCTGCCAGATAGTTGAACGTTCGAAAGTATATACTTTCCTTATGAAAATTAACGGCTGAGCAGCCTAATTTGCATATCGAGTGAGTTACGTCGGTCAGGCATACCGAAAACGATAAGTTGAAATAAAATGAAAACGAAATTTCATTTCTCACTCTTAGTACGGCACTTACTTAAATGTAAGTATGTATGTATACGTACATACATATATGTATACAGACGTACAGTTAGTTCACCATGCCGAGAACATTTGTTTCACCTTAGCTGATTTTCACCTCGTAAGGGACATCGTTATCCGGAACAGGAAGGACAACCGCTAAGGTGAAACAATTGTTCTCGGTATGGTGAACTAACTGTTGTGTAACTACTTCTACCTAACTCGTCCCTTGGACTGAGTGTTCTACCACTACGGATATTACCTTCCAGTGTTCCACTACTATATATATATATATATATATATTTATTTATTAAAATAACAAATTAAAGTTTAAGCAAAGAATCGCTGCTTTCACCCTTAACAGGATCTTCTGAAACTAACAAAGTCAATCTGTGAACGCAGAAGTGAATATTTCAAAAATAACGTTGCAACCGGAGGAAAACAGGAAGACGATACTTTGGTTCGTGGAAACGTTCCCTGGCAAAGAACGGGAAAAAACAAATATAATACGAGCCCTCTATGGATTTTAGTCTTCAAATTTATTATTATTACTATATCTATATATATAAAACTGTGGTTGTCTGTCTGTCTATCGATTTTTGGCACACATCTCCTCTTAGAATCTCTCACGGAATTGCACCGAAATTGCTATACTTGTACATTGAGCCCTAGCGAAGACATCGGAAAAAAAATTTCAAATTGACCCACCCTATGTGACGAAATCGAATATAATGTATCGATTTTTGAGATGGAGGGTCTGTGGTTTTTCTCTCCTCTGAGAAAAACCACAGACCCTCCATCTCAACTCTACTTTTGAAAAGCAGAAGAACTGCGAAACCGGTAAAGGAACCAAATAAATATATATATTTTGTTAAAAATAAGACTCCAGTTGCAATTTCGATTTCATCTTTCTCTCTCTCTCTCTCTCTCTCTCTCTATATATATATATATATATATATATATATATATATATATATATATATATATATATATAGAGAGAGAGAGAGAGAGAGAGAGAGAGAGAGAGAGAGAGAGAGAGGGAGGGAAAGATGAAATCGAAATTGCAACTGGAGTCTTATTTTTAACAAAATATATATATTTATTTGGTTCCTTCACCGGTTTCGCAGTTCTTCTGCTTTTCAAAAGTAGAGTTGATATGAGAAAAACCACAGACCCTCCAGCTCAAATCTACTTTTGAAAAGCAGAAGAACTGCGAAACCGGTAAAGGAACCAAATAAATATATATATATTTTTTTAAATAAGACTCCAGTTGCATTTTCGATTTCATCTTTTTTTCTTTATACTTTCACTCGTGTAGGACACCTCGGTTATTTTTCATTTTGTGAAAAAATACTCACTTTCTAATATATATATATATATATATATATATATATATATATATATATATATATATATATATATATAGCTTTTTCTTGTCCATTATCCTTATCACAATGGAAAAATAATACTTGGGAACTTCTTTAAAGAATATACCAATACCCTCTAAGGATGAATTCTTACTTCTTATGATACGAAAAACCAACCAATTCATCAAAAGGGTCAGATGGAGGGCCTACCATTTTGATAAAAAAACAAAATGTACAGATAAAAAATATTTATATGATTTTACTACATATAAGAACCCACCACACAACTCCTTGCTTGAAAACTTCGAGAAAGACCTTTTTAACTTAATCAAACACCTCAAATTTGAGAAATATAAATCTAATTTTCAAAAGGATCTTGATTCTACCCTATTGGAACTAAAAGAATCTAACAAAATCCATGTCCACTCTGACAAAACTGGAAATCTGTACCACATGGATATTGATAATTACAATGAGTTCATTTATAAAGAACTCAGGAATAATTATAAAAAAAAAAAATAATGCGGCACTTACCAATATCAACAACAAAACACACAACATAGTAAGTAAACTCAATATTGAAGCTAGAACTGAACCTTTGGCACTGAAAAAACCACATTTTAACCTGAAAGATCACAAATCTAATTTTAACTCTAATCCTTCTATAAGACTTATATGCCCTTCCAAATCTGACATTGGCATCATTAGTAAAAGATTTTTAGATAGAGTCATCCCACAATTAAGAAAACATGTTAATTTACCACTCTGGGAAAACACATCCCAGGTAATTAACTGGTTTACTAGTATTAGTGATAAATCATTTGCTTCATTTCTACAATTCGATATAGATGCTTATTATCCATGTATATCACCCATACTCCTGAACAAAGCCTTGATATTTGCCAAAAATAGATCAAACTTAACTATGGATGACATTACTATTATCACGCACACTAGACAAACACTACTGGAATTTCAGAAGGAATACTGGACCAGAAATACATATAGTAATCTATTCGACATTACTATGGGCTGTAGCGATTCTGCCCAAATTACCGATCTTTCTTCTATTTAACATAAATGCTTCTTTTCCCTCACCTTAAAGGTGGTTTATATCGTGATGACTGTCTTCTTCTTTCCACTAACCTTAGCCTATCAGAAATTGAAAAACAAAAAACTTATTACAACTTTCCTCAAAGACTATTATAGTCTCACTATTACATTTGAAAACACAAGTAAAGTAGTTAATTTCCTTGATATAATTTTAGACTTATCTACGGGTATCTACCAACCTTACCATAAACCTAACCAAAACTTACATTACATACACTCAAAATCTAATCACCCTAAATCTATCCTTAAAAACCTAGCATATAATATCTCACTCAGAATTTCTAACTTTTCGTCTAACCAGGATGTATTTGATAAAAATGCGACCTTTTATAACGAAGCTTTAGCTAGAAGCAGCCACAAAAACAAATTAGTATATATACCTTATACCAATAATACTACAAATATACAACCCAATATTACCAACAAACACCAAATGAAATACACACACCTAAATGCCACTCACACTATACCCCAAAATACCAACTTAAAACTTAATTTCTCTACCTCTTCTAATATACAATATAATAACTTTCAAAAACCCATTCATCCTAATATTCCAATATATGTTAATAACATTACTAACAAAATTCCTAATAATCAGGCTAAAACACCTAAATCAGTGGATCTAACTAAAAATATGTGTAATAAAATCACTAATACTAATTCTTAGTAAACATCAGGATACATCGTATAATAATAAAAAAAAACAACATCGAAACCGTAATAGACGAGTTACTTGGTATAATGGTCCATTTAATCTACAAATTAAAGATAATATAGCTAAAAAAATGTTTACTATCCTAGAGAAAAACTTCCCGCCAAACCATAAATACCATCAAATTTTAAATAGATCAACGGTCAAATTCTCCTACTCAACAACCAAAAATATACAACAAAATATAAGTGCCTACAATGCATATAAATGTAAAAAAAAACATGAATATACCACCAACACATCAAACTAACCATAATACTAAAATAAACCACAGCAAACCACCATCTCATTCACATACAACAAGTCGAGAAAATTCCACACCTAATTTGACTAACTCCCCTGATATAACATTCACGAAAGGTTGTAACTAACAAAGTAAATTGCCCATTAAAAGGAAATTGCCCATTAAAAGGAAATTGCCTTATTAATAACATAGTATATAAATGTAAAATTAGCACTAAGGACTCAATTTATTCATATATAGGAGCTACTTCTAACCAATTTAAAGTAAGATTTAATACCCACAAACACAGTTTTAAAAATGCCGCATTAGCTAATACAACATCCTTAGCTGAAATAATTAATAATTATAGAAAAAAGAATATCGATTATAACTTGACCTGGAGTGTACTCAAAAGGGCCACCCCTTATCAAAATAATAGATATGAATGTAGATTATGTTCCCAGGAACTTTTTGAAATAATGAAATCTAAGGATATCCTATTAAATAAGCGACAAGAATTAATTATATCATGCAATCATAGAATTAGAAAAAACTTTTAAATATTATAAACCTAATTAATATACACTTATATTTTACAAATTATTATAATTAATTATTTTAAATTAGTTAACCTATAATTAATATTCTACTACTAAGAACTGCATAATTTTATTTCCCTTTTACAGCTATCTTTTCCTAAAATTTATACCAATAAGTATACATATAAACTATTCTAATTTCCTGTTATGTATCTAAATTCCTTATAATCTATATAAGTTTGTTATTTCTCACTATTACATTTATCCCCCCCCCAAAAAAAAAATGTTTTTCTTCGTTTTTAACAACATTCTTTAATAACATCTAACTCTTATTTATTATATCTATATGAATTAATATAAATGTATCCCTATAAATATACCTATCAATTAAATTAATTTAATTTCTTTTTATAGATCTATATTCCTTAGATTTTAAATAAGATTGATATTTATAGTAAAATTTTATTCTCCTTAGATTTTAACATTAGCATTATTCTTTAATAACATGAAATTTTCGTGTATCTTGGGTGTGTTTGTGTTAAAAGTGTGATAGGAAATGGGGGAGGGTATGAATAAAATAAAATAAAATAAACAGGTGGGAAAGAAATTGTGTATAATATAATGGTCCTGGTAAAAGGTATGTGTTTATAAAGCGATCTGTGTGGTGAGATAAGAAAGGGTTAAGAGAGGTGGACGGAATGAAGGCGGTGGGTGTATATATATATAT
This sequence comes from Eledone cirrhosa, assembly GCA_964016885.1. Lineage (NCBI taxonomy): Eukaryota > Metazoa > Mollusca > Cephalopoda > Octopoda > Eledonidae > Eledone > Eledone cirrhosa. Next base: position 309,183,902 of record OZ024743.1, on the reverse strand, counting down.
ACAATGATATTAAATAAATGGAAACTATATTTATAAAACCATATTTAATTTATTATATATATTTCAAGTGTACCAACATTTTGGTACGCTTTCATCAGATAAAATACGAAGTGTGTTTTATAAATTTTGACATAACCAAGAAAAATACCTTAACGGTTCAAGTTTTCCTTGGATAGTGAAGGGATAAGAGAAGAAACGTAAGATATTTCAAATTATTAAGATGAGTATGCAAATGAAGTTGAGGTAAAGGGCAGAGAAAACGTTATTTTAGACGCTATGGAGAATTTAAATAATTAGGATATGTGTATGTATGCGTAGGAAAGAAGAAAAAATAAAGAAGAACTTGTATTTACGTTAATTTGGGGGAAAGGTGGAATATGATTCCAGAGTTTAAATTTAAATTTATTTACCTATATTATATATATAATCAATTAGATTATATGAAGAATTATGGTTGTAAGTATTTTTATCTTGTTACATTACAATAGGTTATATGTATATAAATATCTATATAGATTAATAATTGTGCATATATTAGTATTATAGAAATATAAATAATTTCTAATTATTAGTTGTTTATATTTCTAATATGAGTTACGAATAATGTTGATTTTGTATTTTACATTAAAAAAATAAGTATTTCAAGTTGTGAGATGAGAACAATTTGTAGATTCGAATATTTTGTTCAACATTGAAAATGTTTTCAGAATATTGTTAATTTAGCGAAGTTCTATAATATGTCTAAATTTGCACGATTGAGAAAGGAAAGATAACTCCAATTTTGTTTGTTAAGCGTTAAATTTGATGAGTGATTAACTCAGAAAATATATAAAGAAAATTACATATTATTTCGTGTGAGATTAATTATTTTAGTCGAAAGATGTGTGAAAGTTTATTTCGAAGAGCTATCGTAAAGAGGATAAATTTTCAAAATGTCAATTAAAGATTATCAATCTACAACTAAAAAAATATATTTAGGAAAATAATGTCAGAATTAAAAATATTAAAATGTATATATATATATATATATATATATATATATATATATATATATACATTTATATATATAATACGATATTAATAAATGGAAACTATATTTATAAAACCATATTTATTTCATTATACATATTTCAGGGATACCACATTAAACTATGGTATGCCTTCATCAGACAAAATACAATATATAACAGTTTTACAAATAGGTTTGACGTACCCTTTAAAATACAACCATTACTTTTGGAGGCTGTCTTGATATTGATTTGTTCATATAATAAGTCATAGTGTTAAGCACAATTAGAAAAAGACGGAGAGAAAAGAACAAAGACAGAGAGAGAGAAAGAAAAGAGAAAGAAAACCTGGAGAAATATCGGAGAGAGAGAGAAAAGTATGGAGAAAAGAAAGAGATAGATAAAGATAGGAGGAAATAAAAAAGAAAGAAAAGGAAGGAATAAGAAAAACAAAGGAATAAGAAAAACAAAGGAATAAGAAAAACAAAGGAAAGCAACAGAGAGATATCAAGTCATCATACAGAAAGAGAAACTCAAGAGAGAGAAATACTATAAAGAGAGAGGGGGACAGTGACAACTTTACGTCATGTCATATTAAGTTAAGTTAACAATTTATATGAAATGAATAATAAAAATATAAATATAAGTATCAATATTCATGAATGGGACATAGATATATAATATGAGAAATTAAACATTGTTCAATAATGACCATATGTTTAGTTTAGAAACTTGAGATCAATATACCAAAATCTGAGTTCAAAATGTACCCTTGGTATAGAGATTAGTATTTTATGCAAAGACATACAAATACATATGTATATATACATACATATATATACGCACGTCCTGAAAATAGAAATTATGTTTACTCAAGCCAACAATATAGCCATACAAAATGTAAATAATTTCTCTTAATCACTGCTATACACTCATTGTGTTATAAAAGTTTCACAGTATATATATACAAATATATACGATTAACAATCATGTCCTCATATATACGATTACCATTCATGTGTTTAATATTATGCACATCTGCAACATACCTCTCACCACATAGATATATACACACACATATCCCTGAAATATGTATAATGAAATAAATATGGTTTTATAAATATAGTTTCCATTTATTAATATCGTATATCTACTCCAAATATTTGTCGAGTGCTTTATATCAGTTATAAAAATCTTTACTTGTTGTATCCCAACAATTTTAAATAGAACTTTTGCATATATATATATATTACTCTTTTACCCTTTTACCTGTTTCAGCCATCCGGCTGAGGCCATGCTGGGGCACCGCCCTTGATATATATATATATATATATATATATATATATATATATATATATATATATATATATATATATATATTAAAATTAATGTCAAAATGTAAAAATATTAGAAATATAAAAAAAAAATAGAAATATTAAAAATATTAAAAATATTAAAAATATTTAAAAATTTTTAAATTTACATTTTTAAAGAAGATAGGATCATTTTGAAGGTGTATAGGAATATTATAAATTAAAAATAGTTCTGAACGTGGAATTTTTGCGATGTCTGCAAGAAGAAAATAATTCTGTTCTAAGATTAATAGAGTTTTGACAGTTAATTATATAAAAAATTTCTTCGATACACAAGTTACAGAATCTTGAGAAAGCCATATTTCGGTATGCAGGTGCTTTCGAAATCGTTCTCCAAGATATTGAATAGTCGATATTGTTGTTTTTTAAGTTCCAAATTAGATGTAAAAGTGAAGTAGAAGATTTTTTATCGGATCTCTTAAATGTGTGTTTATGGTTATTCCAGCGTTCTTTGAATTTTGTTGAAGTGGCACCAATATAGTTAAATATTTTGTCTCTAGTTTTAACTGTGCATTTATAAACTACGTTTTTGTCTAAACAATTATTTTGTAAAGGGCAGTTTGATTTGATTCTACAGTTACATTTTCTGGAGTTGGTGTTGTTCGGAACGGTACTATTATTCTGAATATTGTTGTTAGAAACATTATTATTGTTATTTTGGTTAGGGTTTAAATTTAAGTTTCTATTATTAATTCTATTTATATTTTGTGCTATGTTCATAGTAGTAGAGTAGGATAGTTTTATAGTGTGTCTGTTAAAAATAGAGTGGTATCTGTGGGCTTTAGGAAAACATTTATAGAGTGCTTTAAAGAATAGCTTTGCTAAAGGTGTTTTAACGCTTAATGAGAATGGGGGAGAGTACCAAATAATATTTCTAGTTCGAGTTTTTTTGTTTGGTTTAGTGTTTAAGTTAAATTGTTTATTATTATTATAATTAATTCTAGGATGATTTGATATATATATATTTGATATCTCTCTATATATATATGTCCTGGGTATGACATTAAATTACATCCAGTGGCAAGGCTCCAGTTCGGGAGTTCAGGAGATGTGGGGAATGTGAAGTTACCCCTTAGTTGTCATGACTCCCAGGTCTGCCCTGGCCCGGGGTGGTAGTACCTGTTAGGGCTCCATTTATGGGTTAAATAACTACCTTATTCGAGTGACGCCGGTAAGGTATTGTCAGCCATTGAAAAGAAATATGGAGAGTCGATCTAACAGCACTAGGGTTAGAGCCCCTAATTACACTGTCAAGGAGCAGCCTGGCTGTTATGACTCTGCTGCCTTAGAGCCACAGAGAGAGCCAGTGGATGATGGATCAGCTGTCTCTGAGACAAATATAAAGAATGCAGTTTTGTCCTGCAGAAGAGCCATCAAAATGGGCACTTCGAATGTGAGGACTATTCGGACGCTGGAGAAGAGAGAGGAGTTGGGACATCTGTTCGAGGAGAGTGGTATATAGATACTTGCGATCCAAGAACACAGGATCCTACACGATGAGCCCGTGAGGAGTGTGATGATCGGGAGGAAGAGCCAGCTCATCACTACATCGGCAGTGAAGAACACAACAAATGCTGCAGTAGGAGGAGTGGGTTTTGTGTTCAGTGTAAAAACCAATCTGTTGGTGAGGGAAATAATGCCTATCTCCCCGCGAGTGTTGAGGGTAACCTTCAATGGAAACCCAAGACTGACAGTCATCTCAGCCTATAGTCCAACCGAGAGGGACAGTGATGTGAGTGCGGAAGAGTTCCATGAGGAGGTGTGTAGATCTGTCAACACCACTCAGGCACACAATATCCTGCTTGTTTTGGGGGACTTCAATGCACATCTGAGTAAGGAGGGCAGTGATGATCCTTGCTGGTACTTCCATAACAACACCAACCGAAATGGAAGACTACTGAGAGACACCCTGCTGGAGGCGAACTTAATGGCGACCAACCTAAGGTTTAGGAAGAATCTGGGGAAGATGTGGACCTACATCTCAGATATGCACCTGTCCAAGTCCCAGATTGATTTCATTCTGATGAGGAAAAAGTGGCGGAATAGTGTTCTGAACACGGAACCATACAGCTATTTCAGTACACTGGGTGGTGACCACCGACTTGTTATGAGTGAGGTCCGGGTGAGCTTAAGAAAGAGCAAGGCTCGGCCCCGGAGAGCAATCTATGACTGGGGAGCTTTCAAGGAAGATGATAAGCTACAGGAGAGGTTCACAGTGGAAGTGAGAAACTGGTTTAGTGCACTGTGTGGAGAGTCAGAGGAGAGAGAGATTGGGTGGAGTGAGGAGAGTGTGACGAGGAGGTACGGGCACTTCGCCAATGCAGTGGCGGAAGCAAGTGAAACCCTGGTACCGAGGAAAAGGAACAAAGGTAAGCACGTCAGCTCTGCAAACCCAAAAGTGTGTGCAGCAAGAGAACACATGAAAGCTGCCAGGGACCAATTCTATGCTGATCCTACAGAGGAGAGGATGGAGAATGTGGAGGTGATGAGGGAAGAGTTCTGTACCGCTTACACTGAGGTCAGAGAGGAGGCACTGATAGAGAAGATCAGAAGTGTGGAGAGAGCGATTGACAGATCTGGATGTAAGGAGAGCTGGAGGATCATCAGCGAGATCACAGGGAGGAAGAGAAGGTGTTCGAGTCAGATCCAGGGAACGGGGCCCGAGGATAGGAAGAGGAAATGGCTAGACCATTTTAGGACCCTACTAGGAGAGCCACCCTCCACAGCCCAGAGCATTGGGGAGATCAGGCAGCTGTTTGAGGAACTGGATGTTGAGACAGAGCCCTTCACCAGAGAGGAGCTTCAGAGTGCCAAGAAGAGGATCAAGGAGGGCAAGGCTCATGGAGAAGATGGAGTGGCATCAGAGGTGATGAAGACGTGTGATTTTGATATCATCCTGGGGTTCTGTAACGGGGCACTGGAGAAAGGAGTTGCCCCGAATCAGTGGAGGATCAGTAACATCGTCTCAGTGCCAAAGAAGGGAGATCTCTCTAACACCAACAACTTCAGGGGGATCTCACTGACGTCACTTGTGGCAAAGACCCTCAACAGGATGATTCTTAACAGGATCCAGCCTGAGATGGAGAAGAAGCTCAGGGACAACCAGAACGGCTTCAGAGAGTGTAGATCAACCACCAGTCACATCCTGATGCTGAGGAGGATATTAGAAAGTGCCTTCCTGCAGTCATGGTTTTCATTGACTTTAGGAAGGCCTTTGATTCTGTGGACCGTCACTGCCTGATGAAGATCTTACAGGCTTATGGAATCCCCAAGAAGATAGTGGACCTGATATCACTGCTCTACACCAACACCAAAGCCCAAGTCATTACACCTGATGGGATGACAGAGTTCTTTGAGATACTGGCTGGAGTGCTCCAGGGAGATACATTGGCTCGCTACCTTTTTATCATCGTAGTGGACTATTGTATGCGCCTTGCACTGGAGAAACACCAGGACTCTGCCTTTACTGTAGCACCGGCTCAGAGCAGGAGAGTTAAGGCGAAAAAGGTATCGGATGCTGAATTTGCCGACGACATAGTTTTGGTGACAAACACAGTGAAGGAGGCAGAGGATTTGATGCGGGAGGTTGAGACTCTGTCGATGAGTGTGGGGCTGAGAATGAACGAGACTAAAACAAAATATCTGGTAGAGAATGTTGAGAAGCCAGAGGGGATCACTAATGTAGGCGGGAAGCCGCTGGAATTGGTTGAGGACTTCCTGTATTTGGGAGCAAAGATTGGGAATACGGAAGATGGTGTGGTTGAGAGGAAGAGCAAGGCCTGGGCGGCGTGCCACAGCTTGAGATCGGTGTGGAAGTCGGACCTTCGTAGAGACCTGAAAATCCGCCTCTTCATTGCTGTAGTGGAGTCTGTGCTGCTGTATGGGTCTGAGACATGGACACTGACCAAGAAACTCACTCAGATGGTGGATGGGTGCTACACGAGACTGCTGAGGATGGCTCTGAACATTAATCAGTATACACTGAGGATGAACAACTCAGAGCTGTATGGGAGCATCCCAAAAGTCAGCTCAAAAGTGACACAGAGGAGACTGGGGTTAGCTGGACATGCTCACCGACATCCAGAGTTGACAATGCACTCAGTGCTCCTTTGGGGGCCCCTACATGGACACACTAGAAGAGGAAGACCAAGGTTAACGTATGTTGATGCCCTAAGGACAGACACTAATTCAAATTAGAAACTACATTCTTAGCGAGTTTAAATGGCAAGTAAGTATGTTTTGAAACAGTGAGCGAGTTTGAAATTAGAAAATATATAGCTTTCACCGTATTTTTGACTAAAGGAATTTTAGCTTGATAACGGGGTTTAGAACCCTCGCTAAGAATGTAGTTTCTAATTTGAATGGAAAGAGATGGATGATGTGTTGGTGTAATGGTAGCACAGTGGTCGCGATAACCACAGATGTGGGTTCGACTCCCATGTACGTCAATACTCATCTTTTTCCATTCATCTGAGGGTTCTAAACCCCTTTATCAAGCTAAAATTCCTTTAGTCAAAAATACGGTGAAAGCTATATATTTTCTAATTTCAAACTCGCTCACTGTTTCAAAACATACTTACTTGCCATATATATATATATATATATATGTATGTATGTATGTATGGAGATGTGTGTGTATGTATATATGTGTATATTTATGGGTACGTCTTTCTGCATGTGTGCGTGTTTGTGCGCATGTGTGAGTGTAGGAACGCATGAATATGTGTGTTTGTATTTGCATGTAGGCGCACATACACGTATGTGTGATTGTGTGAGTATATGTATATGCGTGAGTATGTGCTTGTATATGTGTTTGTATATATAAATATACATTTTTTATTTTCCACTTTACATTATGTCCGTTATTTTATTTAAGCCTCGGTTTCAATTGTCCTAGACTCTGTTTTGAAATCCATATCTCACTTCCATTTTAAATAAAATTTCATTCTGATGATCGAAGGTAGACGTCTGTGCCAGGCTCGTCTCTTTTCGTGAAACCTTTGGTAAATGAAATAATTATCTTATCTTCTTTATTACATAACTATATATATATATATATATATATATATATATATATATATATATATATATATATATATATATATATATATATATATATATATATACACATATACACGTATATATACATACACATATACACATATACACGTACATATATTTCAGCTTGTAATAGCTTGTTTTTAATTTCATATCTTACGCCCATATTAAACTTTCATTCTGATGAGTGATTTCAGACGTCATATATATATGTGTGTGTGTGTGTATGTGTGTGTATAGAAGTGGTAACACAACAGTTAGTTCACCATGCCGAGAACATTTGTTTCACCTTAGCTGATTTTCACCTCGTAAGGGACATCGTTATCCGGAACAGGAAGGACAACCGTATGTTCCGTATAACCATGTCCACTGAAGATCCGCTAAGGTGAAACAATTGTTCTCGGTATGGTGAACTAACTATTGTGTTACCACTTCTACCTAACTTGTCCCATGGACTGAGTGCTCTACCACTACGGATATTACCTGCCAGTGTTCTACCTCTCTCTCTCTCTCTCTCTCTCTCTCTCTCTATATATATATATATATATATATATATATATATATATATATATATATATATATATGTGTGTGTGTGTGTGTGTGTGTGTATTTCTTCACTGGACTGTGTCGAATGCTTTGTTATATCTGTTTACTTTTTACACACAAACGCACACACGCACTCATATATATATATATATATATATATACGAGGGTATGCTGAAAGGTTCATAGGATGACTATGGAGAAGTGATGCTAGAGCTGTGAAATCTTGCATACAATAATTTCTAAATTATTAATAATAACTCCATTGTTTCTTTCCAGGGACTATGTTGAAACATAATCTTCATTTGGTCATTCGATCAGATTATTTTTTTCAGCTTATGAACTTTTCATCCGACCCTATTATTTATGTATATATATTGTTATACTTTGGAAGGGTCATGCGGCCATAAAAACACACGCACCTTCTGGTTTTCACTTCAATTTATTATGAATTTAAAACTATCCATAGTAGAGAGTACTCACAACCTCTAACTGGATTACCTAAAGCTATGACTTGTTATCCCATATATATATAAATATATATATATATATATATATATATATATATATATATATATATATATATATATATATACAGTATTTTCCGTTGTATTGTAATATAAATATTACATACAGTAGATTGACAGCTCACGTAGAGTTTGCTCGACGGTTCCAGTTGTAGTTCCAAAAGTAATCCGGAGAAAAATAGAAAGATTTGAATGGATACAGTTTAGTTGAAAGGACTTTCAACTAAACTGTATCCATTCAAATCTTTCTATATATATATATATATATATAAATATATAAACGGAAAAAATGAAACGAAATTTCATTTCTCACTCTTAGTACTGCTGTTACTTAAATATATGTATGTATACGTACATACATATATGTATACAGACGTACAGTAGTATGTATATATATATACATACATGCACATATATATATGTACGTATGGATTCTCCGAACATTTATTATAATGCTCGGTGTGTTTGTAAACAAACAACCCGAATTAAGCCGTACAGTGTCTAGCAACCATCGTTGCTCATTTGTTCAACACTGACAAAGGAATGCTGTACTGGTTTCAAGCTTATTAGCTATCGCCAGCAACGTATACCTTCCTGCCAGATGATTGAACGTCTGAAAGTATAAACTTTCCTTATGCATATTAACGGCTGAGCAGCCTAATTTGCATATCGAGTGAGTTAATCGCCCGGGGTACCGAAAACGATAAACGGAAAAAATGAAACGAAATTTCATTTCTCACTCTTAGTACGGCTGTTACTTAAATATAAGTATGTATACGTACATACATATATGTATACAGACGTACAGTAGTACGTATATATATATACATGCACACATATATATATGTACATATGGATTCACCGAACATTTATTATAATGCTCGGTGTGTTTGTAAACAAACAACCCGAAGTAAGCCGTACAGTGTCTAGCAAGCATCGTTGCTAATTTGTTCAGTACGGCTGTTACTTAAATATGTACGTATACATACTTATATTTAAATAACAGCCGTACTAAGAGCGAGAAATGAAATTTCGTTTCATTTTTTCCGATTATCATTTTCGGTACCCCGGCCGATTAACTCACTCGATATGCAAATTAGGCTGCTCGGCCGTTAATATGCATAAGGAAAGTATATACTTTCAGACGTTGAACCATCTGGCAGGAAGGTATACGTTGCTGACGATAGCTAATAAGCTTGAAACTAGTACAGCGTTCCTTTGTCAGTGTTGAACAAATGAGCAACGATGGTTGTTAGACACTGTACGGCTTAATTCGGGTTGTTTGTTTACAAACACACCGAGCATTATAATAAATGTTCGGAGAATCCATACGTACATATATATATGTGTACATGTATGTATATATATATTCATGCTACTGTACGTCTGTATAAATATATGTATGTACGTATACATACTTATATATATATATACACACACACACACACATATATATATATATATATATATATATATATATATATATATATATATATATATATATACTATATTATATTTTGAGAATAAACTCTCAGTCGTTTACAATAATTCAGCTCCAAGAAAAGGGGCATTTCCGAGCAGTTAAATCCATTAAAATATATGATAAACACAAAACGTGTTTGCATTGTAACAGACAAAGTTAGCTATTAATGAAATAAACAAATTAAAGTGAATACAATTTGTCTGTCTCGATATAAGTCAATAAAGACAAGCTTATATTGGCAAACGCGGTGGTTCCTGGACAAATTTAAATTTCAAAATCCAAACCTGCTCCGTAGATGAATTTGAACCTCGAAACCTAAATATGTTTCGCAACGATGGTACGTGAATTGAAAAATAAAGAGAATCGAAATGGAATTGAAATAAAAAGTGAAATATTCAAATCTTCTGTGCTTATCAACAGGAACCCATTAAAATTAGTATATTCCACATCAAAAATTTAGCAGGTCTGACTACACGTGTGCAGCCAGGCCAAATTAGCCGTCCCGCATTCCCGGTGCTAGAAATAACAGCCGTTTATGCGGGATTAAAGATCAGCCATACAGTTAAGGAGCAATATAATGTATTATATTTTGAGAATAAACTCTCAGTCGTTTACAATAATTCAGCTCCAAGAAAAGGGGGCATTTCCGAGCAGTTAAATCCATTAAAATATATGATAAACACAAAACGTGTTTGCATTGTAACAGACAAAGTTAGCTATTAATGAAATAAACTAATTAAAGTGAATACAATTTGTCTGTCTCGATATAAGTCAATAAAGACAAGCTTATATTGGCAAACGCGGTGGTTCCTGGACAAATTTAAATTTCAAAATCCAAACCTGCTCCGTAGATGAATTTGAACCTCGAAACCTAAATATGTTTCGCAACGATGGTACGTGAATTGAAAAATAAAGAGAATCGAAATGGAATTGAAATAAAAAGTGAAATATTCAAATCTTCTGTGCTTATCAACAGGAACCCAGTAAAATTAGTATATTCCACATCAAAAATTTAGCAGGTCTGACTACACGTGTGCAGCCAGGCCAAATTAGCCGTCCCGCATTCCCGGTGCTAGAAATAACAGCCGTTTATGCGGGATTAAAGATCAGCTCTACAGTTAAGGAGCAATATACTATATTGCCAATATAAGCTTGCCTTTGCCAATATAAGCTTGTCTTTATTGACTTATATCGAGACAGACAAATTGTATTCACTTTAATTAGTTTATTTCATTAATAGCTAACTTTGTCTGTTACAATGCAAACACGTTAATATATATATATATATATATATAAGTCGTTTGGAAGCCTCGACAATGCAAATGGGTAAATCTCCGGGTAACAAGGTCCGGTGGTGGAGAGAGAGATATGTAAGTGAGTGTACGTTGAGATGCGTGGTGTGTATAAGATGTGTGAGATGTGTAGAATGAAGGGAAGAGTAAAAGAATAAAAATAATAATAACAACACAAGAGAGAGAGTTACATTGGGAGAGATTTAATAGTCCCTATATATTTCGGATTCACATCCATCAACTGGGGTTTTTTCCGGGGTGGGGGAAAAGGTTGTCTGTCGGACAACTCGGAACGCGTCTTTCGCTGTCTGTTGATTTGAATATCTGAGGTATTCGGCCGAGCGCGCGTGCGCGTGAAATGGGGCGGTCGTACAGAGGTCAGCGGCCGAATGAGGGAGTGGGATGGGGATGGCGCTAGCTGTCAGTCCATTCTCTGCCTGTTTGTTAAATGTTACTGTGTGTGTGTGTGTGCGTGTGTTGTTGTCTCGCTTGAGTGTGTGTGTGTGTGCGTGTGTTGTTGCCTTGTTCATCTGTATTGGCAGTGTAGTATGTTCGTATGGTGGAATGCTACTGTGTGTGTGTGTGCGTGTGTGTGTGTGTGTAGTTGTCTCGTTTGCGTGTGTGTGTGTGTGCGTGTGTTGTGTGTTGTTGCATCGCTTGTTAACTTAAACCAGCCATTTCATTTCGCTTCTCTCTAATCGGTTGTTTATTTGCGGTTGCAGTTGTTTGATAAGAAGCGCTTCCTTAATACGTAACGTGCCGACGTTTCTTTCAGTCGCTAGAATTGTGACAATGGGCCTTCCGTCTTTGTTTCCGCATTTGTCTATGTGTTTCCGGAAAGACGAGGCCCTGGTTTTAATGTGTTCCTTGATCCGGATGTGCAAAGGTCGAATTGTGCTACCTATGTAGTATTGGTTGCACCTGTCACATTCTATCTTATACACGACGTATGTGCGTAGGCAACAGTTAGCATGGTGTATCGGGCAGTGTCTGAGGGAGCATGCGTCAGTAGATTTTTCGGGTTTTCTGGAGAGGCATCTTCGCAGGGAGGGGCCCGAGTGGGCCAGGTGGATGTCGAGGCCCTCCCTCCGTATAGCCTTGCGGATAGCGTTGGTGGTTTTCTCGCCCAGGTGTGGCATTTTAAGGAAGCACTTGCCTTGGTGCGTCTCTGTCTCTTGCGTCTGGTGTCTCCTATTCTGTCTGTGATCGAGGTAGGGTACCCGTTCGTCTCCAGCACCTCGAGGAATCGCTTGGTATGAGTGACACCACTGGCGGGATCGCTGCATCTGTTTTTGATTCGCGCGATCTCGTTCGTGATGTATCCTCTTTTGACACTGTTAGGGAGGGCGGACTTGTAGTGAACGAATAGGTCCCTGTAGGCTGCCTTTCTGTAGAAGTTGCAGTGGATCCCTCCTTGTTCCGTGATGTTGATTCGGAAGTCGAGGAGGGCAAGTGACCCGTCTTCGTTGGGTGTTCAACACTGAAGTCAATGTTCTCGTCCGTGTTGTTGAACGTCTCATAGATTCTGTTCGCCGTGTCTTGGGAAGATGTGAGGATGAGGATATCGTCCACGTATCTTGAGAAAAAGGCTACGGCGTTGGGGTGGCAGGCGTTGAGAGCCTTTCGTTCGAGGTTGTCCATGTAGGAGATCGCTAGCACACCTGATAGACTTGATCCCATGGGCAATCCCGAGGTTTGTTGGTATATTTGGTCAAGGAATCCGAAGTAGGTGTTGTCGACGACGATGGATAGGAGTTGGTGGCTGTCAGTAGTGGTGAGCCCGAAGCAGTGTAGGTCGGTGGATTGAACGCGTTCCATTAGTATATTGACGGCCGGGAGTGCCGGGACCGAGGTGTAGAGAGCGACTACATCAAGGCTGAAGGCATATCTGTTATTCTTTCTGGTGTCGGGATCCATTTGATGCAGGCGCTTCAACACCTCCTCGGAGCTGTTAACGTGTCCCGGCAAGGTGTCTAAGATGGGTTTGAGTATTCTGGCTAGGAGCCATGAAATTTTGTAGAGTGGTCCCTCCACGCTCGATACGATGGGCCTGATTTTCAGGTCGGGTCCCTGTTTGTGTGTTTTCACGAGGTGGTAGAAGGCGGGTAGTCTGCTGTTCCTCGTGAGGAGGTTGTATCTAAGTTAACAAGCGATGCAACAACACACAACACACGCACACACACGCAAACGAGACAACTACACACACACACACACGCACACACACACACAGTAGCATTCCACCATACGAACATACTACACTGCCAATGCAGATGAACAAGGCAACAACACACGCACACACACACACACACACACTCAAGCGAGACAACAACACACGCACACACACACACACAGTAACATTTAACAAACAGGCAGAGAATGGACTGACAGCTAGCGCCATCCCACTCCCTCATTCGGCCGCTGACCTCTGTACGACCGCCCCATTTCATGCGCACGCGCGCTCGGCCGAATACCTCAGATATTCAAATCAACAGACAGCGAAAGACGCGTTCCGAGTTGTCCGACAGACAACCTTTTCCCCCACCCCGGAAAAAACCCCAGTTGATGGATGTGAATCCGAAATATATAGGGACTATTAAATCTCTCCCAAGGTAACTCTCTCTCTTGTGTTGTTATTATTATTTTTATTCTTTTACTCTTCTCTTCATTCTACACATCTCACACATCTTATACACACCACGCATCTCAACGTACACCCACTTACATATCTCTCTCTCCACCAGCGGACCTTGTTACCCGGAGATTTACCCATTTGCATTGTCGAGGCTTCCAAACGACTTATAAATATTTACTTATTGTTCCACAATGCTTCAAGCAAACTTCAATACTCTCTTATATATATATATATGTGTGTGTGTGTGTATATATATATATGTGTGGTCGAGTTAACCTGAAAGTGTACTAACTGCTTTCTCTAGCAAATACGATAGTCACTGTCTGTCCACCTTTCTACCTGTAACCTCTGTATCGTGTATTAATTTCTCCCTCCGCCTTCTGAGATATTTTCACTTGCTATACAATCCTTTTTCTTGGCCGATGTATCACGTGTTAATTCCTCCCTCTGAGATTTTCTCATTTGCTACAAACGCATCTGGAAAACAGTCCTTTTCTCTGAGGTGCCTTGACAAGCTGATTGGCTTGACAACGATGGTGCATGTTTATGATACACAATTGCCGCATATGAATCAGCGAAACATAGGTATATTTTTGTCTATTATTTCCTCTTATTTTATAATTTGATATATATATATATGTTTATATATTTGTATATATATAGACATGCGTGCGTGTCTGTGTGTGTGTGTGTATTAGTAAATATATACCCATTCTGCATCATACCATGTATCGAGTACTTCTTTGATTTGTGGTCTTCCCGATCCCACTACAGCAGACTTTCAATATATATATATATCAGGACTTCCTGATGATTTCTCCTGAATGAAACAGTTCTAGTCCTGTAGAATCCATTTCTATATTATATATTAAATATGTATACTCTCCTATGTATTGAGAACCTTACTTACTGTGGTTACTCCCGGTTGAACCCGATATAACTTATCTAAATATATATATGTATATATATATATGGAGATTATATATATGTGTGTGTTATATAGATATCAATTACATTTTAATAGATTTTTGTAATGTTTTTTCGTAAACATTTTCTTCTAAGTAAAATGAAAAAAATTTATCTGTAAATTCCGAATGATTTATTAGTAAACGAAAAGCAAATAACGCATCATGCAGGTACATCACTCTATCGCCCTTCCATGTATCTAGGAAATTTGAAATATGTAAATATAGAACATTTTTTTTTTTTTAATGTCAAAAATTAAATCATGTTTTATAAGGATTAAAGAAAATAGGAAATAAAATGATCGTAATTGATAAAAAAAAATGTCTGTAAAATGAAATTATTGAACTGATATTACCGCCTACTTATAATGACAGAACGAAAAAAAAATACCTGCTTATTGATACAAGAAAAATATGACAATTTTGTATTTTCAAGAAATATTTTATTACCAAAATGTGTTACATTTCATTGGAAGTAAGGAATATTCGATTTAATATCAATTTAGCTTTTGCTTAACACATTTTATTTCTTGTAGAATGAATGCACATTTTCAAAGCTAATTTGGTAATTCTAAATGATTAATGTCCAAATCACCAACATTAGGACCTCT
>OZ024743.1:309133411-309163411 GCA_964016885.1 Eledone cirrhosa | reverse complement strand
GAAAATAACTGTAATTACAGTCAGTCACTGACAATATTTTTCTGTCTCTAGATGGTTATTACCCAATTTTTATAAGCTATTCTATAACAACTGACTGTAAATGTAGTTATTTTTGGGGCTTGAGCATCTTACATCTTCTTATATATAGTATTTATGTTTATTTAGAATGAGACTGCAAGTAATGTTTTATGATACTTGAATATCAAATATCTGATATTTTTCTTAATTCAATCGGCTGTATTTTAAATGAGCTAGATAAAGTGGAAGATAGGCATGTGACGGAAACCTGTTTCAAAAAAAAACAATCATGAATTTTCATATTTTTATAAGTGGGACAAATCAGCTTCCAAGACGACAGGTCGGTGTTAGAAATCAGCTTTATACACCATATCACACTTCAAAATACACTAATCCTTTTCATACCTAATCACTTGAATACCAAGCCGTTTGTTTTAAAGAGTTTATATTTAGATTTAAACTTTCGATCGTTCCCTATCGAACAATACGGGCGCAAACGGAACAAAAGCCACCGAAACAGCGTGGACGCAGCATTGAGGCCATTTAGATAGCTATGACCGAAGAGAAATAGTATATATATATATAGAGAGAGAGAGATTACAATAATCAAAGTTCAGTTTAAATCATTTATTTGCTTACAATTGTTTCCTCCGAACCGAGGTTTGGATTCTTTGGAGCAACTATTTAGTGATCTATAACATACTTGACCTCCTTTTCAACACAAGAGACATATAAAAACATATGCACATATTGATCCACAGTGGGATGACATCCATCAAAATGATATAGCATGGCAATTTACATATAAAGGTTAAAGGATAAAGATAAAAATGAAGCATTGGCAGTCTATGAAGATAAAGCAAGAGGAAAGTTTAGAGTAGTCAGTGTATGAAACAATCTCACGTGTAGCATGCACGCGTGTCTTATTTATACAGGATTAGAGTGCGTCAGAATGTTACTTGCAGGGTCAGGCAGTTGAAGCAGGCAATCGATATTATTATGTGGGCTGAATTATTAAATCATTTTTTCGCATACACCTGTATGATATACAATCCCGAATGTGGAGAAACACCAAAATATCAAAAATATCAAACATATTATAAAACATATTATATGGTAGGCAAAACAGTACCACTGTCTTCGCGCACACCACCACTCACATAATCCATGAGACGCAATATATAGACCACGGGTCTATCATATAATTCACGATGGTTCGGCATATAACCAAGTTATAAACCGTATCTTGTCGATTCTTAATTAATCATGTTGTTTAGTTTTGTGTGATGATACTATATTCCGGAAGTGTGTGTATGACCAAGGGGAGTTAATGCGTAAGGGGAGGTAACTAGCTGGTTTTCTTAGTTAAATTTATTATCCTAAATTGCATTAATGGTGTTTCAAATAAGTGCCTATCATATGATGTTATAACTAATTTCTAGATTATGTTACTTATCTATAGGTTACAGTGTTGTCTATTAAGAAGTACTAAAGGTGTATATATCAGGATGATTACCTTCTATTAAGGGGTGTCATATCTGAACATTCTATAAGAAGAGTCAGACCCCCAAATCAATGTTCTATGTAAGTGTAATTCCTCCCGCAGGACCTGGCATGGTCCTATTATTTTATATGTGACTCCCGGTAAGCTCTGGGTCATTGTATGTCTGAATCCTTGGTAAATCTGAATATCTCCAGGGTGGTCTGGAGATCAAATCTCCCATATAAAGACACCAGTCTGGCCACCAAGCAATACATAAACTCCTATCTCATATATAAATTAAATTAGGTATCTTATCTACAAATTAGAGTGGAGTCTATTAATAAGTACTAAAGGAGTTCATATCATGATTATTACAATCTGGAGATCAAATCTCCTATATAAAGACACCAGTCTGGCCACCAAGCAATACATAAACTCCTATCTCATATATAAATTAAATTAGGTATCTTATCTACAAATTAGAGTGGAGTCTATTAATAAGTACTAAAGGAGTTCATATCATGAAGATTACAATCTGGAGATCAAATCTCCTATATAAAGACACCAGTCTGGCCACCAAGCAATACATAAACTCTCATCTCATATATAAATTAAATTAGGTATCTTATCTACAAATTAGAGTGGAGTCTATTAATAAGTACTAAAGGGGTTCATATCCTGATGATTACAATCTAATATGGAGTGCCACAACTGGACAATCCATAAGAAGAGTCGGACTACAAAATTAATTATAAGGGTCTCACTACTAATAAGGGTCTTATTACTAATAATGGTCTTATTATCATACAGGACTCAACCTAATAAATTTTGTAACCTCTGTCTACTAGAGACCCATACTATCATCTTCTCTAACCATAATCTCCTTAATAAAAAATCAGAAGTGTTCGGATCTTGCCAACACCGCTTCCGACACTCTTTCCAAAACTTTAAACCCTATATATAACAATGTCAGACTGGAACCGTCACCACCACTAGCAATTAGCATCAGTAGCACACCTTACACCTCACCTCCACACCCATTTATATACTCTAAAGGTAATACTGGCAGCATTATAGAACCATCTACCCTGGGGATACCCCCATGTACTTCTAATTCTGATATCTCGGCCGTGGATTACTTAAACTGCATTGCACAAATATATGATTAATATAAACTGTAGACACGGTATTGGTTGTGCTAACATAGTCCTGTGCATGGAGTGCCACCATGAGCTAGATTGATGACTAAGTAAGTAATCTTATTATTATGTGACTATATATTCTATACGATCAGTACAATGAATTATGCACAGGTGATACATCAGTTAGGAGTCTCTGTGTTGCTTGATGACCTGACTAGTATCTTTTGATGAGAGAACGGGTCCCCGGACCACCCTGGTGAACTTACCGTGAATGCAGTCATACAATGACCCGAAACTTGCCGGGAGTCCTGTATGATAATAAGACCATTATTAGTAATAAGACCCTTATTAGTAGTGAGACCCTTATAATTAATTTTGTAGTCCGACTCTTCTTATGGATTGTCCAGTTGTGGCACTCCATATTAGATTGTAATCATCAGGATATGAACCCCTTTAGTACTTATTAATAGACTCCACTCTAATTTGTAGATAAGATACCTAATTTAATTTATATATGAGATGAGAGTTTATGTATTGCTTGGTGGCCAGACTGGTGTCTTTATATAGGAGATTTGATCTCCAGATTGTAATCTTCATGATATGAACTCCTTTAGTACTTATTAATAGACTCCACTCTAATTTGTAGATAAGATACCTAATTTAATTTATATATGAGATAGGAGTTTATGTATTGCTTGGTGGCCAGACTGGTGTCTTTATATAGGAGATTTGATCTCCAGATTGTAATAATCATGATATGAACTCCTTTAGTACTTATTAATAGACTCCACTCTAATTTGTAGATAAGATACCTAATTTAATTTATATATGAGATAGGAGTTTATGTATTGCTTGGTGGCCAGACTGGTGTCTTTATATGGGAGATTTGAACTCCAGACCACCCTGGAGATATTCAGATTTACCAAGGATTCAGACATACAATGACCCAGAGCTTACCGGGAGTCACATATAAAATAATAGGACCATGCCAGGTCCTGCGGGAGGAATTACACTTACATAGAACATTGATTTGGGGGTCTGACTCTTCTTATAGAATGTTCAGATATGACACCCCTTAATAGAAGGTAATCATCCTGATATATACACCTTTAGTACTTCTTAATAGACAACACTGTAACCTATAGATAAGTAACATAATCTAGAAATTAGTTATAACATCATATGATAGGCACTTATTTGAAACACCATTAATGCAATTTAGGATAATAAATTTAACTAAGAAAACCAGCTAGTTACCTCCCCTTACGCATTAACTCCCCTTGGTCATACACACACTTCCGGAATATAGTATCATCACACAAAACTAAACAACATGATTAATTAAGAATCGACAAGATACGGTTTATAACTTGGTTATATGCCGAACCATCGTGAATTATATGATAGACCCGTGGTCTATATATTGCGTCTCATGGATTATGTGAGTGGTGGTGTGCGCGAAGACAGTGGTACTGTTTTGCCTACCATATAATATGTTTTATAATATGTTTGATATTTTTGATATTTTGGTGTTTCTCCACATTCGGGATTGTATATCATACAGGTGTATGCGAAAAAATGATTTAATAATTCAGCCCACATAATAATATCGATTGCCTGCTTCAACTGCCTGACCCTGCAAGTAACATTCTGACGCACTCTAATCCTGTATAAATAAGACACGCGTGCATGCTACACGTGAGATTGTTTCATACACTGACTACTCTAAACTTTCCTCTTGCTTTATCTTCATAGACTGCCAATGCTTCATTTTTATCTTTATCCTTTAACCTTTATATGTAAATTGCCATGCTATATCATTTTGATGGATGTCATCCCACTGTGGATCAATATGTGCATATGTTTTTATATGTCTCTTGTGTTGAAAAGGAGGTCAAGTATGTTATAGATCACTAAATAGTTGCTCCAAAGAATCCAAACCTCGGTTCGGAGGAAACAATTGTAAGCAAATAAATGATTTAAACTGAACTTTGATTATTGTAATCCCCATATAACTGCTCTGTAAAACAACCGATGTTATTACATTGAGCTATTTATCTTAATTAATGACTATCTTTCACTATTTAGGGTTTGTATAAAAAATATATAACCATAAAAGGTTTTATTACATACATAACCATAAATAGTATCCTTAATACTATATATATATATATATATATATATATATATATATATATAAATGTAATCTGCAAACAAGCCTCATTTGTAAAGCCATATCAGTAGAATGAACCCTTCATTCTTGCTCTTATGTTGGCATGTAAACATATATATATATATATATATGTGTGTGTGTGTGTGTGTGTGTGTGTGTGTGTGTGTGTGTGTGTGTGTGCGTGTGCGCGTGCGTGTGTGTGTGTGTGTGTGTGTGTGTGTGTGTATATATGAGAGTACCCCGAGGGAAATGGTAAGGATAATGGTTGAAAAAGCACTATGAATTTATTTTTAATATGTGCAATTTTCTTCGAGCTCTATATTAAAGGGGATTTTAAGTGTAGTAAGACAATTTATGGTTATGATTTAGTGAAAAATATCTAAAAACATTCTTATTTTTAAAGTGATGCAGTCATAGTGCCGTTTTTGTTTGTTTATTTTTTTTATTTTTGTTTTTTTTTTCAGAATGCCTTGCTTATGCAGACTAATATATATATATAAAACTGAGGTTGTCTGTCTGTCTACTACAACCGTCGGCACACATCTCCTCCTAAACCGTACGTTCAAATTTCAGTGAAATTGCTACACTTATAGATGAAGGTCCGGCGGAGACATCGGTCAAAAGAATTTTCAAATCAACCCACGCCAAGTGCAAAATTCGAATTTGTAATGTATTGATTTTTCAGTTCAAATGTATAAATAGAGATGTTATTTCCCTTTTATGGCGTCATTTGCTTATCAATTTATGTTACGTATAAACGACGTGGTGGACCAAGAAGAACAATTTCATGCAAAGACAAGACCAAATTTATGGTGTAAATGGAGTCGTTAGACTAATATTCTATTTAAAATAACCGAATGATTTCCAGCCCCGGAGTTTAAGAATGATGTAAATAAAATTGTAAACGAAAATGACAGGTTATTAAAATAGTTGCTTCTATTTTTGGCACAAGGCCAGCAATTACCCAGTACATTACTAGTACTTTATTTTATCGACCCCGTAAGGATGAAAGGCAAAGTTAACCTCGACGGGATTTTAACTTTGCCTTAACATAGTAAAAGTAAATAGTGAAGATTTAGGCCAGTACATACGTATGCGCCGACGAACATACACATACATATACATACGCACACACAAAAACATACACACACACACACACACACACACAAACACGTGCGCGCGCGCGTATGTATAAACCTTATGCATTTCTACAGTATTTTCACCAAACTTAAGACATAGGTTACTTATGTACTCCGGATGGTCATGGGCCCTTTTATTTTTCCAGATATTGATTATAGGGACTCCCGGCAGATAACCCCCTTTAACCACCTCCTTGGAGTCGACTGAAGCACTGCAGTGCAATGCAAAAAAAACGTCATAACTTCTGGAGTTCGCAACAGATTTTCAGAAAACTTACCACATGGGCTACGTTTGTTCTACAGATGAATGTGAACTCTCAGAATTGGCACATATTGAGTAGGGCACCCCTGGGGGCAGGAACCACCTTTTGGAAAAAGCCGATGAATTTGTAAAAGTATAGTTTTCGAAGCTGCACTGAAGTATTGACATAAATGATATACATAACTGCTATTTAATAGTATGATATATAACGTTTAGAGTTAAGAAAATAAATATTGACGAACCATAAAAAAAGCAGACATCATCCTTATTGCAGGGTATACGGCTTCTACATTTGTGATCAGTACATATTTCATGTGGATCGCTACATTCCAGGGATACAGTACATTCTTGTTTAACCTAAATATGAATTAACAAAAAAACAATATTAATGGTATTGATAATTGGTAGTATGAATATTATTACTGATGGTGTTTGCTGCTTAAAATTTGGTAGACGGATATGGCCGTGTCCGTCACACCGTGTGTGTGTTGCGTTTGCGTCAGTGTCTGTGCTTTTGTCCCGTAACATAGCGGTCCGAAAAGAGAGATCATTTAAAATAACTACCAGGCTTGAAAGCAATACGTACTGGATATGACGAAGTAAATTCTTTCAAGGTTTTGCTCCAGTATGACCGCAGTATAATGACTTAAACAAGTAAAATATTGGTTTAGGTACAAGGCCAACAATTATGGGGGAGGGGAAAGTCGACTAAATTATTACTATTATTATTATTAGGGCGATTGGCAAAGTCATTAGAACGTCGGATAGAAGGATTTGTGGCATTCGTTTCGGCTCTCTGGTCTCTGATTTCAAATCCCTCCGAAGTTAACTTTGCCTTTCATCCTTTCGAGGGCAATAAAAAAAGTACCAGTGTTGTACTGAGGCCGAACCGCTTTCACATTTCCATTGTCTCACTTTCTGTACTTCTCTGGAAGAAATTTGCAGTGTTCAGACCTGGAGAGGGATGGGATCCGCCGGGCTTTAAAACGCCCAAGAAATACCGTATGTCACTGCGGTGCCTCTGCGACTCCGAGGAGTTACGGGACCATACATACATAAAATGGTTAGAGCCTTAATCTCATGATCGTATGGTTGTGATTTCTGTTCCCGGACCAAACAGTGTGTTGTGTCCTTCTCTAAGCAAGATGTTTTGTTTCTCGTTGCGCCAGTTGTAGAAATGAATTGTGACGTCACTAATGCCAAGCTGTATCAGCCTTTGCCTTTGTTTTGGGCAACATAGGTTAAGTGGAGAGGGAAGAATGCTGGTCTTCCACAAAATACCTCGGCTTTTCAAGTGCAAACCCAAGACTAGTTATAATAAAGAAGACCTTATATATGTGCTTCTAGGTAATTTAACTCCTGGTAATTTTACTCCCGGTATTTTCACTCCGGTAATTTCACTCCCGGTATTTTCACTCCCGGTATTATTTTCAATCCGGTAATGAAATTCATCATCATTATTATTATTTATTATTATCATCGACATAGCTGTAGAGCTTATCTCGAAGCGGCAACGTTAACTTAAGAAAGAGGAAGGTGGCGGTATCACTAGAAAAGGGAGAGGCTAGCAAAAGATATAAATAGACTGACTTAGTGACCCGGTCAAACGTCAACGACAGTGGCACTGCTGGATCCCCCGTTCCCCACCATCAATAGAAAAAGCCCCAGCACCACCACCGACATAGCCAACAACAATAACAGACAACTTCAGCAAAAAGTATATTATATTATTAATAATAATTTCATTCTTAAGCCACGCAATGCTCACATTAAGGAACCACTCATGGTAATAATAAAAAAAAAAAAGAAGACCCCGTGACCAAGAAATACCGGGATGGCGGCCGGCGGCGAATAGCCGTGTCTCTAGGGGAGGACCACCCCTCTAGTCTTGGTTGACACTCGTCCTAGGAGTGGTAACACGAAATGATTACTCCTTGGCGGTTAAGGATAAAACGCGACAAAATAAAGTCAATGTCAAATGATAAAATCTCATACCGGATCGGCCGTCACCCGGGTCAAAAAGGGCCGCGTCCCTCAGCGAGGAACCAGACTGGGATCGAAAAATCAGCTAATGGTTCAAACTTTCCCATCATTTCGGAGCTGGAGACCTCCCATAACCGGAATACTCCTACTGTTGGCCCTCAATGCTCACCACCAAGAAATCCAAAGATAAAGAGAGAAAAATGGTCAAGGGAAGACAATAAAGAAGTCCTTGAGGCTTTCTACACTGCCATGTATTACCCATCAAATAGATCGAATACAGAACAGACATATATCAACTGGAAAAAGAAACATCCCGAAAACAGAGGCTATATTGACAGTAACAAACTAGCCAATATACGAAGAAATATTGTAAAAAAAAAGTTACTAACTGATATAGAAATTGATCAGATCAAGTTATTAGCACAAAGTCAGCGAAGGGAAAATGAAACATGTGTCAGTGAAACCGAGGTAAATTGCAACATTTCGAATCCCAGAGTTGGGGCGGAATCACTGACAGCAGAACAAATTAAAGAAAGGATCGAAAAAGTGGAGGGAGTGCATGCTCAAGGTGAAACTCAAAATGAAAACAATGAGAACGTAAATGATAAAGAAATGAATGAGAATGAACTTGCCAACTTGAAGGATGAAATTATGATCGAATGGATGAAAATGAAAGAATCTGACATGCGTGAACGAGACACCCTCCCGAAGATCCAGAACTCCAAACAGAACCAAAAGATAATACACGAGATTAACATAATTCTCAAAAACATTATCATCACAAACAAACTAAATATTACTGATCTAAATCATCTCTATTATGCATCGGCTAAATTCACCACTCACTTATGTGGAGTGAAAATGAAAAATAAAGGAATTCCCACAAGAAACCTACTTGGCAAGAGAACATCAATCGCCAGATAAACTTTCTCCGATCTGACATAGAAATTTTAACAAACTACAAAGTAGGTAAACATGTTAAACAAACTAAACTTAGAAAATTGAAATGAAAATACAGTATAAAATCAACAAGTGACATAGACTGAAAGAAAAAATCAAGCAAAAAGTGTCGGCCAAAGCTGCTTGTATAAGGCGCTTTGAAAAACGATCGAGATTCTATAAAGACAATAATATGTTCAAAAACAACCAAAGGAACTTCTACAGAAAAATTGGCAAGTCAACAATAACTGCTAAATCAATACCACCCAAGGAGGAAGTGCAAGAATTCCGGGAAAAGATCTGGATCGAAGAAAAAGTTCATAATATACATGCCCCATGGATAGACAGACAAATGAAAGAGGAACAAACATGGGAAAATATAACAGTTGAACAGTTACGTTTAGCTCTTAGAAAAACCAGTTAATGGAAATCCCCGGGAAAAGATAAAATACAAAATTTACGGATAAATGCCTTCACAGAGTCCATGAGCTGTTAGCCCAACTTTACAATGAAATAGTTAAGGAGCCAGAAAAGATACCATCATAGCTAGTTAACGGCATTACATTCCTACTTCCGAAGAATGATGAGACAAACAATCCCAAAAATTACAGACCGATAACTTGCTTGACCACAATATATAAAATGTTAACATCAGTCCTAACTGAATATACATATGATCACCTGATAACTAATCTATTTCCCAAGAGCAGAAAGGGTGTAAACGAGGCTCATATGGCTGTAAAGATCAGCTTTTGGTTAACAAAATGATACTGGAAGATTGTCATAATAGACACAAAAATCTATCAATTGCTTGGATAGATTATAAAAAAGCATTCGATAGTTTGCCACACAGTTGGATTGAAAAATGTTTAGAGATTTTCAAAATATCTCCCGTTGTCAGGAGTTTCATGTCATTCAGTATGAAGACATGGAAAACGACTCTCCTTTTGAATAGTGAAAATAAATTACTAGAAGCTGGAGAAGTTAATATTAATTGTGGAATTTTTCAGGGTGACTCTTTATCACCGCCTTTATTCTGCATCACGCTTATACCATTAAGTAATGAAACAAAACATGGATATAAAGTCTATGACAAAACCATTAATCACTTGTTCTACATGGATGATCTGTAACTATTTGCAAAAAATGATGAACAATTGCAAGGGTTATTATCCACTGTGAAGTAGTTCAGTGACGACATTAAAATGGAGTTTGGACTAGATAAATGCGCCAAAGCAACGTTCACCTGAGGAAAGCTGCTGAAAAGTTCAGACATTAATCTTGATCGGGGGAATGTGATAAGAGAACTTGATCAAGCGGAAACTTACAAATATCTAGGTGTTTGTGAGGGAGACAGAATCAAGCACTCGACAATGAGGGAAAGGATAAGGAAGGAATGTTACCGCAGAGTAAGAGCAATCTTAAGAACAGAATAGAATGCAAGGAATAGGATCGATGCCATAAACACGCTTGCCATACGAGTAGTAACCTACAGTTACAATGTCATCAACTGGTCAAGCACAGAGATCTGTAGGCTCGATACAAAAATTAGAAAATTCTTAACCATGCACACCCTAAGACAGATACAGATAGAATATATCTGCCTAGGAAAGGAGGACGTGGGTTAATCCAGTTAGATATTACGTTGAAAACTGCAACAATTGGATTATCTACATATCTAAGGGAATCACATGATTGGATGATCAAACTCGTTTTGAAACACGAAAACATCAAAAGATCATACTCCATTACAAAAGATGCACAAATATACAGTAATGGACTCCAAATTTCAGAAGTTCCATTTACTGCTGAAATGAAAAACAGAAAAAGCAAGGCAGCTAAAAGAAACTGCAAAGAAAGAACTGCTACAGAAACTGGCTAAGAAATGGCAAGAAAAGCCTCTGTATGGAAAATACCCAGAAAGAGCTAACAATCCTGATGTTGACAAAACTTTAACTTTAGTGGTTGGCATCCTCTGGACTGAAATCGGAGACTGAAGAACTAATTATATCAGCACAAGATCAGTGTCTGCCAACAAAAAATTACTAAGCCAACATAATAAAAAATGGATGCAACCCATTATGCCGTGTATGTAAAAAACAACCAGAGACCATTGATCATATAATTTCAATGTGCAGTCCTATAGCTCCAACCGAATACCTAAACAGGCATGATAGAGCTGCAAAATACATACATTGGATAATGTGTAAGCATTTTGACCTGCCCCATCAAAAGAATTGGTGGGAGCATCAACCACCCCCGTATTTGAAAAAGATCACATCTCAATCTTGTGGAACTTTAGCATCCAAACAGACCGAAAAATAGATGCAAATAGACCTGATATGATAGATACTGAAGGACTTTAAAAATAAGGTATGCCCGCTAATTGATATGTCCGTTCCAATAGACAAGAATGTGTCTATAAAAACATTTGAAAAATTGAGCAAGTATAAGGACCTGGAGATAGAAATTGGAAAAATGTGGAAATTGAGAACTAAAACAATACCAGTGGTTGTAGGCGCTCTAGGAATGATACCTAAGGGGTCTAATGATTACTAATCGCAAATCCCAGGAAACCCGCGTATAGGCGAAATACAAAATAGAGTACTAATGGGGACTGCCCATATACTAAGGAAGATTCTGTCAATATAAGTACATCACAAGTCTAAACTTATTAGTGCTCTCTAGTGGGGAGAGCACTAACAAGTTTGATTTAGAACGTAGCACAATGGAAAGCATCCAGCAGATAGCTAATTCCATACACCAGAGTATAACTGTAACTATCGACTTCCCTTCCAAACACCCTAACAATAGACTACCTGTATTAGACACAGAACTCTGGATTAACACTATAGACGAGAGAGTCCAAATTCTCCACTCACACTATGCTAAACCCATGGCCTCCAAATACCTGATACTCAAAAACTCAGCAATGTCCAGTAGTGCTAAGTTTAATATTCTGATCGCAGATTTGGTACGAGTGATGAAGAATGTGTCCCGCATGTGCGACCCAACAGAAATGAAAAGACACATCCAACACTTCATAAACCGCACGCAGTTCTCTGGCTACAACCAAAGAGACAGAGTCAGAGTATACGAAGGATCCATGGAGAAGTATAAGACCCTCATAGAACTGGACATGAAAGGAATTTGCCCATTATACAGGAGCAAATCATGGAATAGCTTAGATAGGACTAGACATAAGATAGGGAAAGCCACCTCATGGTACGACAACCAGAGATACCAGAGATACCAGAGTGTCATTTTTGTGGACGCTACCCCTGGAGGGAAATTAAGCTAACCAGTGTAGAAAAGCTCTGAGAAAGACCCACTTAAAAATTAAGGTGGTAGAAAAGCCAGGAACCACCATAAAATCCCTGATCAGCAAAACCTACCCTTTTAAGAAAACTCACTGTACCAATAGGAAATGTATCATATGTAAGGTAAACCCCCGGATAAACTGTAAAGCTAGAAACGTAGTCTATAGCATAAGATGTACAGAGGGTACCTGCAGAAACATGACAACAACATACATAGGTGAGACAGCTCGTAGCATAGGTGAAAGGATAGACCAACACTGGGGGGAACTAAAAGGACGAAAAAAGGGGTCAGTACTATACGAACATTCCAGATAACAACATGACGGTAACATAGACAACATAGAAATTAGAATAATATCTAAACATAGAAATGACCCAGCAGATAGGCAAATCAGAGAGGCCAGTGAAATAGAAATTAGAAGACCAAGACTAAACAGAAAGAATGAATGGAATAACAACAACACCCAAACAAACAACACTGACCTAAAAGAAGTATAAATAAGTAAATAAAATTAAATTAATTAAATAAATAAATAAATAAATACATACACAAGCACAATAACAACAAACACATAAACACACATTAGTCACCCAATCACGAACACACATCACACATCAAACAAAACACTATACACACACGCAAACGCATGCGCAAAGAAGACAAAATAAAATAAACAAACAAGCAAATAAATAAATAAATATATAGACAGACTGAATAAAAATGGCGTAGCCATACAATTCAACAGGAGAAAACAATAGAACCACTGACGATGTTGCAGATGTGCAACGAAAGATTTATGATAAACTATATATATGTGTTTGTGTCTATATTGTATCTGTATTATTTTTGACCGTCGGTCAGTCAATGGCAACATTGAGGACCGAGTATATTATATTATATTAGATTACCGATATAAAAGACACAGAAGCGAAAACGAACCAAACAGTGAGTGTATTCTGTTATTAATTCTGGCAATATTACACAAATATGACCCTCTTCAAGTATAACAATATATATATATATTATCATATCCATTTTACATAAATAATAGATGATACTTACCCTCTTATCTAAGATATCTCCAAGAGATAAGCCACTTACTACGTGAAGTAAAACCTGAAAAGAGAATTTTAAATTAATATTCAAAACTGGATAGAATGCTTTGCGATATTCATTCCGGTTCGTTGAGTTCAAATTCCGCTGAGGTCAACTTTGCCTTTCATTCTTTCAAGATCGATAAAGTTTCAGTCTATTATTGGGATTGATTCTTCACGTGTCTTTTTCTCCCCCCCCCCCCCCCCCCTCCTCTCTATCTCTCTCTCTTTCTCTCTCACTTTCTTTCTGGTAGTAACCAACTGTGTTCAGACCTAGTGAGATATGGGTTTCATCAGTTTTAAATGCCAAAGACATACCGTATGTCATTACGGCGACCTTACGACCTCACCAAACGTTAAGAGCTCATGAAGTTTGTTCTCATTTGAGACTATTTTGATAGCCTTGCGCTTAAGTTTATCACGCACAGAAATAGATTCGACACGTCAAGACAGTCATAGAGAACGATAACACAGCAATAACAACTTCTTCTTCGACGATTGGGGAAGACTGTCGTCTCAACCAATACGTTGCTGTGGGTGCCGCTGCATGATGGACCCCGATGATGATTTTCTCCCATGCTTTTCTATCCATGGCGCTGACCTTAGCATGGTCATGGTCGAGGTCGAGGCGCTGCGATTTCAGGTCCTCCTCGATTTGTTTTGCCCATGTCTTCTTCGTTGCTCTGCACTGGATTCTCCAGTGCATAGGTCACTGTCGTAACAAAAGTTGGTGCTAGTCTTCCCGTTCTCATGCAGACATAGCAAAACTACTGTAGCCTGCGATGTTGGATTTAGTCTTTAATGATCGGCTGCTTCTGGCATTGTTCTCGGATGGTGTTGTTTGAGATTCGGTCGCATCGAAAGACACCGAGGATCTGATGAAGACATCGCATTTTACACCCCTCGAGCTTGTTCATGTCTTGTTTGAGGATGGTCCAAGTCTCAGCCCTGTAGAGGAAGACACGTAGCACAAATGTGCAGAAAAGACCTATCTTGTTCCTTATGGAGATATGAGGCTTCTTCCAGAGTCACCTTCGAAGGGAACCAAACGCAGAAGTTACATATCCGATTCGGCTGTTGATTTCTGCAGTTGACGCCAAACTTTTCTCTGCAAACAGTAAGATGAGATATTTGAACTCCCGGACTTGCTCAATCTGAATGCCAGCATGACGCACAATGGCCGGCGAGCTATCTGTTGTTAGAATGTTTGGCTTGACCGCATTGATCCTGAAACTATAAAACTGATCGAAGCTGGCAATGTTGTGCAGGATATCTGGTGCTTCGGCATCACTGTTGGTGAAAATGGATTATACATAGGCACAAACGATAGAGCAAATCAGTTAAAAAAACATACCTTACGACTGAGATGTCTTTTGATCACACATCTTTATAAGAGAGAAAATGAAGCTAAAAAACAACAACAACAACAACAATGGGTTATAAAAAACAGAAGATATTGTAAATTAGTTTTAAAAATATCACTTACGACAGAGAAGAGACAAATAATTCGGGTGGTGAAGAAAGGCATCTTGGTAAATGTTTATCTTGGAGCAGCTTGATCAGGTGTATGTGTCGTTAAAGAACATGCTACTGTTTTTATATATTTACTGGGCCAATTATGGTTAAGTGAATAATGAAGAGTCGGGAATTAAGACAATAATTTATCGAGGCAATAAGCAATAATCGGGAAAGCAATTACATCATTTAATTGAATAATTAGGTTTTTATATATGGAGGACAGATAGTTCTCACGATAAAATGCTAATAAGTATGTATTTAGTCAGAACAATTTTATGCATGTATGTATGTGGGGTGTGTGTGTGTGTGTGCATGTTTTGTACGTATATAACTGTATGTTTCATAAACGTATATATATATATATATATATATATATATATATATATATATATATATATGAAAAGTGTAATTTACTACACAAAACGAAGGTTATAGAGAAAATTGTGGTTGGTAATGGCACATGGAATATATAAGAGACAGAATACTTTTTTGTGAAAAAACATATAATTTTATAAGGTAAGGAAATAATAAAGGGTATAAAAAATGACCGGTTTCGATGGGTCTGCAAAAGCCATCTTTTCAAATGTTGATTAATATTAAGAAAAATTAATAATAAGAAGAGTTAAAATTTGAGATTTGAAAATTCAAGTATAAAATTCATTGTGGGATTTCATAGTAGTTTTCATCTTGGTAGCAGCTCGTTGACTGCTTCTGGTAGTGAATGAGAAGTTATTTGGGGGTGTGGGTTATTTTATAAAGGTCAAATTTAGCAATGGCCAGATGGCCAGCTGCTGGTCAGTGAGGGGGTGGAAGCAATATACATACATATATCTTCCTGTGCTCGGTAGGAGAGGGGAGATTGATAGAAAGGGATTTAGTGCACTTACACCTATTTTGATTTGGGATCTATGGACGGTCATGCGTTGGCGGAGGCTGTTTTGGGTCTTGCCCCTATGTATTGTTCTCGACAACCTGAACAAGTTAATACATATATTAGATTTTCCGATGCACATGTGAAATTGTGTTTTACTATAAAACGTTGTCCATCTTTGAAATAAAATTCCGAACCCTCTATTAGGTTGATGCAAATGCCACAGTTGGGTCTATCACATTTTTTTACTGTGGGTTTCGTTGTTGTGGTTGGCAGTACTTTGGCATGTGTTAAGATGTTTTTCATTGACTTGGATTGTCTTTTGCTCTTTATGATATCATGTGTTCGTAGAATTTGGTTCATTCTATGGTCCTTTTTCAATACAGGGATGTTCTGGAGGATGGTGTCAAAGGCCTCATTGTTGAGGGGTTGTGTGTGGAGATGTATGGAAGAGCTTTTAGTTTTGGTTGATTTACTTTAGGGTGTCTAAGGTCCTGGGTACTGAGTTTTAGGGCACGTTGGATTCCATTTCAATTATTGACTGTCCATAGATCCCAAATCAAAATACGGGAATACAGGAAAATACCACTGAGTGAACACATTGATACCTGTGCCGCCCAAAATCATCCCAACTTCAGAATCTTTCCCCTCTACAAATTTAAAGATAATGCCACCCACACCCAGCGGATCAGCAAGGAATCTTACTTCATTAACAAATACGGACCCCGTCTAAACACTTCTCCCTAAGACGAACCCACAACATACACACGTCAACATACATACCTGCATCAGCACACATCTCTACCCACATATAAACACAATGACATACGTAAACACACATGCTCTATGGTGCAACACAAAAAAATATATGTGCATATATGTATGTATATATGTATATATGTATATATATATATATATATATATATATATATATATATATATATATATATATATATATATATATATATATATATATATATATAGTGAATATATGTATGTGTATATATATATAGTGAATATCATTTCACACCTTTTATTGTTAAGATTTTTGATGTTCTATTAAGAGAACCGATTTTACTGAAAAAATCGAATAATGTACACCATTTTACCAGGGGGAAAAAAATACTGGTCCACCCACACACACATACACACGCGTACATCAACATACAAAGAGACTTATATATACACACACACACACACACACACACACACACGCACTTCTCCGTATAAGACAAAAGCTGAAAAATATCTTTTGACATGCTAAAATACCCCCCCCCCCATTGCTTTCAGACACATTCTTACTGACCATCCCTGCCACCATGAATTACTCTGCTATACACACACACACACACACACACACACACACTTATCTTAATAGCCATTTGACACACATCGCTGCTAACCATTATCACAACATCGAACACCTTACTACTACTACACACACACACACACACACACACACACACACACACACACACACACACACACACACATATTTGTTGTGAAAGAGTCATTTCTCAATCTTGGCGCAAAACCAATTTTTTATTCACATGACCTCTACCGACCAATCAAAATTGTTTTGACCACAAGAATTTTTGCTGGAGCCACTTTTTTAACATAAAAACAGTCTTGGCGCAAAATCAATTTTTTACATTCACATGACCTCTACCGACCAATCAAAATTGTTTTGACCACAAGAATTTTTGCAAATTGGAGCCACTTTTTTAACATAAAAACAGGTAGAATTCCCAAAACTAATCAGATCAGAGCAAACAGCACGGACACTCTATCTCAAAATTATTTTTGAAAAGCATTTAGAAATGCGCAACCGGTAAAAACTTAAAAACTTAAAACCACAACTGAATACTAACCCATACAATCACTAATACTCTTTTATTCCTAATTAAACCATTTTTCAACTGTGAACAATTTGTCAGCATTTTCTATTCCGTTTACCAATATATAATAACTTGTGTGTTACACCTCTATTCTTTTAACTATATATATATATATATATATATATACATTTATGAAATACTGTTAGCTTCATGCTCACATCAATTTCTATACTTTTCATTTATATATATATATATATATATACGGTGTGTTTTATATATATATATATATAAATACGGTGTGTTTTATATATATATATATATATAAATATATAATGGAAAATTTGAACAGGAACAAAACAGAGAGGCAGTACAACGAATGTTTATTAATTTCACGTTCTTGAGAGTGGGGTGGTGGTGGGGAACGACGTTTCGGGCATAAGCTCTTCTTCAGGTGAAAAGAGTGTGGGAAAAGAGTTCAAAGGGTGTGTAGGGGAGTGGTGGAGAGACATATAGCGAAAAGGGGGTGGGAGGTAACGGTGCGAATGAAATTAAAAATAAAAGCATGATTAAAATAAAATTAAATTAAAATGGGGTAAAACAGGTGGTAGAAGGGTGTGGGGCGTGTAGGGGTGGTGGCGGGTGGAATGGGGAGAGGGAGACGGGGTGTCCGAGCGGGGAGGGCTGAAGGTGGTGTGTGTATGTAGGTGTACGTGTGTGTGTGTGTGTGTGTGTATGTGAAAGCAAGGGTTGGGGGAAGAACGGGGTTGCATGTTCAGGTAGAGGTGTGTGTGGGGTGGGGTGTAGGTCGGAGTGTGTGTGCGTGTGTGGATAGAGGGGTGGGGGGAGAGGAATCCGGAGGCTGAAGGTGTAAATATGTGGTGGAAAGAACGTGTGTGTGGGGTTTAAGCGTGTTGTGGGTGTAGGTGGCGTGTTGGAAAAAAAATTGTTTTGGGGTGTGTGTGTGGGTGAGTTATAAAGGTGATTCCGTAAGAAGATGTGGTTGAATGGTTGGTAAACTCCTAGGATGGTAGTTGATTCCGCGGTCAAAATCCACATACGAGTAATCCATGAAGAGAGGGTCGGAAGAGGGGAGATGTGGGGTGCGCGTGCAACAGGAAGTGGTCAAGGCAGTAGGAGTGCTGTGTGTCTGTGTGTGCTGGGAGGTGGTCAGAGGGCATAGCAGCAGTAGGGTGGAATGGTAAAGGGGCGAGGATGGGTAGGTGTGAAAGTTGGAGTGAGGGGGGTATTAGTAGAGGTGTTAGTGGGATGAGTGAGTGTTGGAGAAAGGGTGTGGGTGGAGCGGGGAGAGAAGGGTGTGGGGGTCGATGGAGGGAGTGTGGTGTACTGGTGTGTGTGTAGTTTGATGAAGGGGGTGTTAGTGGGTGTTAGTATAGTAACTTGGTGTATAAATGCACTGTTAAAACTGATTACAACACATACAATTATATAGGATCGACTTCTACATTTAAAGCCAGATTTGCGAATCATAAATCCTCATTTTCGAACTCTAAGAGGAAATCATCCACTTTTTTATCACAGCTTATATGGTCATTAAAAGAGGAGAATTTAAAATACTCCATTTTTTGGATGAAACTTCGGAACAGTGGAGTTTACCGCAACTCAAGTATATCAAGTAACTGCGCGCTTTGTACAATGGAGACCCTTTTGATTATTAATAATTATGAGACCTTAATTAACAAAAAAAGTGAATTATTCTCTAACTGCCTTCATAAATCTTTGTCTACATTTCAAGCCTCCCATAAGACCAGCAAAAAACAGTAACCAACCAAATTTGGTTTTTAGACGTACATAATCAACAGTTGAAAACCTTAATGGCCTTTAATATTGCTTTAATATTGCTTAATCTTATAACTATCTATAAGGGAAATAACGTTTGAATGAATGACACTTGTTTAATAACATGCTGACACGTTGATATGCATAACATAATATTATTAACTTTGATCCATACCATTATTTCTCTATCTTTATTTTTCTATCTATGTTTTAAATATAGTTCAAATATCCAACCTGTAAATGTTTACGATCCTTAATTTGAACTGTGAATCATTCATGCGTTTAAACTCTTTTATATATATGTATGTATTTGACTTATGCAGGTTTGAATCTATTATCTAAGATCTAATCGTTATCATTTACCAAAAGTATACTGTCTCATTAATACTTAGTATATCTCTCTATATATAATTTTTAGCAAATACGTGTATCTCTCCATTTGGTTTCTTTTGCATCTATATTTATAATGTATAATAACCTAATTATTGTGTCGGTATAACGCTATTATAGTTTGTGCAATATAAATATATTGTACAATAACATAATCGTTATGTAGATTTATTTCTTCCCATAAAGGTAGAACTAACATAGTGATTTAATATGGTATAATAATATTAATTTTATTATGGTAAATACACACACACACACACACACACACACACACACACACACACACACACACACACACACACACACACACACACACACACACACACACACACACACACACACACACACATATATAGATAGATAGATAGATAGATAGATAGATAGATAGATAGATAGATAGATAGATAGATAGATAGATAGATAGATGAAAACTCTGCGTTAATCATTATACTTTAGACAATGTACCTACTTGACAATAAATTCTTCGATATTTATAACAGTAAGTAAATAATTCAGAAATTTTACATACCAAAAATGTTGACACTGTTATATGTAATTTTTGTTAAAGATTACATTTAAGTGAATATTCAACAGTGTATTTTTCTCTTTCGCGGGCCTAGTAAATCCTTTAATTTTGTCTTCATAAAATTCAGAATTTTAGTAATGTAACACTTTTTTTTTTTTATTTATAAATAACCATCAACTTTTAAAAACTTAAAATGTTGATTCTTCACCCTAAAATAACATAAATTAAATATTTTGAAACT
The DNA here is from genome assembly GCA_964016885.1 of Eledone cirrhosa. Taxonomy (NCBI): domain Eukaryota; kingdom Metazoa; phylum Mollusca; class Cephalopoda; order Octopoda; family Eledonidae; genus Eledone; species Eledone cirrhosa. The sequence continues at coordinate 309,142,676 of OZ024743.1, read as the reverse complement.
TAACCGCTAAGTACATACGGGGAAAAAATGTTTGCATAAATTACTCCCCTTTATCTCTCCCTCTCTTTAATTATCTATCGGTTGCCTTTATTAACTGTAATAAAATTATATATCCAGAGATGTCTACCACTATAATTTGTAGTATCCCACATTTTAAATCTCTATAACTGTTACATTAAAGCAACGGTTTCATTACTCATACCCTCTCTATTGAATCTATTACGTTTTCGCATTTTCTCATTATTAGGCTATAAATGTTGAGTTTTCTCATAGGTTAACCACTACCTTGATTAAATCTTAACCATTTAACATCTCAGGGTATGTCATGTATCATTATATTTTGTCTGATGAGGATGTACTGTTGTACCTCTGAAATATGTATAATAAAATTTAATTGATCAAAACAACATCTATTTTATTAATATTTGTATTTTAATATTAATAACTCTGGAAAATATTTTCCTGTAGAGTGCTTCCAATCTACTGTAAAACTTATTCTTTGATATACTCATCGAATCTTGTTTAACTCTTTAATTAAATATAATATATATATATAAAACTGAGGATGTATGTCTGTGTGTGTGTGTGAGTTTGAATCCCCAAAACTAGAGAAGTACCCAACTGACTTTTTTCAAACTTTACACATGTAACGTTTCAGGGAGTATTCTGAGCAAAACAAATTTCAAATGTTCAATGCTCTAAGGACCGCATTATGCGATTTAGCGATCTCTGTCTATAATTCTTAGTCTTTCTCTTTTTAGATAGATACATACATATAACGTCACGCCCTTATAATATCTGTCTGTATGTCTGACTGTCTGCATTACGTCACTTCCCACAATTCCCTCTCCATCCAGAACGCGCCCTTATAATATCTGTCTGTATGACTGGCTGTCTGTTGTCTCCGGTTATTCTGCCACCCTTGATCAAGACAAATCTCACACTCATTCCCCAAACAATTGGTAAGTGCACACAACTTCTTCCTGGCGTTTTAAGCCACAGAGTTGCTTACTTACGTACCACCAGACCATTACTTCTTTGCCAGCCGTGGCTTAGCTAAGGCGGTTATATATTTCACACAACACTAAAATGAAAGCCGGTAACTATGTATTGGTCTTCTTCATACAGTGAGCAAAGAAAATCCAACTTTTAGTGGAGCCCGCATTAGGTGAAAACCTGCGTTTTCCTGCTTCATCGAGGAAAATCTTAAAGATTATCCAGCCATCAGAGTATTCGGTTTATTTTCTTTACATATCGTCGAGGCATGCAGTTTTTCCACGATTGGGTCTGTTGGCGGCCCGTGTTCGAAAATACGTTATCCCGTGCAACGCCGGGTAGCACTGTTAGTATATATATATAATCCTTATCGAGCCCTCTTTATATTTTAGTCTTCACGTTTATTATTACTATATATATATACAGAAACATGTATATATATATATATATATATATATATATATATATATATATATATATATATATATAACGAAGGAAATGTGGCAAGGAACCAGGTGGACCATAACGCACCAAAGTACTCTCAATATTTAAGGTAGTAGAGTGGGTAATAGGAACCAGTAAGACCCCGACGGCTGAGCTCAAGCCGTTTCAACGGCTAATTCAGTCCAGAATTAGCCGTTGAAACGGCTTGAGCTCAGCCGTCGGGGTCTTACTGGTTCCTATATATATATATATATATCAATTGACAACCAAAGAGGTACTTCAAATCATTCTATTAATGTCTACACACGTTTCAACTTCAACATTAGCACATAATACTAAAGCATCGTCAGGACATTCGCGATTTGGATGATGCGAATTCCAAAGAGATACAAGAATCAAAGTTATTTTATCTAAAGTTATTTAGTCCCAGTCGCAGCTAGCTCCCACTGACTGTACCTGGAATATACATCTCATCTCTCTAGGGTTGTGGACTTCACCATTTCTGTACCTCGAAACTACAGGCTGGTATCCGACCCGTGTTGAGAATGGAGGAGGATAGAACGCGAGGCAACTTTGTCTTCAGTAAATAAACTTTCAACAAAAATGATATATTTCCAATGAAGTATGGACGTATTCACCCGTAATATTTGGTAGTGTCTTAAGGGTGCCGTGGTGGCATACGGCGTTTCTTAAGTAATTTTTTAAAACTTGGTGGAGCCCTCTCCAGATCTGAGCATAGAAGATTTCTTCCAGAGAAGGATAGAGAGAGAGTGAGATAAAGAGACAGACAGACAGAGGGAGAAATAGAGAGAAGGGGTAAGAGAGATAGGAAGAATCGACCCCAGTACTAGATTGGTACTTTTTATCGACCTTAAAAAAAATGAAAAGCCAAAATAACCACAGTGGGATTTGAACTCAGAAATTGAGAGCCAGAACAAATACTACAAAACACTCTAACCGACGTTCTCACAACTCTGCTAATTCGCCGCCATCAACTAGTAAGTAAAGGGTGAGCTAAAGTAAAAGATCTTTTCACGCTCAGAGTTGCCGAGGCATGGAACAAACACCCTGCATCAGTTGTTATCTGTCGGGACACTGATCCTTCCAAACTTCCATGCTTCCCGAAATTCGCGAACACTACACCTGATATTCCCCTCTCCATTCACACACACGCATGTATCTGCGTGTGTATCATGACTGTTCACTTTCCAGACATTTGTACATTATTCTATGTACTATACATGTACCTTTGATGAGTTGTAGTGCATCTGAACACTGTACACAATAATATTCATTATTATTTTGGCAGTATCGGTAGAGGGTCGGACGCCATGCTTTGACGCATAGAGTTACGGCCCTTGCCATTATGAGTTCAAATCCCGCCGAAGTTAACTTTGCCTTTCATCCTTACGGGGTCGATAAAATAAAGTACCAGTAATACACTGGGTATTTGCTGGCCTTGTGCCAAAAGTAGAAACAATTATTATATTCAAATAAAGTTGTAAACTAATTAACCTGCAGCTCCATTGATTAGTTCTATTTCTCTCGAATGTGACAGCCGTGAGACTGCGGTCATACTGGGGCACCGTCTTAAAGTCACTGAGTCGATCTTATCAACCCCAGTATTTATTGTTTCAAGCTAAATACTTCACTCTTCGATCTCTGTTTATTGAATCGCAAAATTTCGGGATATAAACACAGACGCACACACGAATAGATTGACACACATATGTATACACACACAAACACGCGCACACATACACGCGCACACATACACACACACACACACACACACACACACACACACACACACACACACACACACACAAATATATATATATATGTGGGGGGGGGGGTGTACGATACGCTTCTACAGTTTCTGTATAACAAATTTTCGTCACAAATCGTTGGTCAACTTGAGACTCTAGTAGAAGATACGAGCCTAAGGTGAGCCGAAGAAGGATGAATCAGAAACCACATGGTTATGAAGCAAGCTCCTTAACCACATAACCATGCCTGTGGTTGAGTATTTTTATTCTCAGATCCAGTTGATATGGAGTGTCATAAATGTATATTTGAACAAATCTCCTTCCTTGATTTTCAGAGTAAATTAGATTAGAAATCAAGCAATGAAACAGTCGATCATGTATTGTAGACAGGAATCGGATCTAGCTTTAGGCAAATTAGGCAGCTTTCTAGGGAGAAGATCCTAGAGCAGAGCATTACTGAACGTTACAGAATTATAGTTTTATACACTGTTCTATAAGTAACCTAAATATATAATAATATCCTGCTATTCATGAACAAATCACTAAATATCTCTGAATCATAGCAGCGTTGTAGAAATATCCAAAGTGATGGAGAGGATTATATCGTGTTATAACTTGTAATGGAATTTGAATACTATCGACCACTCTCTGGTAGGTTTGTGGCTGAGCCTGTGGCAGTGGAGGTTTCCGGCGTTCTTGGTCCCCGAGCCACATCTCTACCAACAAATATCGGGGCGGTGTTTTCTACCGCAAGTCAAAGCCCACTTGAGGTGACAAGTAATTGTGAATATATACTTCTGCGTTAAAGACTGATATTCAAAGCAGAATTATATGTAAAACTTATATTTAAAGATTCCAGAGAAACCATCACTAATTATAAGTGAAAGTTAAAATAATTGAGATCATGATGACTGACATAAAGACAAAGATCTTCTTCTTCGCCCACTTATACTTGAGAGTGTCGTTTGGGCAGAATCCTCTAACACTCGCGCCAGCAAGTCCTGTCAGAAGCAACTGTTTCCAGATGATCCAGCTGGACCCGAAGCTAGACCAGCCAAGCTAAGGGATGTTATCCAATCATCTTGCACAGGATCTGTCCTTGGGTCACTTGTCGGTTGGTTTTGCCCGTAAAATATGTCCAACGATATTTTCCTGTGGCATTCGAGCCACATTTCCGTAATACTGGAGCTGTGATCTCTCAATTCGGAGAAGTAGCGGCCGTACTTCAGCGACTCTCTGATCTCCGAGCTATGCACTCTAACGAGTAACGTTACTCTAAAGACCATTCGGAGGACCCCGATTTCGGTCGCTTGTATTCTCGATCGCATTCTTTCGGTCATTGTCCAAGATTCATGACAATAAGTAATGATTGACGTGAATAACGAATTAAAGATAATTTTTTGAATACTTTTAAACCAAATTAGAATATTTTTACCCAAAGAAAGATTTGCCCATGTTTAATAATTTGTATAGTAAAAGGCACAGGTTTATGGGGTCAAAACAAGAAGTGTCAAAAACTAAGTTTAACGGCTTACCAAATTGTAAGTTGAAAATAGTGTGCATAAATTTATAGGTATACAGTTCGGTTGTATTTAAATTTCTTATCGTAGAGTTTCTAATTTTTTGGTGGTTGTAGATAAAAGTAGAAGCACCACAACTGGTGCTTTTAGCATCCATCTTCCTCATATGCAAATATTCTCCAATTCTTAACACGTTGTATCAAAGTTAAGAATTGGAGGATATTAAATTGAAGTAGAATTAAGCTGAAAGTTGTAAATGTAACTTATCAAAGGATAAAAAAATTTAACCAATGGATGTTCGTAAGGAAATTGCAAGAAAACTTGAAATAAATATGTATATATATCTGAAAAATATTCAACTGTGTATACACACACACACACACACACACACACACACACACACACACACACACACACACACACACATATATATATATATATATATATATATATATATATATATATATATATATATATATATATATATATTTAATGGAAATCCGCTTGGATTATCTGTTTATTTTGGGATCGGAAACCGCGGTAAAGGCACATATAGTAAGTACAGTGAACTTTTTGAAATTTATATTAAAACTTTTTTTCTATTTGCTAGACCTTGATTTTATATGTTCTGGCTTGTTAATTTATTAACCTGCCATAGAACCACACTGGCATACGGTTGGACAATATTTGTATCCCTATATGTATTTTTTACATGTAGGAACACATACTTTTATTATTATTCACCCCTAAGGTTGAGAAAACTTTTGGTCGTTTGAACGGTTTGCTATTTTTAGTAGCAGGACATTGACCTGTCCGCCTTGCTTTCTGTCTTTACACACGGCACTAGACAAAATTGTTTCTTCTCCCATTCACTCTCATTCGGGAACAGTTTTGTATGACGCCAGTTTGTGATTTGAACTCGAGAATTTTATATTCTCCGAGTGAGAAAAGCCTCTGATGATCATCTCTTTCTCAATGAAAATCTGCTTGGATTATCTGTTTATTTTGGGATCGGAAACCGTGGTAAAGGCACATATAGTAAGTACAGTGAACTTTTTGAAATTTATTTTAAAACTTTTTCTCAAATATGTATATATATATATATATATATATATATATATATACACATATTTGTGTATATGGACTTATATGTATCTTTTGAATATGTGTGCATGTGTGTGTATGTATAATGTTAAAAAAATTAAGGAATAAGTTAATGTGCAGTTGATTTGCAATCGTTTCAGAGGGCAAATTTATAAATGTTCGAACCGATTGGCACCAGGTATGTAACTCCGTACAATTAGCTTCGAAATAGCATATTCATTTTGTCGTCTAACCTCGAAAACAAGGGCTCAGATGCTTTATTTAATACTCGTGGAAGTAGTTCACATGGAAGGGAATGGGAAAATAGATTAAAAAAAACATAAATGTATAACGCACTATACACACAGACACACACACATATATATATGTATATATGTATGTATATATATTATATATATATGTATGGGTGTGAGTGAGTGTATATATATATATATATTTATATATATATATATATATATATATATATATATATATATATATATATATAGTTTATTTTAAAAACTACCCGGTCGAGAGCTTAATTCGATTTGTGCTGTTCTTGCAATTTTTGCATCGATTACACATACTGAAATCATTTGCCAAAATTTGGGGTTTTCTCCCCTGTAGAGTTACACATGTGCTTTTAAAACACTGTGAGGTTCAAAACGCTAGCGCAGAACAAAATACCTGTTGAGAAAGTGATATCCGTATTCGATCATTATACCAAAGGCTTATTTTTTTTAAGCAGATAGTATTATTGATTTAGGTGTCGCAGAGACCCTGTACTGGATTATACCATCAATTCCAGGGGTCCGGGTAAATATTTCATTCATTTATTTTGTTTGACCCATTTAGCTTGCTTCGTTTTGGGGGGCTTAGGTGGTTGATAGCTTCTTAACCGCCGTCTCAGTTTGTATGGCGTTCATAACATATGATTATTGCTCTGGTCTCTTTTGCTCCATGGAGCGCTTGCCAACACAAATCGGAAATTGCATTTCGCTTATTTATATATATATATATATAATTATTATTATTATGTAATAAACAACATAAGGCAATTATTCCATTTACCAGTGGTTTCTTAAAAGCAAGAGGTTTTGCTTTCAATCCTCAGAATGAAAAATCCTGGTTTGTTTATTGAATATGGATTCTAAAAACAAAAATGCAATCTATATGAAAGTGAGGCTGGAAAAGGGAGAAGGAAAGGAAAAATAAAATAAAACTACACATGCAAACACACACAAAAAAACACAAAAGCATACTAACACACACATACATATATACACATATATATAAATGCACGCATACACATATACATATACACATATATATATATATATATATATATATATATATATATATATATATATATATATATATATAAAAAGAGCGTACACCTACACACACATATACACATATATACACACATATACACATACATATAGTCATACACACACACACACACACATATACACACACACACACACACACACACACACATACATAAGACATGGCCAACTTCGAATTAGACCTCGTTAATCTAATTAGTGATATCAAATTTCGTAAGTACAATAATAATTTTCAAACTAAACTTTCTCACGATATCTCTAATTTTAGAAATTCCACAAACACTTTCGTTCTTTCTGATAAAACCAAAAACCTCTTTGAAGTTAATAGTAATTTGTATAACCAACTTTTAACTAATAGTATTACCAATAAATATCAATTAACTAATATTAATAGCTACAATACTATCAATAAAGAAGCTAAAGAACTAGCTAGTTCTTTACAAATAGATAACCGGATTGAAAGCTTAGCTAAGCGTAAAGCATATATTACCCTTAAAGACCATAAATTGGACTTTACTAATCGACCTAGTTGTAGACTGATTAACCCGGCTAAATCCGAGGTTGGCCTTGCTAGTAAGAAAATCTTAAGAAAAATAATTCTCCAAATTAGAACTAACACTGTCCTTTCACAGTGGCTAAATACTTCCTCTGTTATTTCTTGGTTCAATAATATACAAGGTAAAAATAAGTGTAGATTTACCCAGTTTGATATTGTCGATTTTTACCCTTCTATTACTGTTTCCTTATTAACTAAAGCCTTAGATTTTGCAAGACCCTTCATTAATATCTCCAAATTAGAAGAGGACATTATCTTTCATGCTAGAAAAACTTTACTTTTTACTAATGATAATATTTGGGTTAAAAAGTCAAACCCTGAAAACTCTTTCGATGTTGCAATGGGTTCTTATGACAGTGCGGATGTGTGCGACTTAGTAGGATTATTCCTTCTCCACACACTCAAAGAGAAATTTCCGTCCCATAATATCGGTTTATACCGTGATGACGGATTAGCAGTTTCTCATACCACTAATGGCCATAATCTTGATAAATTCCGTAAAGATTTAATTAGTACTTTTGCTAATCTTAACCTTAAAATTACTATAGATACGAACCTTACTAATGCTAACTTTCTTGATATTAATCTTGATCTACTTACTGCCTCTTTTAAACCCTATCATAAACCTAATGAAAATCTTAGGTATATACACAAAGAGTCTTGCCATCCCCCTATAGTTTTTAATAATCTTATTCCTAACATTAGCCGTAGGATTTCTACCTTATCTTCGTCTATAGACATTTTTAATAAAGCCGCCCCTTATTATAATAAAGCCCTTAAGAACAGCGGTTTTACAGAAAATATTTCTTATTTACCTACTCCCCCCCCCCCCCTAAAACTAACCATAATAACAGGAAAAGGAAGATTATTTGGTTCACACCCCCCTTCTCTCTAAATGTCAAAACTAATGTAGGAAGGAAATTCCTTGAACTATTAGACAAACATTTCCCTCCTATTCATAGATATTATAAGATTTTTAATAGGAATGTAGTTAAGATCAGCTACTCTTGTTGCCCATCCATGAAGTCCAAAATCACCAGTTCAAACCGTACGAGGATAAATCCAGGATGCAGTTGCAGGAAGCCGGATGAATGCCCATTGCAGGGTAAATGTAACACAAAATCTGTCGTTTATGAGGCTAAAATAACGCCAGTTATCAACAACCAGCCAGCCAGAAGCGAGCGATATGTCGGTATGACCCAGGACAGGTTTAAAACCAGATTTTACTCACATGTCGCTTCTTTTAAACACTCAGATAAACGAACATCAAGGGCCCTCGCAAGTAAGGTATGGGATCTCAAGGATAGTAATATCCCGTACTCTATTGATTGGTCTATATTAGACCATTCGAGGGAGTACCAAAGGGGCACAAAGAATTGTTCTTTGTGTACCACAGAAAAGTATAGGATTTTGCTAAACTTGAGAGCCACTTCCGCTTGCCTTAACTCTAAGACTGAGATCTTCAGATGCTGTCCTCATCTGAAATCGCATCTGATCTGTAACTGGATTGACACTCCTACGATAAATCAACCGCCTTGAACTCCTTCT